>NDXB01021726.1:34511-244804 GCA_002631895.1 Agapornis roseicollis | reverse complement strand
GGGGTGTGTTTTGGAGGGGGGGGTGGGGGGGGGGGGGGGGGGCAGGAAAATTCCAGATCAGTGGATTTGAATCTGAGTGGTTTATATTCACAGGATTCGGAGGTTTTAACCTCCAACCTTGAGGTATGTCTTAGCCTCAGCACACCCAGATGTGCTGTAAGCAGCAGCATGCCTTTGTCCTTCCCTCAGAAAGGGACGCATACTCTTTCGTCAGTGTGTGGTAGGACCCAGCTGCTAACCATGGACAGAGGTGACCTTGTGCTGAGTGCTATCCCTTCTGCTGCTGCAGAGTGTCCCCAACCTTATCCCAAAGGGAAAACAGCAGCCAGAGCCTGATGGCATGGACTCAGCCAATGGAAGAAAATCAGCTCTACCCAGGTTCCTTTTTATCACAGACTGCACCAGGCAGTAGAGTTGGCAGCAAGGCAAAACCAGAAGACTCCTTAGGAGCAGAGGCAGGATGCTGAGATTCCCCCTTTGCTTCCTTCCCTCTTAGCAGGGACCAGGATCAGCCCTATGTGAGCTCCAAAACCCACTGTCCTGTGGCATAGGGCTGCCTCTCTGGGATCCACTACCCTTCTTCCCTGCAAACGCCACCAACTTCCTATGCTGGGGCTCCCTAAGACTGGATCCTGACCAATGCCTTGAGGAAATTCACTGGGAATATCTCACATTGAACTTGTCTGTCTGGAATGGAAAGCATCTAAAAACCATCCTGCCCATGTGAAGCCCAGCCCGAGCCCTGGCCTGGCCTCCAGCAGCCGCACTCTGCAGTGGCCCTCAGTTAAACCTGATCCCTTGCTTTAAGGGCCTGCCTGGCACTTAGTGGAGACCATAAATAGCAATTTATAAACGATCTTCACGCCGATTCCTCTGCCGCTGCCCAGACATCAAAGTCTATAATTCACGCCCTCCCGCGTCCTGAGCCTTGCAAAACCAGAGCCTTTGATGTGAGCCTCCCCCTTCGCTACCTGCGAAGCCCGGTTGGGCTGCGGGCATGTGCACTGCTTGCAGCAAGGCGCCAGGCCCGCTCTGAGAGGCATTTTATAGGGTGTCTGCTGTCATTCAGCCTGTTGCTGAGCCTGTTATCCCCTTTGGCAGGGCCGCATGGGACTGCTGTGAAACAATGGGAATGGACCGGGGGGGGGGGAGATTGCTGGGGGCAGCGTCCAGAAAGCACCTGGATTCTCCTTCTCCCCCTTCCCCCCAGCACCTGCAAANTGGTGGGAAACAAGGGGGATGGACCGGGGGGGGGGGAGATTGCTGGGGGCAGCGTCCAGAAAGCACCTGGATTCTCCTTCTCCCCCTTCCCCCCAGCACCTGCAAATTAATGGAAACTTCTCCTTCCAATAGTGCTGCCTGTGCTGTTTAACAAGTCCGACTGTGTGCTCTGAGGGCTAGAAACCAGCCCTGCTTCTTGGTTTGGGGACGGCTCCCAGGATCCTTGCATCAGCCCTACTGCTGTCAGGGCAGGGGCAAACACTGGTGCAAGAGCTGTGTGGTGTAAATGGGTGCTGGTCATAGCTAGGGTTATATATCTAAGAAGGAGTTTCTGGGCTCTGCAAGCAGAGATTCTCTGAACAGCCTCCCAGGAGGCAATAAAGAGAATGAAAATGTCTGGCTAGTTGTGAGGTGAAGGTGGGTCCATTGTAGGATGTGGTGGTGGTGACAACTGCTTGGGACTCCTCCATGTGCCTGAGCTCATGATGGTTTGCAGGCAGCCTCAAGGAGGACTTGACAGCCCCACTGGCCTCTCTAGACATTGTGGGGCAGAGTTCAGCTTTGTCCTTTTTATGAGCTGGCTTGGGATTCTCTCCCATTTCCCCTGGTCTCTGCCTTACCTCTCCTGAACCAGCATTGCCCCATGTGGGTGCAAGAGCCTTATTCCAGTGCTGCAGACAGGCTTCCAGTACCCCTTCCAGCTCCTCCATTATGCTCTGAAACCTTCAGCTGGTTATCTCACCTCTTTTCTGTAAGATGAGCAGTTTTCTCTTCCTCATACATGTGAGACTGCAGAACAAAGGCTCCATGCTGTGATCAAGCTGAGGTCTGGGTGAGCTCTGTGGGACAGGTGTCCCTGGGCACAGCTCACCAGCTTGGCAATCTCTTCCTCTTTCTTTTGCCTCTTTCTGCATCTGTTTTTTAGCCCCTGGTGCCATGGAGAGTACTTTCAAGATGTGAAACCAGCACAGGCTCTGGTGACACACCCCTGGTCACATCCCTTTTAAACCCAATGATCGTTCAAGCACAACATGTTTGACCCTGGTACCAAAGTGCTGTGCGAAGGGAGAAAGAGAGAGGGGTTAGATCCATATCCCTGCTCACCTTCATCTTTGCCAGTTCAGCCTCCCATTCCCCACATGAGTGCCTACAGGGTCAGGTACCAGAGCTGGATGTAAGTCTCATGTAAAGCACAAATTAAACTCTGTCCATAAAACAAGCTGCCTGGTGTGGTACAAAATACTATGTCTTACCAGCCAGACACTACAAAGTTGATAGAGGTGTTTGAGGTGTTGGGAGGATTTCAATGTATTTTGCAGCTGGGATGGTTATGGATTTACCTGTTTTATTCTAAGAGAATGACTGTAGAAATGTATTGAGAGAGTCTTGCATGTGCTACAGGCTGGCAAGCGGTGAAGAAAGGGCATGAATCATGTCACTTGGCTCTGTATTTAATCATATCAAACTGGTTTGGTTCTCCAACAAGTCAACATATATTATCTGTGTAAAAAAGGCATTTTACAGGACTGGGAGTCTAAATATCATTTATAAATATTTAATTCTACAAGTGATCTTTGCAAAAGAAGGATAGCTATTCATTATCATACCTGTGTCTATTGAAATATCACCATTATTTATCATCCACTGTTGGTGCAGTGTCCTGCCTGGGGTCGGAAGAGTTATTTTGTACTCTTCCACTGAGGGACTGGTCCTATCCTTCTCCCCATATAGCACACTATATAGGACACACAGCTCTGGCATGAGGTCCCCTCTACCCTTGCCCCTGGCTGCAATAGCATAGCGGCAGGAGAGTCACACCACATAGGTGCTCCAAGACCCAGTGCCTAAGCTTGTGGAAGCCTCATGCCACCAGACACCTTCTTAGCCTAAGCAGCCAGGGCTGCTGAAATCCTCTGTCAGAGAGCTGTTGTTCACACCCATGTTGCTATCAAAGTGCCCTGCTCTGTCATAGTCCTGCTTCTCTTATATTTGCCAGAATGAACCATAAAAAGCAGTGGCCATCCCATTTATCCTGCCCCATCCCCATGGTTTTCTGCCTATTTAATCTCTATGACATTCAGTCTAGCTTTGCCCTGCTCTGTTTTGACTCCTGACAAGCCTTTCAATTTGCTTTCCTCTCTGAAGAGCTGAGAAGCCATTGATAGCTCTCCCCCTGAATTATTGAACCTCAGCGTTGAGTTTCGGGCCCCAGGGAGCAGCCCCACATGCCATTGATCTGCAGAGCTCAGGCTGAGCTTGATGCTGGCACATGCCTCTCCTTGGGTCCCCAGGCAGCCGTGGCTTCCTGTGTGCACAGATTCTTGCCCTGCTGCAGGAGGAGACCCCCATCTTCTAGGGCTGGGGCATTAGAAGTTGCCACCTCTGGGGTGTGCATCCTGCACCATCATCCTCCATGTATTTGAGAGGGTTGGGAAGAGATGGACTTATTCCCATTTGTGACCCGTCTGACAGCTCAGGGGCCTTGAGCCCCATGAAACAGAGGTGTGCAGCTGAGGTAGTGGAGGTGTGTGGACCACCAAAATCTTCTGTTGGGCTAGGAAGAGACAAAGAATTAGTCTGGTTAGAGTACAGTAACCTCTGACTTTGCTCTTCTGGGAGGAACAAACCTCGCTGGAGAAGACAGAGTGACAGGGAGTATCTCATTTAAACCCTGCTGGCATTTTGCCCCAACTGCCTAGGACTTCCCTCTTGTCACTGCTGCATGAGCTGATGAGAAAACAGATTCCCATTCACACAACAAATACCCTTGGTGTTTTTATATGCTGTTGTGAATTGTTTTCCAAAGACCATGGGAATGTGTGTTGACAGGCTGCAGAAAACTGACGGCATTTTTCACCGTATTTTCAAGAGAAACATTTTTCATCTCCATTTTTCACTGCTACTGCATTCTGAACAAGAGCAGGGAGCAGGTATTCCTCACACACCGGCCCATGTCACCATGTGTGTCCCCTGGCACTGCTGGGCAGTGCTGATTACCAGAAAAGGATAGACATCTTTTCCACCCCTTCCTTATCCACTTAGGGCATTTTTCGTCCCTGGCTGCCCCATGGTCCTTCTCCCAGAGGCAGGCAGGATGCAGGGGCATGGTAGGATCTGTCCTGGGAGCCAGAGTGCAAATGCATTTCAGTAGAGGGGGAAGAGGAAGGGCAAGTGTGGATTTTATTAAGTGATAACACATCTTCAAATCAGATTATGGGAAATTTTCGGGGGCACCACAGCATTGATTGGCTAGGCCAGAGTTGGCAGGGCCAAGTGGGAGCACATCAGAGCATGTGCAATTGGATCCCTTCCATTAACCTGATCAATAGCCACGGCGTGGGGGGAGTCACGGGAGTGTGGACAAAACTGCATAAATATATATGTGAGAGCCAAGAAATCACATTACAGCCAAGGAATCTGAGCACAACATGGGTAACCCTTTCACCCCAGCATCCAGGGCAAGGGGAGCATTAACCCTTTCAGGGCAGCCCTCTGGCTCTGGCACTGGGGTGGCGGGTGACCAGATTGTGGCTTGGTGTAGCGGCAGGAAGAAGGAAGGTACCACTTCCCAATGCCCAGGTGTGTTTCTTTGGCTGAGAAGTATCTGATGGCACATGCTCTCATGTGTATGAGGTGTGGTTGGGCACAGGGAGAGTGAGCAGTGTATGCAGTGTCCCTTCCAACTGCGTCCCCACTGTTCTTTGCAGTGAGGTGCTTGTGGCACACTCTGTGAATGCGTTGGACACTGCAACCATATAATGCACAAAGAAAAGGAAGTGGCAAAGTGCTGGAGAGTCACGCAGTGCTGAGCCAAGCCCAGCCTGCAGGCCAGGCCTTCCTCCATTGCTTCTCCACCAGTAATTTATCGTGCAACCTCAGGACACTACGAGCTGTATGGGCTTTTCTTCTGCATTGTTACATGCAGCATCTCCAGGCAGGCAGAGCTGGGTGCACCCAGTTCGAGGCAGCCTGATAGCAGCGTGTGCGATGCAGGAAGGGAGAAAAAACACTTTCTGTGGGACAGAAAGCAAAACTGAGCCGCAGAGAGCTAACATCAAAGGCAGAAATAGCACATTTATACCATTTTCTTCTCTGCATCCTACAGAACACGGAACAGATCTTGTCCTCTGAGCCCGTTTCCTTTACAATTCACATTTGGGATCTCTGGACAATAACATGCCAGGGAAGCTCAAATGCACTGCAGGGGCTTTGCTGCTCTCACCTGCAGTGTGGTCTGGAGCCGCAGGACTCCAGGTCTCTCTCCACCAAGCCCTGCTTATCACGTTTCCAGGCTCTCCCCAGCCATGTCTCCCTTTCCAGTCCTGCTTTGACACTTCTAATTAGCAGACATTTAACACCTTGTTTTGCTTGGACTCTGCCTTCAGCCAGACAACACATCGATGGCCTTTGACTTCTCCCCTGACCCCGGCTAACCTGGCAGTGCAGCGCTCTTGGCATCGCTCCGAACACATCCTGTCCAATTTCCTCCTGCTGCCCTCTGCCCCCTGGTCCCCACGGCCCTCCCCAGCCATGCTAGGGCAAAGGCTCAGTGAGATGTGATGCTCAGCCTTTCCCTTCGTAAGCGCTTTCCTGAGCATGATTTAAAGCACTGAAGCAAGAAGAGAGAGAAAAAAAAAGACCTGTAATAAAGTCAGCACTCTGCTTATTAAGGGGAAAAGGCTGTGCTTTACTTATACTAACATTAATTAGATAGATATATAGGGAGCAAAGAGGCCTCTTGGAGATTTATAGAGGTCCTGAAGATAGATGTGAGGGCTGACAGACAGCAGCTCCAGTAGAGTGCCAGAAACAAGATACCTAGGAAGCAGTGATGTGATGGGAAACCAAAGGGGCACTGATCTGGGGTATGAGGGCAGGTGGGGATGTTGGGACCTGCCAAAACCACATTGGGGTGCCAAAAGCTGGCAGAAGATGCTGATGGGGAGTACCAGGGAGGTTCCTGAGAGCATCCTCAGAGAGGAGCATGTCTCCCTATCCTGTTCCCCTCTGCAATACAATCTGGCAGGTGTAGTGGCAGCTGAGGTCTTTCAAGCAGTAGTTTGTCTTTCATGCCCCGGAAACCTGTAGTCACTTGGATGCCATTACTAAATTTAGTTGACACTCAAAGCTGTTTATTTTCACTATGAGACTTTTCTCCCTCTGTTCCCTTCCTTGCTGCATCTATCAAATATTTTCTTACTGTTCCCAGCACTAGACAGACAGCAGAAAATTCATGGTGGCTTTTTCATTATCCCCCTGCAGAAGGATACTTTGTAAGCATCTGGTCAGAGCAGGCCCCTTTTGCTTGGTGCATCATGCTGCCACAGAAGGGTGGTCCCTACTCCAGTTGCCCCAGCCCGCAGCCACACACAGTGGGGCATAGCCGTGTGTATGCTACTAACACAATAGGACAGATGACCATCTTCTTGGTATTCTGGGCCAGCCTTCATGGCCATCTGAAGCATCCTTTTCTTGACCTTCTGTTTTGGGGAGGTGACCACAACCTGTGGGTCTAGCAGGGATAACTAGCTGAGCCCACACCATGCACATGGTCTGTGTTTTTCACCACCCTACCTTATTCCTCATCTATCACCCTGGCGAGAACAGAACTCCTCACTGGTCCCTTCCCAGGAATGCTTCTGAAAGGACAAGTCTGAAAGTGCCCTGTGATGCCTTTCCAACTGCTGAACTTTCCACTTTGTCAACACAGTTGGCATCCTTAGGCTTTCTTCCCTCTCCTCTCCCTGCAAAGAGAAGATCTGACTTAAGCAGGAAAGGAAGCTTAACTGTGTGTCCTTGCAGCCCAGTGGAGGGGCCTCCCTCATCCCAGGACTGCCAGGTGCTCACACATGGTGAGAGAATTCCCAGCCTGGAGAGCTGGCTGTCTTGTTAAACCCCCATTCTCATCCGCTTTGCACAGGAAGAGCTTTTACACAAGGAAGAGCCCAGGGCTGCTTCAGGAGGCTGTGATGGAGGTAGGAGTTCAGCCGAGGTCTCTTTGATCTGTAGCCTCATGCTTCACCACAAGCTAGCCCTGCTCTTGGCTTAGGCTTGTAAAAGGGCTGTGGCTGCTGCTGACAAGTGGAGGGAGAAGGCTCTGGGGGTTTTATTTACAACTGCTGCAGCAGGCGCCTGCCTGTATCCATGGGCTGTGTCAGGGCCACTCGTCACCCTGTCTTCACTTTCCAATCTTGATTTCTCTATCCTGCCCAGGCAGTGCCCCCTCCCCTCTTTCCCGCAGCCTGGGTTAAATATAGCAACTAACTTTGGTGGTGATTAGTAATAAAATTTTAACAAGCATCCATATGAACGTCTTTCTGTCACTTTTATGAGGCCATTTACAGCAAGGAGATATAAGAGCACCTTAAATCTTCCCCTAATGGGAGGGGTCACACCAGAAGGGTGAGAAGCAGAAGGCCCAGTGTCCCATGTTGTCACCTGCCTGGTAGTGCTGTAGGTGCTCCCTCTGCCAACAGACATTGTCCCTCTGACAACAGGACGGGTGGCTCCCCTTTGTGCTGATGTTACTGGTTTGGCCAGCTGCTTTCTGGACCAGTGGGTGAAAGAGCAGAGGGGATGCCATGGGCACACACAGGGATGGTGCTGGAGTTGGGGATGGGCCCAGTGGTATGAGGTTAGCTGAGGTCCCACTGAGCAGCAGCTTCAGTGCTAAGGCGCTGCACTTAGACAAATAAACTGTTAGGAAAAAGTATTCACATCAACTGTTTTCCACTCACTTCCCAAGTGTGCTAACTGCAAAATGGGGAATGGTTCCTGCTGCTTTGCCCAAGCCTAAATTTGGGGCCCGACTCTACCCTGACACTCTACCTTTTTTAAGAAAGGCTTGTAAAAGCCATCCACCCTTCCTTGTTTCCAACCCTTGCTTGGCTGCACATCAAGGGCAGGGTCTGCTCCTGCTTCCGGCGATGCGGATGTCCTCTGTCCTCATCCACATCACACCTGGTATAAGTGGGAGTCCCTGGTGGCCAGTGTATGTATGGGCAAGCGAAGCAATCCTTTCCAGGAGTACAAAAGAAGGAATAAGTCCTTGTATTTCCTGCGTGGTTACATGTCCCACCTCTGCTCCTGTCTGTAGGCTTCATGTAGGCAGTGATATCTGAAATCTTTCTGCCTCTGGTTTTGCCCAGTTTGGCAGTTGCATCAGGCTAGGACAGGTCCCAGGTTCAGCCACGCTCTGGGCTGACCAGCTGAGATAAGCGCAGTTTCTGGAGTGCTGATCCAGCCAGCAAATTCAGTATGGAAAACTGCACAGGATTTTGCTGAGTGGTGTTCATGGTGTGAAGGTGGGAGCTCCTTCTGCCCCAGGTGAGAGGCTGCAGCAAATTCCCATGCTGGCCAGTGCTCCCATGCACCCAGAGTGGGGCAGAGAGGCTCAGTGACAAGGAGAGGTGCTGTGCCTTCCCCAGGGTTACAGAACCCTTTGAATGGATGGCAAAGCCCAAAATAGAGCCCTTCTGTCCTGACAGCTGCCAAACTACACAGCTTCACAACTGCTCTGTGACACCCCTTTTGTGTGGGCTCTCTGCTTCCTGTACCCACATCAAACACTGCTTCACCAAGTTTTTAATACTAAGACAAACACCAAGACTTGTGGTCTGAGTTTTGGGTAGAAGTTCAGGTTTGTTCCTTTTTCTAGTTTTGCTTCTTCAAAAACAGGAAACACACCTTTGAATAGCGAAATCAGAAAATAAGGAAGCAAAACATGTCCAAAATGAGGCTTGTTTGTTGTGGGCATTGCCTGGTCCCTAGAAGAGCAATGTGCAGCCTCTTCATAGGTAGCACAAGCTCTACGGGATGAGCTACTTTTACAGAACTAATACACATTATAACTAATATACATTAGTTGTGTGAATATATATAACTAGTTTTCCAACATCATATACTCTATGCAAGAGTAGTGCAAGTATAAATATCACCTGTGCAAAGGCAAGAGAGCAGATGTGACAAGCCAGTGCCGCCTTCTAGGTCTAGAGCTGGAATTAGAATTCACTGTTGCAAACCTACTCCTTACCAAGGAGATGAGGCAGAGCTGTCAACATCCAGCAAGCTGGCAGGGCAGGCAGCCGGGTTGCTCAAACTCCTTTCAGTTTGGCCAACAATAAAAGTAAAAGATCAGTATAGATTACTTTGATTTTCTGGTGAGGACGGCAGAAGTGAACAGGTTGGCTGACTCAGACTGTTACTTTTTGCTCAGATAAAGTGACTTTTCCATGTGTGAAAGTTTCATTCTGGAGTTTTACAGGATACACCAGCCTTCTGGTTTTGACCAAGTGGGAAAGATGCTGGCAGTGGCATTTCCTAAGCAAAGTCTGTGTGAGTCAGCAGCCCTAGCAGACAGCAGCTCAAGAACTGCTCCCTGTATTGCTCACAGGCCATGGGATGAAGCAGGGGTAGAGGGCAGGACAGCTGCTGACAGCTTGAGAGGAGGTAGTGGCTGCTGCCAGGACAAGATGGTGTTGGCACTGCCTGTGCCTGGCAGCAGTGAGGGATGACCCTGCTTCTTGCTCCCACACTGCTCTGTTGAGTTTCTCTTGGAGCCCAGGCTCTGCCTGAGCTGGTATTTGGGTGTTTTTCTAGATTGCTTCCCTGAGTCAGATGAGACATCTGTATCCCTGGGAGCAGAATGGACCCAATGCTCCCTCTGTGCATCACTTCATGCCTTGGTATCCCAGATGAGGTTAGTGAGCTGGGATTTCCTGCACATCCTTGGTGCTTTAAATAACATTCTCCATCCTCTGTACACACACACGCTCCCTTCCCATCCCACGTGTTCACTGTGCATTTCAGTGCAGTCGTTTATAATGATTGGGATGCTGGGATCAGCCAAGTAGCCTATTTGCAGAGGTGAGTTGTCTGAGCTTGGCTGAAGAAGGCCCCTGGAAGGATGGGATGCTGCAAGAAGGCAAGCGAGGAGCAGAGGGCAGTGGCTGGCAGCCCCCATGAGTGGTGGGATGCAGGGGTAGCCCTGCTCCATGGGGTTAGAGCCTGCTCTGGCAGGAGGTCAAAAAGGCAAAGTTTCTTGGGAGGTGAATTATCAGTGGGAGCAATATTGGCAGGTCAAGCACATTGGTGCTGGGGTAATACAGTTAAGGTGCAGAGCCTTGGAGGGAGCCCGGCCGAGGAGTGCAGCATTAAAGCAATGAGCCCAGCTTAATCTGCCCCAAGTGAGGGCAGTGGGGTCTTTAATATTGTGTCAGGCTCGCAGGCCCTTGTTGGCGGGTTATTCTTCACAGCAGCTAATGCCACTGGGCTAACTGAATTAGCCCCTCCTTCCGCGGGGTGAGCGTGGGGTTGCCGGGAGGGCGATCGTGCCTCGCAGCTGCAGGGAAAGCGAGTGATGGCCTGGAAATTCAATCAGGTGAGGAGCCGCCACCATCCCCAAAGGACAGGGAGCAGCCAGATTGGGGAGGAGAGCCTGGGACAAGGACATTGGTGACTGGCTCCATGCTGCCCCTGGGCAGGGTGCCCTCCGGCACTGCTCCCTGTTTTGGATGGCATCAAGGCAGCCTGCTGCTCTGCATCCATCAGCCCTCCCTCCAAGGGAGCACGTTGCTGGAGAGCCCATCCGTATCTCCATGCTTGTTTCCAGCATGCTTGTCACTGGGTGAAGTATTCTCTCATGCATCCACAGGGAGCTGTGGCACAGGGACATGCTGGGACATGCAGTGTGTTTCCAGCCAGGCTGAGTGTAACTGGGGCCCAGCCTTCAGCACACTTGCAGCGTTTCTGTTTGATCAGAGACGAAGGCTGGCCAGTGAGAGACAGCCCGGCCCAAGGAATGGGCAAGTGGGTCTTCTTCCTGGCCTTGCTGTTAGAATGAGGTGCTCCTCCAACAAACCACTATGCTCTTTGTAAAGGCCTGCAGGATGTGCAGGCAAGCAGGATGGCTTAAGGGGCTGGGTTCAGCAATGGCACCTTATTCCCAGGAGTCGTTTTCTGTCCTTCAAGTAAAGGAAAAAAGAAACTTCAAATATTGCAGGTATTTGCTTGTTGTTCTCTAAACCTGCCACTGCTTTCTTTTTCTTCCCAGCCTCAGCAATTGCCCTCTCCTTCACATCTAATTGAAAGCACACTCCTGGCAAATACTGCAGCACATCCTGAGTGGGTAATAGTGCCATGCCCACTGCTGCCTGGAAGGTGCTGAATATAGAAGGGCTCACCTGTGTGCCAGGTGTCACTTTGAAGCACTTTATCAGTCCCCAAGGCAGGAACAGCTAGCAGGGCAACAGAGGATGCTCTGGTCTCAGGGGTCCAGGACAGCAGACCCATGGCACAGGGCTGCTCCCCTGCCGTGGGGCACATCCCCACCACACCAGCCCTTTCCCTAACTGAATCCACCATCCCTTCATCCCTGCTGCCAGAGTAGACATACTCCTCTTTCCTTCCCCAGGTGCCCCTTTGATCTTCAAACCTGACCCATCTCCCTTCACCCCCCTTTCCTTACATTGTTATAAATGGAGGCTTTGGCTGCCTTTAAATAGTCATATCTATCAGACAAGCTCATGTCAGCCATAAATTCTACAGTAATGATGATTTTCTAAGTGGGTCAACTGGAGCTATTTCCGCCTCAGCCTCAAGTTACTGCACGTGTGTCCCCCCAGGGGCCAGCAGCCTCATTTGTTGTCCCCCTAATTGTCATTTCTTTCTTATGTACTTGGGCATGAGCTGGAAGGAAGACTGGTCCTGCTGCCAGCCCCAAGCTGGGGCTCCTCTCTGCCTTCATGGATCCCTCCTGGTCTTCCCACCTGGAAGGGGGCTTCAGAGGAGGGGAGGGGGATGGAAAAGCAAGGGAGCACCAGGTGCCTCTAACAGAGGCAGGGAGAATGGCTGCAGAAGCCCACCATATGGATGCCCTTACCTCTTGCCACTCCCCTTCTCCAGCCACGTGAAACCAGCCCCAACGTGTAAAAACTGTAATTGCAGGTAATCTCCTGCACTGTGCATGGTTTGAATTTGGAAGAGCAGGAATGTGGAAGGGAGAAGGGGAATTACTGCCCAGACATGCTGCAGGGCCAACATCTGCACGAGTCATCAGTGCACATCTGGCTGCAGCAGCCTGTGCTTGTAGCCCAGCGAGTCACATTTGGCCCATAGGGTCAGTCTCAAGCTCCCACTAAGGGCAGGGTATGGACACCCCTTAGGGAGTCATGAACCTTAGGCTGGTAGAGAAATTCCTTCCTTCACCTGATATTGCTGTTGATATTGGGGTGATCCCACAGAGTTGGTGTGCCTTAGTTTCTCCATTTGTAAATGTAAATGTAAAATAGCAGGAGCACACTTTAGGATGCTCATCACTAGCTCTTCTGGAGAGGAGAGTGACTGTGGTTTGCCTAAGGCTGGCATTGCTTTGTAGCATCCCCCAGTGAGATGCCAGAGCGAAGAAGCTGTTTACATGTGCAGCTGGGTTCAGCCAGCCCTGCTCCCTGGGGTGCTGCTTGGACCCAGGAGGAAACAGAAAAGGCTGGGGAAATGGAAGGGCTCAGGGCACTGAGAAGTGCTGCAGTCTTGGTGAGGGGAGGTGAGTCATGCACTGGGCTTGATCTGATGTGCCAGTGAGAGGTGGGACAAGAACTGGGGAGGTTAGAGGGATAGACAGGCAAGTGGCTGTGCTCTGGGATGAGGGCTGGCTCCAGGGAACACTCTGGCAGTGCCTCATCCCTGAGGCAGCTGACCCTGCTCTGTCTCTTTGATGAAAAAGACCTTCTCATCCTGACCCTCTGCTTGTGAGGTATCTTTGGGAATGTGCACAGTCAGGCTGTAAATCCTTGCTGCCAGTGAGCTGCCCATGCTGGGGAGAGGGATGCTGGGGGGGCTTTAAGCAGCAGGCAGATCTCCTCCCAGTTGTGGCTGGGCACCTCCTCAGAAGGAGCCTGCTTAGGGCTGACCCAGGGGCAAAAGCATCTTCTGTTCAGCCACTTACACCCCTCCCAGCGTGACCTGGCACAGACGGAAGCAGACACAACCTCCTGCCCAGGCAGGCGGCTTCCCAGATAACCCCCGGCTTTCCGAGGGCAGTGCAGGTGTCAGAGGCATTGTCTCTTTGGAAATTAATTTTCCTGTCGATTTCCTTATTTCTCTTAATTGATGAGGGGCAAGTCTTAGGCGTGTTGCCAGCGGCACCAGCCGCAGCCTCCTGTAGGTACCGGTGGAGTCAAAAGCACTAGTGCCGAGGGCTGGGGAGTGTAATGAACTCTCAGAGGACTCGTTGCAGCTCAGCCCGTGCTCTAGATTAGCTGAGGAATCATCTGGCCCAGCTATTAACTGTCCCATTTAACATCATAAATTATTAACCTAATTTTGAGGAGGGTCGGTGACGGATCACACTGATTTTGTCAGCTTTTCTGCAGCCTCTCGCACAGCCTGCCGGTGTGGGGTAAGTCATGGGCAGGGCCTGAGAGGTCAGTGCCTCCAGAGAAGGAAAGAGATGGGCTAGTACAGCTCAGCTGTCAGAAGGAGCAGCTCTGCCTCTTCTGCCAGTGGAATGCTTGGGGAGAACCTAAGCAGAGGGGATCCTCCAGTGGAAATAGGGCATAGAAGAGCTGCCCCCAGGGAAAATCAAAATCACCCACTCCCCAGAGCATCTGCACCCATGTAGGTCTCATCTGCATCCTTTGCACATGGATGCTCAGGACCTTTACCCCTGGTTGCGTACCAGCATGTGCTGCCTGCCCTTAGTGCAAGCCATTACCAGAGTTGCTTTTTAGCTTGTTTAAGCAGCTAACAGGGTGCTCTTTGGTTCGTATGGCAAAGACCTGTGGTCAGGAACTTTTTCTCCTTACACTTTTTGTAGACTAGATCTTGTTCAAAAAGTTTCCTCCCTGGGAAAAGATTTAAATAAAGCAAGAGGGAAGTGGATTCTTTAGTGTAAAAGTTCTAAACCATTCAGAGGGTTTTTTTTTCAGCTGACTGAAATGCAGTGAAAACTTGAGGGATACCATCTTTTCTTTCCCCTTTATCTTTCTATGAGAAGGGAGATGTGTGCAGGAAGAAGGGGCTGAAAATTGCATTTACACCAGCATTATTTTTAATTGAGTGGAAAGATTTTGAAGTCATTTGGTCTGTTGAAGAAAACATAAAAACCTAAAGGAGAGCAAGCACTGAAATCCTTGTAAAATGCCTCTTTCATTCTGGCATCACAAGAAGGACTTTTTGTTTCCCCATGAGCAGCTGTGCTGCTCGGTGCTGCCTGTCCGTGGTGTGTAAGTGCATGGCTCCAGGCTGGCTGTGTCCATGCCCGGGTGCTGTGTCCCACAAAGAGGTGGTATTTGGGATCCAGTGTAGGCCCCAGACCCACTCCCCTTCACTTAGAGGCTGTGTAAGGTTCAGGGGCTGTAGGACCAAGCCTCACTCTCTGCCATGTGTTTCCCTGGATGGGGGTGCGGCATTGCTGGTAAAACATATACCAGAAAACACAACACAAGCACAAAGAAGTGCTTTTGGTTGTGGTGGGGGCATGGAAAGGTGTCAGAGTGTGCATTGGATTGGTAAGAGCCTGTACCACTAACCTGCTCATCCTTGAATACTCACTTACTGAGCAAAAGCATCGGTAGCTCATAGCATGGATATTGCTCCTCTTTCCCTTGGTGAAACGGAGAGTCCCAAATTTGCAGCCCCACAGCATCAGTGCTCCCAGACTCCCCTTTCCTGATGCAAGGCTTTGCACAAGCACAGAATAGGGAAGCTGCAAGGAAATCTCCTTCACCAAAGGCCTGAACCTCACAGTGCACACACAGTACAGACCTGCACAGGACTGATGCCCGGCACATGGATGTAAAAAACAGCGCCCTGCCATAAAACATGCACTGCTAGTCTATATATTTTGCAATCCCTTTAAAGATTTTTTTTCTTTAAACCCCTCACCCCAGCTCCCTCCCCATTCTCCCCCCAAAAAATTATTATAAAGAATTATTGCCATTAGTACGTCTTTCCCAGTGAAAGGAGAAAATCGCCTCATTCATAATTTATACCCTCAATTACTATTAATAAAGAAATATTTCAGCAGAAAATCGCCTGGGAAAATTACACGTAACATTGCATTAACATTCTATTTGAACATTTTCATCACATTTGTTATAGAGTTAATAAGAGGGATATGCTCCCCTGACTTCTTCATGAAATTATGGGCTGCCTATGATAGTTTAATCTTTTAGACTTTATATAATATATTCACTTTACTAATTGAGCTATCCAAGGAGCAGTTAGGGATGTTCTTAAATGTGGAAGACAAAGTAATCAGGGCCGTGACTTCCTGACAAGAAGATCTTCTTCCGGAGATGAGGAGCCGCACGTGTGAGGAGCACACACGTTCGTGTTTGTGCGCAGATGAGCTGCTCCATTGGCCTGTCCCTTAATGCCCTGCCTGTACTTGGAATGAACATGAATGAAGGGTGGAGGTGATTTTCGGACTGGTGAAATAGTCCTCGAAAGCTCCGTTTATATTTTAGGGTGAAAGGGGTCTGGTGAGCTTGAGCAAGCTATTATTTTTGGAATAAGAAATGGGCAGCATGGGAGCTCCTTAGGAGCACTATTTTGAGCTTTTAGACTTAAACCCCACTCATAATCATGCACAGGCCGTTTCCAGGTCTGTGGACAAGGAGCTTATCCGGGGTATACAAGCCATCTTCTGCTCTCCCTGGAGCTTCTGCTTCACAAAGTAGTGCAATCTGGGGCACTCAGTGCAGAAAGGCTTCCCCTCACTCATGGTACAAACCAACCAAGAATTAGGCCAGAGGCAAGCAGCAAAG
The DNA here is from genome assembly GCA_002631895.1 of Agapornis roseicollis. NCBI lineage: Eukaryota > Metazoa > Chordata > Aves > Psittaciformes > Psittacidae > Agapornis > Agapornis roseicollis. Next base: position 228,818 of record NDXB01021726.1, on the reverse strand, counting down.
TAGGTGTGAGCAGAGAGGGATGAGGAGGTGTTTGGAAGATGGACACTGCTATGGTGCATCACAGTGGTGCTACCATGGGCATTGCTTTGGACAATACACTTGTCTCAAAAACCCTTGAACAACAGGAAAGCCTTGCTAGCTCTCTCTTCTGCTTGCTCCATCCTCAGCTGCTCTTGAACAGAAGTAGTGTCACACACTGAGATCTGAGCCCCTGATCCAGTCTGGGAGCTGACTCCAGGTCAGGGTCTCTCTGCAAGATCCTCCTTTCCTCTTCATGTGCATATAAGGTGTCCCTTACCACAGATGTAATCCAGAACTCTTGGCTTCAGGCAAGAGGCTTCCTGAGGCAACAGCAGACAGCAGTTTGCACCAGGACATTGTGGAACAGGGCTGCATCGTCAGCATGCCAGGAGGTTGCTCACTCATTAAGTCTAAGTACATGCAGCTGTGAGCAGGTGCAAAGAGGGGATCCATCACTGCTGAGCAATGGCCCTGCCATGGGGATGAAGGTGAATCTCTGTTCACTGCTCCTGATGAAGGAGATTGTGGGAGCCAAGGATCATTCGCTTTGTTTCCCAACCACAGGGCTCTCGCATCCCCTCTGCAGCCACTGAGACCAGGCATGGGATGACAGGGCACAAAGTAGTGTTCAGGCTCATAGGTGAAGCTTTGCAGTCACCCCTGAAACCACTCTTGTGATTCCTAGCCTCTGCAAGCCAGTGGCCAATGCTGACAGCAAGCCAAAGAGTTAATGAAAAGCTTCTATGCATTTGGATTCATTAACAGGGACTCACAAAACAGCAAATAAGAGCCTGGATGTTGACAACTGAGCCCTGCTGAAGGCAGGTCCTGCAGGTGAGGCAGCCTGAGACCACAGGAGGCATCCGTCATCCCTTGGCAGACCATGGCCAGGGCATTCCACCAGAGATGGGAACCAGTGCAAGAGGGTGCTGGCAGCAAGCATCTCTCCGCCTCATACCCAGGGCTTTAATGTCTACTCACAAGACTCAACCATTCAGATCCCTGGTGTGACACCCAGTTCTGTCACCAGGACAAGGGAGCTGAGATCTTGCCAGCTCTGTCCTCCCAGTCCATGTGAGCCCATCAGGGAGGCAAGGATGGGTGCATGATAGCCGAAACCTGTGGCCCCCCACTTTGGCATGAGGTATGAGGAGCAGAGCACCCTTGCATGGTTGCATGAGACCTGCAGCTCTATTAATGCTTTCATGTTGGAGGATGCTTGCCCCTGGCCAGGTTCTCATAGAATCTGCTGCACCATCATTGCAGAGCTTGCAGCAAATGTTTTTCTGGGTGATGGTGTGCCACCAGCCAGCACTGATGGAGGCTGTGGCCACCTGAGCCACTAGTGGACAAGCAGCAGCTTTTGCAAGCCTACATCTCCCTGTTTCCTCCTAGATGGGCAGGAGCCCACAAGCTGCCCTGTGTGTAAACACATGGGGAATGTGGGATGATGGGCATCTTTCCAGGGACCCCATAGGCAGCCAGGGCATGGCAGAGGCCGAGGAAGATGAGGCACAGACTGCCTGCTCTGGGGATGGCCGCTGCCTGGTCCTGGGCAGGATGGACCATGCTGTAAACAGGACAAGGCTTGTAAACAGGGCTCCAGCTGGGATAAATTTAGCTCTTTGGGGTTGCAGCCCTGGTGCGGCAGGACACGGTGTCAGGGCATTGTCAAGAGGAGATGGGGAGAAAGAAGCTGAATAAACAAACACAGCTTGTCCCTGGTTTTTTTCTGTCCCAGCGTTGTTGTTTCAGCCGGACAATTGCCCTGCACATTGAGGGAACAGGCTGGAGTTCAAGTGAATTTGGCTTCCAGAACCTCCCTTTTTACATTGTGTTTTCACATGGGAAGGTATCTTAGCGTATGTGGGGGGTGTCCATACCTCTGTGTGTGTATGGATAGCTCCATGGATGCTCCGTGAGCATCTCTGGGCTGGTCCACAGGGTATGGGCTGCTTTGAAGACCAGGTGAGGCCAAGTAACTTGGTGTTGACCATCATGTAAGACTTTGCTTTCTCCATGTGCATAGCCAGGACTAACACCCACGGGTGTCCAGGGGCACATGTGCAAGGTGATCTGTGCTCCGTATGCCTCTATGCATGCCTCTGTGTGTGGAGCAGCCCTAGAAGTGTTCCTTCATGGCAGAGGGGACACTGTAAAGGTGAAAGTCTTTGCAGGACTTTACAAATGGGGATCAGGACTCCTAAGCCTTTCTCCTCTAGTCCGGACATGAGGTTTGGACAAGTCCTATGCCTTTGACAAAATCATCTGTGATCTCAGGAGCAAAAAGCACAGATCTTCTCTCTCAGCCCTGCTCTGTGAGGGCCCAAGTCTTTTCTAAAGGCCATGTTTAGAGGCAGCCTAATTTTCATGTCTTGATTTTATTTTTCTCACATCTCTCTGACACACATATACACACACACACTTCTATTGGAAAAACGATTTTAATACCCATGGCACATTGTCCTGGTGTGATATAAAATCCAATGACACGTGGCATTTGGAAAAGGTCACTTCCCCCATCAGGATTCATTATCCTACCTCAGCCTGGGAAGCCAAGGGGTTGCCCCTTCCTCCACGGACCCCTTGCCCCCTCCCTGGCTGCAAGGGGCAAGCAGGGACCAAGGATGAGGCCCTGGGTGACCATGCTGGGGACTTTGGCAGTGTCAGGGCAGTCCCTGCAGTGAAGGTTCTTGTTCCTCATGTTGATGTCCCTGCCCTTCCCAGTGCCTTCGTTTTCCCACCTACCATAGGGCAAAAGGAGTCACAGGGAGGGCTCAGGCTACAGAGCTGATTCTGCCGGGTGCATGGGGCTTGCTTTGGCTTTCACCTGCCTCCCCCTGCTTGCTGCTCCCTCTCTGTTCCCTTCCCTTTTGAGCAGGAGCTGGGTCTTGTGGTGCCCTCCCTCTGCACTTTCAGAAGGGAAGCACTTCCCTTCCCTGTTTCACTTGTTCGGTGCCTTGACTGGGTTGGTTGGGAAGCACCCTTTCGTGTCAGTGCTCCCCACCACCTAGGCAGAACTGGGAAGAGAAAGCAGAGGGGACATGGAAAGCCCAACTCCTCCTTGACCAGCTTCAAAACCAAGCAAGGGAACCCCAAGGTGTTTCCAGCTATTCCCTGGAAAGACGGAAGTACACAGGAGGGCCAGACTTGCTTGGAGGCTGCCTGGGAGTGTTTGTGGAATGCAGTCCCTCGCAGGGCAGCACATGGGCTGTTCCTAGCAGGTCATCCTATGGGCACGGGGCTGGGAGCCAGGACTTCGCTCTGTCACAGACTACCTTGAGGTGCCTTGGCCAAGTCATACCCTGTTCTCCACCTTCATGGGAGGGAAGAGGCAAGGGTATGTGCACTGAGTATGCAGAGAGCTCTGAGCTGCAGGAAGGGAGGGATGTGGGGAGCAGGAGCAGTTGTTCCTGGGGAGAGGAGGGTTGGTTTTGTAGCAGGGAGCAGGGTCTAATGTCTGTTGAAGATGACTTCCCAGAGTTCTGAGGGTGATGGTGAGCATAGCCCCTTCCTACCGTATAAACACCGATGAGTTATGGGTACCCCAGCCTCTAATTATGCAGTCAGCCCCAAATAGGCTGTGTCTAACGAGGCTGACAGACTAATATCTCAAGAGCCTTTAATGCGTTATCATCTCTTGCTGTATGACCTCATATTTATAACTGCTCTGGTGGGAGGTTGAGAAATGTCCTTCTCTTCCCCCAGCCCCCTCCCCAACTTTCCCCCTCCTCCCTGGAGCAGCAGCTCTTCAGCCTCATCTGTTAGGATCAGGAGGAGAGAGGCGACTTCTCTCCATCCATCATGAGTGGGGTTCGCGCTATTAGATGATTAAAGACATTTTTTATAATATTTGGAAGAGGCTTTGAAATGTCTCTCAAACAGTGTGATTAATGCCTGTTAACCCTCGCCTGGCCGGGATGGGGTGGTGGGGATGCGGGTGCATCCTGGGGCAGGGCTCCCCGGGCACCGCAGCGGTCACCCAGCCGTTGGGCACCCCGAGCCCTGTGACAAGGTGTGATTCATGGGCCCGGGGCACCTGCAGGAAGCTCCGGCCTCCAGGCAGTTCCTAACGCACCGGGGACTTGGTGGTTTCTGAGGCTGCAACGGCCTAGGCAGGAGGAAGCAGCGCCTGCCCCTTCCCCAGTGCTTACAGAGGGGCCCCAGGGCACTGCTGGTCCCAGTCCATCAGCCACACCAGTGCTGTGGGTTTCAAGGGTGGGAAGGGAGAGGGTGTGAGCAGCTTGTGCCCCTTCACTGCTGGCCTGAGCTGGGGGGGTGTTTGCTTTCCTCATTTCCCCTTCTTTTTCCTTCCAATGACTCGCTCTTAGAGACAAGTCTCCTCAGAAAAGAACCACAGGCATCTAGATGCTCCATTAGGATCCACCTTCAGGATGCTGCATCCTTGCTCAGAGTTTGTCATTAACACCAAGTGGGGCTGGGGGACATGTGCCAATATTGTCCAGTAGCTACCAAAGGCCAAATCACTGACATTCACTGACATTGGTTCCCACGGGGAGTGGAGATTTGGCATCAGATGGGGGAAGGATACCCTCCTCCTTTGATCACAGGCGCAATGTTTCATAATCTCAATTTCTTGTCAATTGATTGCCAGATAGAACCGACAACCAAAGAGGGCCCCAGGCGTCTGCAACTGCCACTCATCGTATGATTTTAACTCTCCCCCTCTGTAAGTTTGCATTCTTTTCTTGTTGTTGTTGTTGTTATCTAAAGAAACCTCCCCTCCCTCCCCTTCCAAATATCCTCCCAGAAATCCCAATGCCCTTGTCAATTTGGTGTTCAGTGTACACATAGCTGAGAAGGGTTAATGCATGATTAATAGGTGTTTTATTAAAATGGTTAATCTGTCATGATACAGTCCAAAAGATCAATAGTTTTCTTAGAATCATGGCTTAAAATCATCTTTAGCACTACTGCTTATGGGCTTAAGACCTGGGGCAAGATGCTTAGGGGACCTGAGAGTCTCCTGTTAACTCTTTCTTAACCCTTCTGCCATCTGAAGTGTGACTGAATGTCTCCCGCAGACAGAGGAAAGCCAACACAGGGCTGCATGTTCCATTATTGTTAACATCCATTGTATTATTTATGGGTACTAAAATTGTCACACCTGGGCAACAGAAAAGGGAAATGGAAAGAAGGAGAAACTGGGAATGCAGCTGGATAAATGCTCTTTGTTAGGACTGCTAGCAGCACCCGAGCGGAGCGAGGCGGGGGCATGGCTGGGCTGTCTCCGATCCATTAGTGCCATTGCAAAGCAGCAAGCCTTGGCCCAGCATCACAGCCTTGTTCCTTCACTAATGAGTGCCAGCCTTGCAAGGGGAGGAAGCCATGTGGCTGGTGTGAGGCAGGGTGTTGGTAGACAGGGAGGACAAGCCCAATGCCACCTGAGTCCCCTCCGTGTCCTCAGCCCCAGAGGTTGCTTTCCCAGCAGATGGATGATGATGTTGATCCACCCCTTTGGGGTGCCTGGTCCAAGCTGCTGTTTGATAACTCCAGCACTACCATGACAAATCCCAGAGATGCTCAACTGCTGACCCCCAGTGCAAGGTCTCTGCAGGAGGAGGTGCTGTTTAGACAGGCTGACACGGGAGCAGCTGAGCCAGTGCAGGCAGGGGGGAGCGCAGCCCCCTCTCTGCCCCCTTGCTGCCCCGCAGCATCTTCTCCTCCGTAGCAGAAGGAGGGATCCTGGGGCCATGCAGGAGGTCTGTGATGGAGCCTGAATGGCAATGTAGATGGCTGCAGGAACAGAGTGCCCTGAGGATGAGGCACCAGTGAGTGGTCCCTGAGTGATTTTCAGAGCCTTGGGTATGGATGTTGGCTGTGGCACTCATGCAATGGAGACCCAGACCTGCTGCCTAGTGAGCAGAGCAGGTGTTGGTGTGCTGGTACTGGAAACCCCTCCCTGCACCTCCTTTTCTCTCTGAGATGTGTGTGTGCAGCCCCAGCACCATGAGCTTGCCCAAGGTTGGAGACCCTCTCTCAGAAGCTGCTGGTTGCTGATGCTCTCTGGCAGTTTGGACACACCAAGCACCTCCACCACAGTCTCCTTCCCTCACCTCCTTGCCCTGCATGGGGGCTCTGCCCCACTGCCCACCAGGCTCTGCTCCCTGCCTGACCCCCCCAGCCCGTGCCAGCCAGCTGGCCTTGAACCATAGTTCAGGTAAAATTAAAGCAAATTCCTCCTTCTCTTCCCTGCCTCTCCTGCACTCATCCTGCTTCAGAGTAACTCCCTCCTGGCAAGAAATCCCAAGTCTTGCCCCATCCAACTGGCAGTGTGTGCCTGGCACAGGGGTCCCAGCCAGCCTCCCACCCCCACCAGTGCTCAGCATGGGGCTGGGAGGAGATTTTCCAGACCCCCAGGGTCCAGCCTTCTCCATCCCTGCCTCATTGCTTATTTCTGGGCCATTATGCTCGACAGGGAGAATTTGTTTCTGTCCAGAGTAGATCCCCGGACAGTCTCAAACCCTGGAGGATTTATCATCCTGAGCTTTTGTTTGTGGGTCTCCAGGACCCTCTGCCCCACAGCCAAGCCCAGATACTTCTCTGTCTCCACCATGGAGCCTGCTGTCCCCCAGGAGCACTGACCCCTTTCCTCCCCTATGGATGTCCAGGCATGCAGGCTTCCCTGCATCACAGTCGCACACAGGCAGGATGCTGCAATCACAGGGGACATGTTCTACCTACTAGAATGGTGATGGCTGTGGTTCCCCTGGCTTTGTGGATCACAGGGCTGCTGAGCAAGGTGGCCAAGGGAAGAGCACACTGGGTTCCCAGCACAGAAAACCCTCGGGATCCTTAGGTCACATTCAGCTTTCCCTGAGACTGCTGGCAGGGGAGCCTGGACTTGTCCCCTTGCAGCTCCCACACTGCATCCCTGTTTGAAGACCTGCTCCATGGCAGCCAAGCATCTGGGAGGGCCAGGAGCAAGTAAGGTATGAGAGTATGAGCCCCCTTTGCTTGTCTTGGGGTCAGTACTGATGGACCCTCATGCCTAATAGAGCTGAAACAGCATCAGCTGCCTGTGATGAGTGACAGCAAGGTGACAGTGGGACCAGCGCAGGTGCCAGCACCACTGCCTGCTCTCTCCACCTAAGCAGATGCTCAGCTGCCCTGTGGTCATGATGGAGAGGGTTTGGGGTCACTCTCAACAGGTTCATGTCTATCAGGACAGAGCTATCGGTTGGCACAGCAATTAAGTTTGCATTAGAAAGCTACCCTGGAGGCTGCTGGAGTGTGATGGAGAAGGAAAGGGGTGCAGGGTTGGTCCATCTCATCCACCTCGTCCCCTCCCTGGCTGCCCGCATTCCTCTGCAGCAGCTTCAGGAAGGGGGGGAGGGGGGGGCAACCTTTGGCACCTTTATTGACACTCCCTGAGTTCATACTGTGCCTCTACAATCTTTCCCTGAGATTATTAAGAATTAATTGATCACTTTTATATTCCCCCCGATACCCAGTGCTGCTCCGCGACTGGCGGCAGGAGGAGGGAAGGGAGCCGGGAGGAGGGCGGGGGGTGTGTAAAAACCACACTGATAAATGTTAATTACTCTTTTACAGCCCTTGTCAAATTCCAAAGCAAGTCGTAAATTCATTAAACTCTAACGGATTAAGCACATGCAGCTTATTTAGTCGCCATAAACAAGATCATTTGGATGTTGGTTTTCTCCTTTTTATTGCTGCAGCAGAAAAGGGGGGAAAAAATCAGACGAGGAAGCAGTTGGTTGTTGCCAGGCAGTCAGAAAAGTTTGGATTTATTTCATACCTTGTTTTCTTGCTCTGTAGCAGCTCTCTGCAGCACATCAGTCTGTGCGTTGTGCCTGGGCAGTGTTTTGGAGGGAGCATGGCCTTACCAGGAGCTACATCCGTGCCCTGAGCAGCATGGATGCTGCATGGAATCTGCATGGACAGCCCTGGGGTGGAGGGGCCATGCTGCACAAAAGGTCTCCATGTCCTCTCTGTGCCCTGTGGCTGCCTTCTTAGTGCTGAGGCTCTTAAAGACCCAAACAAGTTCTGGGTAGCAGAGATGGGATGCTCAAGGACCTTTTGGTGGTGGTTTTGGGCTGGGGTGGATGCTCTCCTAGGGTAGGTCATCTCTAGCAAGGCTCAACCCAGTCCGTGGGATGCAGGGATCTGCCTTAGCCACCATGCAAGGGATTGCACAGACAGAGTTAGCATAAAATCATCTCTGCTCATTCTGGGATGTTTCAGCTCATTTAAGTGCTGTCCCCAAGGTGGTGACTGTGTCTTAAGTGAGTGAGGTGTGCCCCCATCCAAGCCCAGCCATGAGAGAAGAGGCCAGGAAGGGACACCATGCTGGTGGGATGTGATAGGGCACCTCTGGCTGCTCTGAACACGAGACATCGCCCAGGGTCTGCCAACCCACTCAGTGAGCTTGCCATCTTCTACTTGCATGTGTTAATAATGCTGACTGACCTCCTGAGCTGTGGAAGCAGGGGAAGGAGAATGAGAGGAGGGTCATTGGGATTAATTAATACTCAGGGCTTTAATTATGAGTTTCTTCAACACTGGGCTTCTAATGAGGAACAGGCACTGAAGCAGCCTCTAGTCCTGCTGCCCCCCGGCTGGCCCGGATGAGCTATCTCCTGCCTCATTGCAGGGGAGGTTTTACTGGGAGAGTGATGGGAGTTAGCCCCTGGCCACCAGCACCTCTCACTGGGGCTCTGAGCTGTGTGGCCAAGAAGTCACCACACTGCTGTATAACCCCATCTGTGCTTCGGGCTGAGTGCTGTAGACCTGCTGCCACCCCCAGCACACGCAGCTCCCAGCCTTAGTACAGTACCTGAGCATGGGATGGGGACAGGAGGTGGCTGAGGGGACCAGAGGACCTCGATGGGTGACACAGCCCAGCCTCCAGTGAAGCTGCATCTGGAGCTGCAGGCAGCAGAGGGAACTCTCAACACCTCACCAGAGATCACTGCCTGGCTGTTGCCAGAAAAATACAGGGCTTTTGCTTTAGAGGCTTCAGCAGCACTTTGTCTAAGGTGAAGATGGGCACTGGAGGGGCAGCTGCCTTCCTCCAGCCACAACTCGTCCCATTTCTCAAACAAGTACAGCCCAGGAGGGTCTGAGATGGGTATGTACATAACTGCCATGGTTCTGCTTCCTTCTGCATTTGCCTTGTAGGAGCAGAGGAGCCACAGAAGGTCTCAAATAGGGCAGTGAGGGGGTGCCAGCCTTCAGAGCCCCATACCCAGCAAGCATTTCCCTTCTCTATAACAGGTATAACACACACAGATAAGTGCCTGCAGAAGCATCCCTGCCCACCAGATCCCTCCATGCATTCCCACTGCACAGAGGTGCGCTCTAGAGATCTTCCCGAGTTTGAGCGTGGACGGGACATCCAGGGGTTAATGGAAGGAGTGTGTCCCATGCTAAGCAGTAGCTAACAGCCACTAGCTAATAACTTTATGGCTTCAAAGCAGGGCATTTATCATGCTGAAGTTTGTTTATGCACTAGTTGTATGGCGCATTATACCAGCACTGTGTTTGGCTGATAAATTCTCCGTGACAAGCGAGACTAGCAATGGGGACTCACCGAGTCCAAAAGACCAGTAGCTTTTTCCTGAACCCTGCTTGCCGAGATAAGGATGTTTTTTCCCTCTTTTGTTTTGGAAGGAGGAAAGAGAAAAAATTGACAACCTGCAAACTTAAAAGAAGGAGATTTTTGTTCCGCTTAAGTTGCTTGATTCTGTGGTTTCCCAATGGGTCATGGTGGGGACCTTTCAGGACCTCTGTGCTGGCAAGTGATGCCAGGAGATACGTACATGTGCTGATGGGCACTGATACCTTGTACAGTGTCTCCAGAAACACCCTACTTCAGTCCCATATGCTTCAGGGAGGGCTTTTTTGGGGTAGAAGTGTTAGAGGACACTCTGATAACCCTCTGGTTCCATCCAGTGGAACATGAGCCGTAACTGTAGTATTCATCACTATTTTGAGGTTGTGTGTGTGTGCAATTTCTTGCTAAGCAGCTGCTACATTCACCTGTACCCCCTCACTCTGGGTTAAACTGCTTTAATCCCACTAATAATAATGACCTTCACATTTCTGGCTTGCTCTATCACAGGAGCCAAACCCACTTTGCAAACATTGACAAGCTGGGCCTCCCAGCTCCGTGCAAACATGATGGGTCAGGATTATTTTTCCTGCTGTGGCAGTGGGGAAACTGAGGCATCAAGTAAGGCTCTAGCTGCTCTGAGCCTACCCAGAAGGGCACCCTTTGCTTTAACCAGTAGACCAATTTGGACCAGTGTAGGCTTTCCTGGGTTTCACCTACGGAGCAAGATTGCTTGGTTGGTGGGATGCAGCAAGATGGACCCTTCCAAGCCCCGTCCAACCTGGCCTTGAACACTTCCAGGGATGGGGCAGCCACACCTTCTTTGGGCAACCTGTGCCAGTGCCTCACCACCCTCATAATGAAGAATTTCCTCATAATATCTAATCTAAGGCTGCCCTCTTTCCATTTAAAACCATCTCCCCTTGTCCTATCACTACGTGCCTTTGTAAAAAGTCCCTCTCCAGATTTTGTGTAGCCCCTTTTAGGTATTGGAAAACTGTTATAAGATCACCCCTGAGCCTTCTCTTCTCCGGGCTGAACAAGCCCAGCTCTCAGCCTCTCTCCAGAGCAGAGGTGCTCCAGCCCCCTGATAATCTTCATGGTCTCCTCTGGACTTGCTCAAGCAGGTCCCTCTTGTGTTGGAGGCCCCAGGGCTGGACACAGGACTTCAGATGGGGTCTTGTGAGAGCAGAGTAGGTGGGAAGAATCCCCTCCCTTGACCTGCTGGTCACGTTCCTTTTGATGCAGCCCAGCACACAGTCAGCTTTCTGCAAGTTGTGCTTCTATGCACATCTGCAGGTGCTCCCCAGGGAGGGCATCTTACCTGTGCACATGTACCTGTGCACACCTCTGTGCGCATGTATGGGTGAGCATAAACATGTATTCATCGGTGCACTGTGTATCTCCATCTCTGTGCGGCATTAGGATCCATCCATGGCTGCTTCCCCAGCTGTGTATCCATCCCCAGCTGTGTACCTGTTGCATCCCAACTGTGTACCTGTGCTGTTGTGCATGGCCCTGGCTGCGGGTCTGCATCGGTGGCTGCATGCAGTGGCCCTACAGGCTGTAAATACTGGCAGTGTGGCAGGGAGGTTGAGCGGTTTATGGCTCAAGGTCAGGCCCATGAATCATAAAAAGGTGTCGGAAGGAGCATTAACTCGTAGCCTTCGCTTGGTCTCTGTGTGGTTTCAGGCGGGGCCCCGGAGGCAGTGATTAAAGGGTGCACCTTCCCCTTTCAGTTTTACGGTAAAAGGAAAGCAGTAAATTAGAAGCCCACAGGCTGGGGCAGGCCAGGTCCTGTCAGCACAACCAAGTGAGTACCTGCCATGCACCCTGAGACCCTACCACCACCTCTGCACCCACATGGTCCCCATACAGCCCCTTCCCAAGGCAGCTCCTTCCCAAAGGACAGGGTCCAGATGTGTGTTGGGCAGGTGGCCATGCTCATGATGGATACGTCCCTCCATCCTTGTCCAGCTGACTGCTTGGGATGGTCAGGAATGCTCAGCCCTGCTCACCCACAGGGCAGCAACACCTCTTTGCTCTGCACCTTTTTACAACTCCAGCTATAATTAACCCAAGTAATAAAATTTTTCGAATCCAAATAGATAAAATTAATGTTTAATGTGCCTGTTTTCTTGAGAATTGTCAGGACTTATTAAGAGCTCAATACTGATTGAAGAGGTGAGGCAGGTATTTCTGCTGCCAAGGTGGGATTGTTGGGGCGGACCAGAAAGCCCTGATAATGATCAGGGCTCTGTCCTACATCTGAACCTCGGGACAGAGAGCTGGGGCTGGGGAGAGCAGAGGTAACATCCAGCACTATGGGGCTGACTCTGGCCCAGGGAGGAAAGGCTGAAAGATGCTCGAAGGATCCTGCTTTTTCCAATTGCCCAGCTATAGGTAGTCTCCAGTATTACAGCCTTATGGTGAGCAGCCTTATGGGCATTGAGGGAGATTTTAACTCCTAGAAGAAGGGCTTTCAGGGACGGAGGTGTGAACGCATCCTTCCTCATCCTTATCCCAACAGCAAGTGGGATATGGGACATACGCAGTAACACTTTCCCCGAGCTGCTGCAGCTGCAGCCAGCCCCGTAAGGCACATGCAAAGAGCCGGGTGAGTTTATCCATTGCCAGGCTGGTTTCCCCCAGCTCCTGCCCCCTTGGCACGGCTGCTCACTGCCCCGACCTGCCTGCAGGACCTGCGGGCTGCGGGTCAGGCTGCCACCGCCTGCCTGGTATCTGTAATAGCAAGGGCTCGGGGGCAGGCACGATGCTGGAGCACATCTGCCCCGCAGACACTGCACATCTGCCCTGGAGAGCTGCACATCTGCCCGGGGACACTGCAGGTACCGCAGCCCTTATGGCCGCTGGCATATGGAGGGAAGGCTGAGGCTGGGATGAAAGGAAAGCCCATGCACATGCTGTGCCCTTGTCCCTGGGCTGGCCTCAGCATTAAATGTCTCTGAGGAAGGCAAGAAAGGAGCCTAGCAGCTTGCTGGGAGGGAGAATACTTCTCCTTTCCCTTGAAAAAGTGCCTTTTCCCCTGGGGAATGGCATCGCGGAGCCCTGGAATTGACGGGGCTGCCAGAACTGATGGATGGCGCTGGCGGAGGGAGCAAAGCAGGTCAGCAGAGCAGAAACCAGCAGGCACAAAGAGAGAGCTTCCCCGCTAACCAAGGCAGGCGGTGACACCCCGTGCCGGGGCTGGGCCCACAACAGCTCCCTCTCTGTTGGTCTGGAGAGCTGGCACAGCTGGGGTACCTGGGGTGCCATCCTGCGATGCCCCCAGGCTCACCCCAACTGCACCCATTGACAAGAAGGGCCTTTCTTCATCTCTGCACAAGCCCTGATTGTTCAGATGTTTCCCCTGCCACTGCCTTGTGCTTCTGCTCTTCCCAGAGGCACTGCTGGGAGGAAAGGGAGGACTTGGGATATCTGCATGGCCAGAACTGCTGGGGCTTCAAGGTTTCTAAAGGGGCTGAGGCTATTCAGGCAGCTCCAGAGCAGGACATCTTGGTTCTTCTGCTGTCTGCTGTGCCTCTCCCCTTGCCTTAGTTTCTCCACCAGTGGCTGCATGCATTTGAGTCAAGGCACCCCAGGAATTGGGGAGCTGCATTGCCAGCTGCCCACCACAGCCTCAATGCAGGCAGATGTTCTCCTAGGACCTCTGCCTGCCCTCCCAGGCATACAGTATCTATCCCACTGGCCATCCCAGAGCTGAGAAGGAGGAACTGAAAGGTGGAAGCCTGAGCTGGTGTGGGTCTCTGAGGGCTGCTCCAAGCAGGGACCTGGCCCTGTTTTAAGGCTGGTGGGAGGAACTGCATTTTTGGAAATAGTGGCTACAGGGAGAGATTGAGAGAGTGGGGCTGAATCAGCCTTAACCTCACTGGAACTTGTGTGCAGACTCTGCTTCCTTATGAGAAAACAGCTTCCCAGCAGGAGAGGGGACAGCAGCTTATAGGGATGCTGGGGGGATGCTGGCTGTTGTGTTGTGACTGGGGCTCACAGACACCCACTCTAGCCTGGGAGCCCCTTCCTCTGCTGGCAGGAAGTGTCTCCTTCCTGAGCACTGTCCCTATCAGGCACATGTGGGAGGACAGGATCCGTCTCCATCAGCCACACGTGGAGGGGAAGGATCTGTCCCCATCAAGCACGGATGGGTGGGCAGGATCAGGAGTCGATCAGAGTGGAGCTGAGCTGTAGAAAGCAACAGTTCTTTTGGAGGGATGGAATAAAACAAGGGTGCAGTGAGTGGCAGGCTTGGGATTCAGGACTGCAGGCTGCTCCCTTGTCTCTTGTAGGGGCAGCAGGACTTTCCCCTTTCTTCCCCTAGAGTATAAAGGCAAAAGCAAGCTCCTGCATCAGCTGAGAGTCCATAGGCCTTTGCCCTGGTCCCCCTGGATAGAGGCTCACAGTGCCCTCCAGGGATGCAGAGCTGCATTGCCCTCCTGCAGCCTGGGGATGTGGAGCAGATGAATGGCAGGAAGAAGCCCAGGAATCCTGGCTCCTGTCCCATGCTTTCCAGCAGGGAGGATGTGCCTGAAGCTGTTAGGCTGGAGGGACCTATCTCTGGAGTGATCTGAACCCCAGACTGACTTCTTTGCTCTCCAACAAGCCCTGCTGCCAAGTCCCTCTGCAGCATCAACCAGCAGCTGTGAGGAGCAGGAGTGTGGGGAAGGGGCTCAACTTCAAATCAATACTGAGCACTGTGATAAGAATCTCTTATCACCCTTGTCATTGTAATGGCTGGGACTGAAATGCTGGGCTGAGCAAGGGCCATACTTCTGCATGACTGGGGGTGAGGAGGAGACAGGCTGCACCAGGGAGGCAGTGGTGGCTCTGGGATGAGGTCCCAGTGTTTTGAGCACCTGATTGCTCTCACCAGGGATGACAAAACCAGCTCTCCCTTCCTTTCCCAGCCTTGAGGCTGCTCCATCACCTTGCCCAGTTCCTTACAAGGAAAAGATGCTCCTGGTGACATGGGTAAAATGCAGTGAAGGAATGAGTCCACAGATCCAGAGCATGCATGGGGATAAGAGTATAAGAAGAGCAGCCCAAGAGGGATGAACACTGTCAAGAGAGACCAGGAGTGAAGAATGGGAAGCTTCTGCTCCCACCTCTGCAGCTCCTTACAGCCTCTTCCCATGTCCCCCTGGGCTGGGCCCAGGAACAAGGAACAAGACAGGCATCCAGGAGCCAGTGGAGCTGACAGGGGTCTGGAATAGGTTTCCAGGCCTTTGGGAATTCTCTGTTCCCATTACTATGCAAAAGCAGCTTTTCCAGTGGGTAAGGGAAAGGGAGCACTAAGCTTATGTGCTCTGGGTGGTATTAGACTAAACAGTGGCAGCATGGAGTGCACTCAGCCCTGCAGCAAGCCCTGCCTTTAACCCCTTGTGCTTCTCCTCTGTGCTTTATTCACAACTGTTGACTGGGATTCCAAGGTCATGCAGAGACACAGATGACATCTAAGGATGCTGGAGTACCCAGCATCTCTGGACCCACTAATTTCTGCCTGTCTGCTGCATCTCCTCCTGCTCAGCTTTCCTCTGGTGGACAAGCCAGAGGAGGTTAAACAGGGTCCTGCAGCAAGGCCACTGTTTCTCCTATAAGCTATGCAGCTGGGGGATGTGTTAGCTTTCCACCCTCTCACCCCATTCCCCTTTGCTGTGGCTGTGTGGGATGTCCTGCTGCCCAGCTCCCATGGCCATGGCCAGGCAGGGATCGTGGTGCTGAGGAGGGCAGTGCTGTACCAAAAGGCTTGCTAAGGGTCCATAGCTGCCTGCACAGTTTTGCTGCTGGGTACACATTGTTGGTGGCAAAACAAGCCCCCTCCCCCCATGCTTGAAAGATGCCTTGAGCCCCCTGCACATGAATACCCTGCTGCTGGGGACTTATAGCCAAGGTGAAGTACCCTCTGCACTGTGGAGCTGGGGGCTTGCAAGCAGGGGCTGTATCAGGCTCCACAGTTGTTCTGCTGGACAGGATGGCTCTGAAGCCACAGACTCTTTTATTCTGTCATGAACCAGACCCAGGTTCCATGGCTGCTCCCAGCTTGGTGGCTGTGAAGCCAGCGGGCAGAGGTGCTGGTGTGGTGCTGAGCTGGTGTGGGACTCGCCTGTTTAATTCCAGGAGGAGCAGTGTCAGGTTGAGTGCAATTGGCCCCGCTTGCAGGATTTATTCATTTCTCCTTCCCTCTGCCTCCTGCCAGGGGCTGAGCTAAGACCCTGCACTATGCAGTCATCTCGCTAAAGCCAAGGGGGGCTTAGTGCTTAAATGGTTTTCATGCTGCCACAGAGTTTAGTGCTTGTCAACACGGCTGAGGTCTTGCCAAAGAGCCTTGACAAACAGAGCAGTGGGGAGATGGGGAGAGTGGGCATCAGTGCTGTGAAGGGGGGAGCACATGAACTGAGTCTCCAAACCACCCTGCCTACATGGGAACGTTGCTTACCCAGCTCCGTGTGTCCCCTCCGGCACAGATTTGACTCTCCCACGCTGCAGTGAGAGGTGCCTCTGGCCCAGCTCTAAGTTTAAACCTCATGGAAACACCTTCATTAAACCTCACTAATGTGAAAAAGCAGAGCTCACCCACGGTTTTTAAGCCCTTGCTTTTGTAGGCTCTTGCAGAAACAGTTGTATGCATATGAATATGTTTTGTGCTCTCTATATATCAGGCTGCTTTTAGCACTGGCGTGAGCCCGAAACCAAAAGAGGCTGAGTGAGTGCTGCTGCAGTAACGTTCCGGCTCTGCAGATGGGGATAGCAGAGCTCAGAAACCAAGCCCAGCTCCAGATGCCACTTGGAGAGCTTGCCCTGCCTGGGGAGGGTGAGGAAGACACCCGCACCTCCTCCTGCCCCCAGCCTGCCCCGATGGGTGGAGAAGACCTTAAACTCATCTTCTTGCCTTTTGAGGAGCTGGGTTTGGCAGGGATGGATTTGCTTCAAGCATGGGATAGCTCAGCTCAAGCTCTGGGACATAGGTCTGACATGGTGCAGAGCTGTGAGGCACAGGGCATGGGTGAGCTGGCAGTGCTGAGGTCCCCTGGGAAGCCATCCCACATCTTGGTGGCAGCATGGAAAGCAAGGAGGCACATGTGGTGGGGCAGGCAACAGCAGTCTCTGAGATGCCCATCCTATGGGATGTGCTGCTGCCGCTGGGTCACTCGAGTCAAGCGTTTAAGCAGGACTGGGAGGAGAGCTGGGTAGTTTTATGGGCAGTAATAGTATTTACAGCCCTGTTGGCTGAGGCACTGATCCAGGGGGAAAGGAGTCGACTCCCTGTGAAAACCAGATTCCCACATTATTGTGCCTCCAGCCTTCCCAAGGACAGGATTGGCCCCATCCTTTTTTTGAAGCATCATTAGATGATCATTGCTCATAGGTCAATCCCACCTGACACAGCCAGCATTCCTGTGCTGGTGAGGTCCTCACCTCACACTTCTCCATGGGTTAAGCCCTTCACTTCCACAGGAAGTGCCAGGGATTTTCTTTCTTCACCCCACTCTTTGGCTTTGTCCTGGCATCCACAGTAACTGCTTCCTTGACAGCTCCCCTGCCTGATGGACAGCCCTGTGCACCCCCCACCTTGTTTTCCCATCACCTGCCATAGGCCCTGCATGTTTTCACTTAGTCGACATAGGTAAAGGCTGTAAAACATATGTCTGCTTCCCAAGGAGAGAGGAAAAAACGACTCCAATAGCTTGGTCCAGTTAATGGCTTGGGCTCTTGACTCCACGTTTGGCTTTGCATTAGCTGGCCCCCTTCTCTGGCTGGACCAAGGTGTGTGTCTGGGGGTAAGGATGCTTGGAGAGGGGAGCATTCCCCTCACAAAGCATGGAGAGAATGTGCTGTCCCCCAGGTGCAGGCAGAAAGGAACATTCCCACCCTCACGTGCTCCTCCCAGCACAGTTCCCCATCCATCCCATACATTTACCTAACGCTAATGAGACATATTGATTGGAATGATGGGATTTGTAAAGGTCGCAGGGTTAAAGTACATAAAACCAGCCTTTCTGGAGCTGCAATATCAGGGCCGATGGGTCTGGTGGGAGAGATTAAAGGCCTTGTGCTGCAAGAATGGAGAGAGCTGACAGCAATTACATTTCAGATACGTGCATAGTTATAACCCCCCCTCTACAAGACAAGCGACCATATCCCCACCACTGCAGAGCAGGTCTCCATCCCACCTCCCCCATCTCCCTTTCAAGAGCTGGATTTCAACAGAGCAAATCAGGGAATGAAAGAATGGAAGAAAGGCAAAAAGGGAGAGAGAAAGACTGGAGACCCCTTTGGAGAGGTAGTGCCCAGCCCCATCCCTGTGGCTGGGCTTATGCCCCGGTTCAGGATTCCCAGCTGAGCTGTTACGGCATCACTGAGTTAAAATCACGCTGTAATGTGAGCTCTGGAAACACCGCAGTCCCTTTTGTTAGGGCAGGACTCCCACTACTGGTAATGAGCTGGCAGGTCATTAGAGCTCTACCTGTCCCCTGGAAAGGTTCACACCTGAGGGATGGAGGAGTCCAGATCCCTGGAACCACAAGTGCAGTTGGCCGAAGGTTTGTCCTAAGACAGGGTTAACAGGTCTTGATGTAGGAGACAAATGGATCTGGACATTACTTTGTCTAGAGGTGTTTCTCAGTCACATCCTTGGATGACTGGGATCTCAGTCCCTTGTGATGTGCCCGTCAAAGGTATCTCCTGGACCTGAAGATCCAGCACAGCTCTGGTGGTTTCATCTCACCATCATCCTTCCTTGCAGGCCCATCTCTGCACCAAGTCTCTGGTTCAAAACGGAGAAGAAAGCACAGCCAGGCCAGTTGTACCACCTGAAGGTTGTGTGGTTTTAGCATCATGGGCTCCTGTGCTGGTTCTGAGGTGTAGGGGAATAAACGTGTGCCTCAGTGGAGGGAACAAGTAGGCACAGACACAGGCTATGCTGTGGGATACCCTCATGTTAAGGAAGGACTATTGTCAACAATATCACTACACACAGAAACAGCTGAATTAGCTCCATGACCAGGTTTCATTAGCCCAGGCTTAAAACCCAGTCCCAGACAGGGGGAGGCCCAGTTCAAGAGTCTTTCAGCCCCAGCTCCTCTTGACTTCACATGACCCACTGTACCTCTCACAGCAGGATTAACACCAGAGGTGCCTGGGACTCAGGGAACCTGGCTCCATCTGGCATCACACCAAGCCCAGAACATGAGCAAGGACTGCACTTCCCCAGGGATAAATCCCAGGATGAAATCCAGCATAGAAAAGGAGCCGTTTGCCATGCAAGGAAGGAGGCACGTTGCTCTCCTGTAACTGTAGCTGTCTCTGGATTAGAGCCTTTCCCTGGTGACAAGGCAGAGCTTAGCACATGGCATGAAGAACCAGCGATCGTAATAGCCCCTGCAGAGCAGTTGTGCACAGCAGCTTTCCCCTGCTACCCATTCACACGTGCTGGAGCTTTAAATCCTCCCCAAGAGCCCTGCCAAAGGGATTGAAGCAGGAGCATTCCCCAGCACTGCAGCTCACCAGCAATCCCAAACACCCACCGTGTAGCTCAGGCTTTATTTATCCCTCCTGCACACAATCCTTCTCTCTCTCAGATGGTAATGAGTGGTTTGCACTGGGAACTAAATGAAGTTGATTGCCCACTGGTGTCTGCCATTAGTGGTAATTAGTTAAAACATCAGAGTATAAACAGTAAATTGGCTCTAATAATTAATACTAGCACTCAAGCATATGAGAGACACAGAGACTGGGAGAGAAGCGGCGGTAAGCTTGTAAAATCAGCTGGGGCTGCTTTAATTAAAAAAGAAGGAATGTAACTAACACAGTATTGGAAAAAGGACAAAAGCCATCAGGATCTTGCTCGTTAGGAGCATGGTTGGGTCTCCCCTGTTGTGCAGCAGGGCTGAGGGCTTACCTCAAGCCTTGGGTACACACCACTGCAAGATGCAGAAGCTGCTGCATCCCCGAGGTGCTGGGAGACCACTTGTGTGATGAATGTTAACCTTGTCACCACTCTCCCGTGGCAACAGGGGGACTGTAACATGTGGATCTGCTCCTGCAGATGTGAGGTGAGCAGAGCAGATGGGTGGGATAATCCTATGGGATTTTTCAGGTCAGATCTTCTTGGATCAGAGGGGCTGTCTCATTCTGGTGCTCCCTGCTTAATAAAGGCACCATGCTCTTCTCTATCCACTGATCCCCATGGCACCAAGATACTACAGCCCAAGGCAGCAGATAGTACCGGAGATGTCCTTTGGGAAGAAGGAGCCAGCAAGGGATAGGTGAGTCCTGCTGAGGAAGTTTGGCTTTACTCTTACAAAAACCATTGTTTGCCAACCTGCATCCTTCTCCTTCTTCCCCTTGATCACATTCCCCTTCTGCCAGCTGGCATCTACAAGGAGGGTTCCCATAGCCCTCTGCCTTAAAAATGCTAATAGTAATAAAATACAGTGTAAAGCATTGCTATTGTTGATGCTAAAGTGATGCTGAGCACCTGGGCTCCCAGGGAGGGGGTACAACATGGTTCTTCCCACTATAGCAAGTGTTCTGGCTGCATCCCTCGCAGTCCTCGGGCAGAGGTGGTAGAGATGTGGCGTTTGGGGAGGAGGCTGCATGTATATTGCTATTAATCATCCCTGCGTATGTTAACCATGCTAATGTCGTAAGTGACAATAGCCCATCTCAGCTCATGATTTAGGGTCTGTGAACGGAAGCCGGGCTCCTGGGAGTAAATGCGTGAATCCTCCGCTGGTACTAAACCCTCTAATAAATCTAATGCACACCAAAAAGCCCTGGGCACTAAATCCCAGAATCCGGTAATTGAAACCCTTAGAGCTCTCAGGAAAAAGGGTAACTGGTGAGTGGAAGTGAGTGTATGTTTTTACAGAACATATATCCTATCTGCTCCTGATTATCTCCAGCAGAGACAAAGGAAACTTAGAGCCTCCTCGTAAAGCACCTCATTGTAAAGAAGAACCAAGCAGGCTTGTGTTGCAGGGTTCTGTGCTCTGCAGACCTGAGTAGTCAGGAGGAAGGAGCTCCTTGCTGCATCCCACTGCTGTCGCAGCCATTGGAAAATGCCACCAGGAATGTGGTGGTCCATCTGTCTGCTGCCTTGTGCTGTAGTATCTTGGTGTCATGGGGATCAGTGGGTTGGCACACTTAGGAACAGCCACCAACTTATCCTGGCTTATGCATGCTTTTGCAGCAGGCTGTTAGTTCCAGCAGAGGGGTATCCCTAAGCTGTCTCTGCCTTACAAGTCATAGGATGTTTCCATGGGGCTCAGCATCCCTGCTGAGGTGGGGTGATGCAGGGCAGGGTGGTTGAAGGTGTTCCTCCACCAACAACGTTTTCAGTGCAGGGAGCAGCTGGACAAGCAGGAGCAGAATGTGTGGGGCTGGTCCTCACCTCTGAGAACGGGGTGTCTGCAGGCACAAGTAAGTTTGTGTTGTGGCAGTGATGAATTCAGCATCCTTCCCATGGCTTGCGTGTTTCTGGTAGCCAGTACTAAGGCTGTGATCTGTTTGTTTGCTTGAAAAACAGATTACATTGGTGTTTTATCCTGCTTTTAGTCTCTGTTACAGACCACTCTGCAATGCCTTGGCAGGGGACTTAATAAATGTAGTCATTTGGATAATGAATAGTGATGATACAGGCAAGCTTGGGGGAAGTTGCAGAGGAGAAATGCTGCACAAGGCACCTGGCTGTGTTTGGAGGCAGGAGCACTGTGTCCTCCCTGGGATCAGCCCTCTGCAAGGTCCCACAGCCCTGGCTGGTGCCCGGGACTCAGGAGTTGTCCAGCCCTTTCCTACTTCAGCATCCCTCATCATGGGAAAAGGGCTGAGACAATCAGGGATCCATGCAGAGCACAGTGTCCTGCTTGACAGTAACCATGAGCCTGTCACCCACCAGGATAGCTGCGTATCCTGTGTTCCTGCACCCTGGGGACCTGGGAGCCATCCTGTACATGCTGCAGCACCGTTTCATGCAGCACTCCTGTATGATGGTTTTCTGCAGGATATTTCTCAGAAGCAAAAGATAACCGAGGTTTATATTCCCTCTCTTTTTACCTTTCCCTTTACTGCTATCTGTCTAGCTGTCTGTATTACCATAGATCATCCTCGCAGCCTCTCTTGCCATCTCCCACCTTCCAGAACCCACATGCCTCCCACCAATGCTGTTTGCACACAATGCAGCTGGTTTTAGGTGCCACGCTGCTATAATGTCCACCCACCTGCATCCCCCATCTCATCCCATCCCATCCATTCCTCGGCCATTGGGACTGTCCCCTTGGGGACAACCATGGGATTTCCACTGCCTTTCCCTTTCCTCCTAACCAAACCTGGGGGGAGCCTGAGCACCCTCATTTCTCAGGTCACCGCTTGGCTAATGGTCTATTAATTTGTTCACTTGTCCCCTGTGTGCCAAACTCAATTTCAGCCCGAGATTCCTCCCTGGCTGTCAACACAGTGATGGATAGGATGAGCGGCTGTCACCGCCAGCCCCGCCGCCCGCTCGGCACACGGGGTACCCTCCTCCTGAACACCGGCCCTGCTCCACCACCTCACACCCAAGGATCTGTCTCCGGCAATGAAAAATGACAGAAATATTTAAGGACAAATAAGGTTTACAAACCCAATTTAAAATTATTACGGGAGGCCCCTGCTGCAGATGGGCCCAAGCTGATTCGCGGCGGCAATCAAATCGAATTTCCTTATCGTTGTATTATTTTAGGGCGTTATCTGGCCCCATAATGCAGTTATAAATTCAATTTCATCTGCGAGTGTTCATTGTTTACTGTCGCCTGTTTGCCGGGGAAAATGTAAACACTTCGCAGCCCTTGGCTGCAAAATTAATTTCTGGTGGAAAAACGGGAAAGGGGAGGAAAAGGTGGAAGATGCCAAAAAACGGGAGAGGGAAAACAGGAAAGGTGGTGGTGGGAATGTGGCTGGGCATGGCATAAGGGATGGCCAGGGCACTAGCATTGGCTGCACTGCTTGTGATGGTGAGATGCTGGGGCTGGCTGCCACTGTGGTGGGACAGCAATGGATGGGATGGATGGATGGATGGATGGATGGGGATGGGTATGCAGGCAGCATCAGCAGCTCTCGTCTCTCCTCCCCACTGGAATGTTTCTTCCCTGTGCAAAAGGAGAAGAAAAAATACTTGGTGACCTGCTGGGGCTGCCAAGGAAAAGTTGAAGGTCTCCCATTAATTCCAGACTAAAAATGACAAATTCATCTTCTACGACAATTAAATGAAGTCAGTAATTGATGCTAATTGATCTTCAGCCGAGAGGACTCTTACTGCTTTACCATGTTCTCCCTCACTCTCTCACACTTCCCCCCTTCCCCGCTCCTCCTACCCACAGCCCCTGTCCATGGGGATGTTCCCAGGGCCCCAGTAGCTGCTCTGAGCCTGCCCAGCCCAACCAGCTCCATTGCATCCCTTTCTGTTGTTCTCTTCTTGGAGTTTGCATCTCTTTTCCTTCTCCTTTCTTTGGAGGCAGGTACCAGGCCTGGCTGTGTTAGCGACAAAGGATTTATAGCCTACAGCTGTGTAGGTTTCCACTTAATTTTTATAAGCCCAGCATAAGAGCCAGCGGGGGGTAAAGCACACTTGGATTTTCTCTACTTAAAATATTACAATGTTAGCACTTTTGCTTGAGCCTTGCAAAGGGGGCAGTGGGGGGCTGGATGCGTGTGTGTGTGTGTGTGTGCGTTGGGGAGGGTTTTTTGCTGTTTTTGTTGTTTTTATTTTTTCTGGGGTTTATGAGAGCCCTTTAATCTCAAGCCAATATGTCAAAATCAAATTAAGGCTTGGAAGGGGAGCGGGCTCAGCGTGCCAAGCTTGCTCGCTGGGTTGTAAATGTACAATTGTTTCTGGGAGCTGTTATTAAAGTGAGGTGACTGCTGCCCATTAAGGGACCCTGACGTCATGTCCTCAAGTGGTACTGGGAGGAGGGGGACGGGTCTCGGCCATGCAGTGTCCCTAGGGAAGTGATGGATCCAAGGTGTTCCCTGGAGCAGAGTGGAGTGATGGTGGCATCGTCCACTTGGTGTGGATGGGCTGTGTGGTGGTCTCAGGAAAGGGACCACTGGGAAGCTCTAGGGACATCTGGGGACATGGTTGTGTTGCCATGCAGAAAAGCATGTTGAGATGCCCTCCAAGGAACTGTCATAGGGGCTGGGTTTGGGGTCTTGCAGCAGGGTCTGTGTTTGGGAGGTAGAAGAGGTTGCTCAGCCAGAACTTCCTCTGGCCCTTCTGGAAAAGCAAAAGAGGGAAACCATAACGGTTTTTTTTAGTGATTTCTGATGAAAAAGTCCCTGTTTGCTTTGGTTGAGAAGACTGTTTCTTGTCCAAGCAAAACCCTTTCAGTGGGGTGGTGGAGCCAGCCAAGCCCCCCACCTGCAGAGCCCCTTGCAAGGTATGGAATAGCATTGCTATTTATTATGGAGCCTGTGTTTTTTGCCTGTCCATGTTTAGGGGCAGAGGGGACAAGGACCCTCGTACATAGTGGTTACTGAACACCCTTGATGTGGAGGCAGGATTTGGGGTGCTCTGGTGTGGGGTACATGCTCTACAAAGGGTCATGAGTCATGTGCAGGGGGTCTCACCACACTGAGATGCTGCCTTCAGCACTGTCATGAGGATTTTAAATATACATTTCTGCTGAGCTTCACTGCAAGCAAAGACAATACTGTAAAGTATCCCCGTTCTTCACTCAGGACAGCTTATAATGCTCTGTAACACTGATATCTGGCATATTTAGGCAGTGCATGTTTTTAAGGTGGTCACTCACTGCCTTTTAATTCATGTCATAGAACTAAAATGGGCTGGAGAAGAGTGTGGAGCACTGGGAGGTGTGTTGGCCCACTGAGATCTGCTTTCCACCCTCTCCCATCTGACCCAACTTCAGCTCCTAGATGCTGAGGCAGGTGGTCCCTGTTCTGCATCCCCAAATCCCTGATTTCAGTTTACTGAGATGGGCAGCTTTGTAGCTCACCAGGAGGCATCAAGAACTGGATGCTGTGATCCCAGCAATGTCACCATCAGCACTGGCTTGAGGATCTGACACAAGGACAGCAAGGGCACCTCATGTATCCTCTTGGCTATGCCATGCTGAGCAAAGGAGGTGAACTAACAGCTTGGGTAATTAGTCCTGGTGAGCAGCAGTGCTAATGAGATGGAGAGTAGCATGCACTAACAGGGCTGTCTTGCTTCCAGGACATGAGACAGGAGCATTGCATGGTGCTGGGCTGTTCTGGGGGAGGTAAGAGCTCATTAGGAGCTAGCTGAGAGACATGATGCTGTGGCAGGGTGTTACACCTTGGGGTGGGCAGCCCCAAGGAATGTAGGCAATGGTTCTCTGTTTCAGGTGGGTGATGTGGCAAAGAAGCCCTCATGCCAATTGCAGGGTGCTTTTGCTGGTCTTATTGGGTCGTCACTGGGAAGCAATGGCACATGTAATTCTGTTCTGTGGTCTTTATGGGTCCCACTAAATCCTGTGTAATATACTGTAAATAAAGTTTACAGCTGAAATTGGTGTTTTACAGGGGGAAACCAAAGTCCAGGTACAAACAAATGCACTGTATGCAAAGGGATAGAAGGCACCCGTGCCTCCTGCTGAACCCCAAACAGTTTCTTGGGCCTATCTCCCTGTGTCTTAGGGAGAGCATAGCTTGCACTGGCTGGCTATGGCTCTGGATGTCCTCATCGCCTCCCAGTGCTTCTTTCCTATAAGCAATCGAGACCAAAAGTCATTTGCAAAGTGAAAACAAATGACTTTCTGCAACTAACGCAGGGAATCAGCAGTGAGGGCAGAGGCAGATGTCACGCATGAGGAAACAGAGGCAAGGAGCTGTGCTTCAGTGTCCTATAAAAAGGCTCTGGCAGAGCTGGGAGAAGGACCTGTGTCACCCTCCTTGTGTCTTTGCTGGTGGTGCCTGACATGGCATACAGGGACTCAGCGCTGTGCTTGGGACCAATGTGTCAGATGCACCCAAAATACCCCCGTCACCCCTTTTCCCATGGCTCTGCAGCTGGAATGGCCAGTGGGCAGGGCTGTGCTCCGGGTTGCTCAGTGATTCCCAGACATGCTGCGCTCACTGTTTTCCGGGAACCCAGCGGCCTGAATGGAGATAAATAAGTGATACAGACATCTCTGCACTAAACACACATGACGCACTCCCTCCCGCTGCCCCCCTCACGCACACAGTTCTATTAATCCTGACAAATTATGACGTACAGACGTGTAATGCAAACTGATTCATCATACATTCAAATCTGCTGTGCGGGAGCAGCGGGAGGGCAGAGGCAGACAAGTGTATTACACGGATAATGTATTTGACGTATTAATAAAACCAGCCGCATTGCTCAATCTGGAGAGAGGGGGGGATGCCAATACATCATGACAGATCACATATTGATGGAATCCAGATGTTGGGAATCATAGTCTTGGGGCCTTTCTTGTATTGACTAAAGGTAAAAAATGCAGGCTGTCAGCACATTAAATCTCCGCTCCACCAGCGAGTGGTTATTTATTTGTGGAGGATGAGGAAGCTGCTCCCTGCATCCCCTGTCCCGTAGCCCAGCCATGTGCAAGGGAGGACATGGGGATAGAGTTTTGAGCCCTCCTGCTATTTGGTTGCCTATCAACTGCAATGACCAGACAGAGCACACATGAATAGCGCCCCATCAGCTTGAAATCCTTGACTGTTTGATGTAAATCAGCATCAAAGTCATCCCCGTTGAGCACCTGGCCTTGTATTTTAGCCAGTGAAACAGTCAAAAACATCCCCCTTGGCTTTACCATCGATGCTGTGGCTTCCCACGTTTTGCTCTTCTTGGTCAATAATGCTGCGCAGCTCCATCTCCCTTTTCTTCCTTGTTCTGAGCATGTTGTGAGTGGTTTGAGTGAGTGTTACATGTAAACTTACATGCATACATGCGTATGTAGCTATAAGATATTTTTAGTATTTTTCAGGGTAAGATATTCCGTTACTCACCCTCTCATGGGTAAAAGCCATTGTGCCAATAACAACTCCAACCTCTATTTTACCTTCCTGAGTCCTTTTAAAATGAAATCATCTTGTTTCAGATCTGTTTGGGTTGGATACTTTCTAAGGGCTGCTTGCATTCTTGAAGCCTGATTGACTTTGGCTTGTGTGCGACAAGGCGTTACATTATCGGTTGGGGTACACGAATACATGAATGTACTGTCTTGGCTTTGTGCTCCTCTGCCTGAATAGAGCCTTTCCCTTGAGCATCCTCTCGTTGCAGTGGGTTAAACCTGCTGCTCGGTGCACAGCCAGCACAGCAGGCTGCAGTGACACTGAGAAGATGACAGGGCTTTATGCTAATGCTCTTTCCAGGGTTATTGTCATCCTGGAATAGGTGCTGTGCTCTGTATTTTTGGGCTCTACCTCTGCAAGCTTGCACTACCCACAGAGGGGCGTGACCAGGAAGTGGCTGAAACACAAATGATCATTGCCTGGGAGGCCAGGGCAGCTCAGAGGACGGGTGTGGGTTTAAAAGTGATGCTTGCAGCAAAGAGGGAGAGAAGTTTGAGCATTAGGAAGAATTTGTTTGGATTCAGGCCACTGGGAGTTACATATAGAGCCCATAGAACTATTATGTAGGCTCAGAGAGAGAGAAAAAATCTATAGAACTATAGAATCTATAGAAAAAATCTACAGAACTATATACATACGTATAACTCTCTACATAATACAGAGCTATTGTATTATATAGAACTAATCTATAGGAGCCTATAGAACCACTTGCATGGCACTTTTCCCATGACCAGAATGGATCAAACATCAGGAATTAAGGAATTTAAGGAAATACAAAAGCAGACATTGCCATCTCAGTACTTTCCCCGGGGGAGCCCCAGTGTGTGCGTGCCATGAGTCTGTACCAGGCAAAGGGGTATGCTGTGAGGTCTCTGGTGTGCAAGTGTGCAGATTCCCAGCACCCTGAGTGCCTCACAGAGCACATCTGAATTCCTCTCCTCCCAGGAAGGATAGCCCAAACTGCAACTATGCTGAGTGATCAGCTTCACTGAGCCTTCCAAAGTACATCCCCAGCATCCCCCAGTGGCTGGCAGCAGGGCAGGGATTAGCATCCAGCAGGTTTGCCAGGTGGGGATAAGCCTGCTCCATGCTCTGGGGTCAGGACTTCAGCACTATCCCTGTAGGTCTGCATTCTCATGAGGGAGCTCAGCTGATTGTACAGGGAATTGGTGCTGCCCATTGATGGCAGTGGGCACCATTTGCTGTCATGAGGAGACCCATCCAGCCCCAGCTTTGAGCACACACAGCAATGCTGCTGCCCTCAGGCATGGCCAGGGCACAGGGCTGATGACTGGGGTGAGCCTCTGTCCCCTTTTCAGCCACCAATTCCCTCTCGAGCTGTGGGTGACCTGCACCATGCAGGGCTTTTAAAAGTGAGGACAAGTCCCTCCGAGTCCCCAAGTGCTCTTAAAACTCCTTCTTTAACCTCTGGAAGCTGTTTGCTTGCATGTGAAATGGAGACAATAAACACCTAGCATGAAAGGGCAGTTTTTCTCTGCTAAGATAAAGGGGGTTGCTCTTTCCACTGGACTTGTTTGGTACAAGTGGATGGGTCTGGAGGCTGGACCACTGTCAGGAAGAGCACACCAGCCCCAGAAAGTAGCAAGGTCATTTTTCAAGTTGGAGAAAAGCAGCTTAGAGGAAATATAAATTGCAGTGAGTGAGCAGGACTTGAAAGCAGGGAGGGCTCCTCAGATGGGAAGCTGGGGAAAATGATGGAGGGAACGTAAGAATGACAAAGCATGTCGTTCCAGTGGAGTGCAAGATGATTTGCTTTAGCTCATTAAATACTGCAATAAAATATTAATAGTTATTGTCCCTCTATTTTTTGTAATTATCCTTGCAAAGAAGGATCTGCTGCAAGTCACTAATGTATTCCCAGCAGCGGGTTGCTTTTTAATACGATGATGGCAGTCAGGGGTGAGGAGGGGGGGGGAATGAAAGCATTTATGTGTGGCCAGAAAATAGTTGTATGATCAGGGTCATTAAGGAACCAGCGCTGTCTACAGAGAGAGAAGACATGAGGAGGGGAAGAGGAGGCTGCAGGGAGGGGAAGAGGGTGCAGGTCAACCAGAGAGCACTTGAGAAGAGATGAGATTTGAGGGCAGTCTGGTGTCTGCTCTCCTCCTAACCCCAAGGAAGAAATTGGTGTTGCAGTTGCCCAGCCTGATGCACTCAGTTGTTTGCTGGTGAATGGAGTGGTTTCATTGCCTGATCACTCTGATGTGGCTATGAAGGACCTTGGAAGTGACAAGGAAGTGCACATGGCAGGTAGGCCTCAGGGAACCACATATTGTGCCATGGAGGGTCCCCTCCATCACAGAAGTGAGGTGGGACATCCCCTGCCAGCAGCAGAGCCACTCTAAGGCTATAAGGCAAGCAGCACCCTCATCCCACCTTGTTGTGCTCTGACCAGTTCCTCCACCTCTGATTTCCCACTGCTTGAGCGAAGTGGGATGCAGAGAGGTGTTTTGTGGAGCTTGGCTTTCAGGTTAAACACAGCATTGGGGCAAGGAGCTGGGGCTGTTCCATCCAGGAACAACCTGTGGTGCCCAGGGTGGGTGAGTGAAGGCTAAGCCTCAACAATGCACTCCTTGGAAAGCCTTGGCTGTAGGAGGCAGAGAAAGCTCTGCTGTTAGAGGAGGAGAAAGCAGGGATCAGGGATCCCACCATTTCTCCTGTCCCCAGGCAGGGAAAGCTGGGGAACACAGGTACTAGTGCAGCGGTGTCAGCAGCAGTAGCAGCCGTGCTGTGAGCCCACCTTGGGGACCAAAGCCTGTCCTGGTGATCTGCTTGTCCGTGCAGGCGAGCCAAGGGCAGGGCAGCCATCCTATGATGCTGCCTGTCACAGCAGGAATGCTCCTGCTTCCCACACTGGAGGAGGGACAGGGGGTCCAGCCCCACTCACATCCCATCAGCTGGCGCTCGGCAGGGAAACGGTGCTGACAGGTACCTAAGCGAGGCAGAATTAAGGGAAATGATAATAAATGTAGATGGTCAGGCAGGGGAATGAAATGATCCATCTTTTGCATGTTAGTCAAGAGGTGCTCGCAGGCTCCCCCCCCCCCGCTCCCATTCAATCAGGGCCTGTCAGACCTCCAGCAGGCTGGCATTTTTGTGAAGAATCTCTTGGCTAAAAATTGTTGTCATTCCTATTTCCTTGTTATCAGTCGGCGGCACCTCGGTGGAGCCCGGAGATTAAC
This sequence comes from Agapornis roseicollis, assembly GCA_002631895.1. NCBI lineage: Eukaryota > Metazoa > Chordata > Aves > Psittaciformes > Psittacidae > Agapornis > Agapornis roseicollis. Next base: position 198,926 of record NDXB01021726.1, on the reverse strand, counting down.
GCAGAATCACCGGGCGAGCATCCATTCCCGAGGAGCCCTATCCATTACACTGAGCTCGGCGGGTCCCTCCTGCCTCACCTCCCACATTCATCATCTTTAACGCTGACAGCCCGGCGCAGGCCTTTCAAATTTATCTCGCCGCGTCCCGGGCAGGCTCTATCCGTCAAACTGCACGAGAGGGAGCGAGCGGAGCGCCGTCTCCTCTCCCCTGTTCATCGGGGAGGGAGAAGGGGGGAACAACCTGCCCGTGTGAGGGACTCGGTAAAAGATTGGTCCGAGATACACAATTAATCATGGCTCGCATCAATTTGCTTGATTTACTTCCCGGAGGGAGAAGGGGCGTAAACACGGCATGTGCAGAGGCAGTGTGGAAACATAATGTGTCTGTCTATAGGAAAAACATTAACACATCATCCCCGTTGTGGGTGATTGATGGGGGAATGGGAGAGGGACAGCCTGGAGCTGGCAGGGTGACAGAGAGCCAGAAGCTTGCCAGAGACATGGACCCAGTGGAGATGAACCTCAGAGGCCACTGGTCAGGGCAGTCGGTGCTTGGCACATCCAACCCACCTTGTGCTTCCCTACCAGTGCTGTCCCGTAGGTAGCAGCCTGGTTCAGGCTGAGACTCTCTGGATAGGGAAGGGAAGTGGGATGGGGAGATGCTGGCTGTGCTCCATGCATGAGGCAGGTGCTTCCAGCTATGGATATATGAAATGTCCCATTTCCAGGGTGGTGCAGGATCCAAAGCAAAACTGCTTTTGCACTTAAAAATTTCCAAGGTGTATTTCATGTTTGCCACCATGTCCTGAATAGGTAACATTGCAAATCACTCTGCTGTGCCTGCCTTGAATTCCTCCCGTAAATAACTTTTTCTGCCTGTCCCTGGAAGTGGGTGCAGTATGAGATCCAAATGTGCAGAGCGTGCTTGTGAAGCCCTTCAGTAGTCTGGAGCGGGAGATGCTGTAGCAATGAAAGATGCTGTTATTATTAGATCCCAAGCACTGGGTTGTGCCATCCCTTGATGGCTCCAGCGGAGAGAAGAGGCTGACTTTTATGGAGAAAGTTACTGCTGTATTTACAATCCAAACCTCCTCGTAACCAGCCAGGAGGAGGAAATGCAGAGAGAGTGTGTGATGATTTAATGTGTCCTTCCCTCGTGCCTTTCAGCTAAGGAGCCTCATCCCTCTTTCACCAACCTGCACTTGGCCAGGCTCTGGCTTGGTGATCACACCACATGAACAAGGGGAGTGGAAGCAGAGGTATAACCAAGGTCAAAATAGGGGGCCAGGAACCTGGAGACCCATGTCCTATACCTGCATCTTCCTTGGTAAAGTCTTTGTGGAAATCAACCATACCCAGGCCTCACCAGAGTTTCCCATTAGTTTTGGGGAAGGTTATGGTGCTTGGAGGGGAAGATGGGGGCTCAGGAGAACTTGCTGCTGCCAACAAGTAAATCTGCACCTGGTATTTGTAGGGAATAACCTACCTGATGGGAATAGCTCAGTGTGAGGGCTGTGCGAGATGTGCGGATGCAGCTCTTATCAAACAGGATGAGCTGATGCAGCTGTTACTGCACAGACAAACATGTTTCCCCAGGCAGGTTACATCCCATGAGCTGTTTCTAAACTTGTCACTGCTCCTGCTGTGAGCACCCACCAGAGCCATGCTGCCGGGTTTGCTCCCTGTTTAGCAAGAGGTGCTGTTGATGGGGCTCGTTCCTGCCTGACCATGCATGGCCCTTGGCTGGGACCTTCCTGCAGATGCTCCTGTCATTTGCACTCTGAACAAGCAGTAATTTCAACATTCATGTTTCTTGATAAGCCCAAGGATGGGTTTAAAAGCTGGTCTTTCATCTCTTTCACTACATCCCTGTACAAGGTTTCCTTTTCTACTTGGGAGGAAGGGATACTAGGGCAGGGACATTTGTGTTCCATGGTGCTTTTTAAGTTAGAAATGCAGGAGACAGATGTAATCTGCCTTAAATGAAACCTTGAGTGGTGTGGGCATGATTGGGGTATCCAGACTGTCCATTCATTGCCCTCATGTTTGCTGGTCCTTGCGAGAAAAGCCTACTGTGCCACATCTTGTCATGTGCCTGTCTCTCCAGCTATCAGTACAGTGCTTCAGACCATTCCTATTCCTAATTCAGACAGCATTACTTAAACTCTAAGAATTAGCACTCCAGCCAAGGGCTGCTCCCATCCGCAGGAAAATTCCCATCCCCTCACTGTGATATGCAGAATCAGCCCAATGCACCGAGCTCTTTGCCCTCCTCAGGCTAGCTGCTGTCCCTAAAGTACTCAGGCTGAGATCAGCTCTGTGGCCCATAATTCTGGGGTTGGTTGTGGTTTAAATTTACCAGTTCAATTTAGTTTTGTTCTCCCCTGATTTAGCTGCATCTGCAGAAAGGTTTTGTTTCTCCTTATCTTGTGGAAATTACTCGTAATTTTGTAGTGGCTCTTTAATATATATATATGTATATGCAGGGTTTTACAGCCCATTTTTATCACCTTTTTATTATCTTGGGTCAAAAGCTTTACTGGGTTGCATTCAGGGAATTATGCAAACTAAGAGAAAATACCATAGCAAAACTATAGATTTTCTCATTAAACTCTGCTTGGACATGTAGTTATTGTAGTAAAACTCTAGTAACTATTACAGGCCCTAATATAAAATTATAGTTTGACACCTCAGCGTGATTGGCCTTGCACTGCAGTTACATTAACCCTTTCCATCCCATCACCTGCTCAGACTAAAGGCTTTTGCTGTAAGCAGGCAAGCTGGGTTTAGTGGCCAAGCCTGGCTTAACAAACAAGCCAGGTTGACTGTGTTGGGTCTTAGGCTAGGACTCAGTGATGCTCAAACAAGGGAGAATCCAGCAACTCCAGATGGATAAAATCCAGCAAGGAAGTGGGAGTTTGCAGCCTGCTCTGTCATCCCAGAAATTGCTTCATTCCCACCACCCAAAGACTGTGTAATTCTCCCTGCTCCATGTGCAGTGGATTTAAGGAGCGATGAGCATATTCAGCGACTTAATTGTCTCAGACCAGATTTTCTTCTCAATTACACTCAAGTGAACCTAGTTATTCCATTCAAGTGCGTGGTGTTAGGCCACCCTCGTAAAAAACAAAATCAGGTAAAATAGAACCCATGCACATGAGCAAATCCCTATACTTCTGCCAGTAATGCTGCAGCAATCATGTGAGGGTATTGGGGACCATCTGACACAGTGACAGAGAGCTGTGTTTAAAAACACTGGGATGGTCCGGCAGGGATGGGGACTATTTCCTTCTGATTGTCTGATTAACATTTTAAAGCCATGTTGATAATAACCTGGGGTACTGTGACAGTTCAGCAACTTCATTCGAGGGAAACACTTAATCATATTTATTATGTAAACACAGCTTGCCATGCCCCCATTAAATTATTAATAGTACCATTAACATATTTACATATAAATCTTATAGCAATTGATGGAAATGGCTTCGAGAACGTTGCGTTAGCTCCCTTTTTGTAATGGATTCTCTCTCACAAATACCCATTTATTAAAGAGAGAAAATATTAATTTTTTGTTAAATGTTCATGTCAAAAATGTCACCTCTGCAGTTTTGCAAATTGCTGTTTATGCAAAACCCACTGACTTGGTATTTTCATGTCTTAAAAAATGGCCAGTTTAAAAAGATTGCTTCAATAGCAGCAATTAAGGGGAATGAGAGTGAAGACATTTCAGTGATCTGGGGTTCTGTTGCAGTTTCATTAGTGATCAAGTTGAACAACACGCACACTGGGTGGGTTGTTCCATCATTTTATCCCTTGAGGTGCCCTGAAATGGTCCCAGTTCTGCTGCCTGAGGGTCAGTTTGTACGTATTAGCAAAAGCTATTTGTTACTGCTGGGACCTGAGTTAATTTACTTCGGGCTGGAGTCATGCCCAGATGTCCCAGTTGGAGCTGATCACTCTAATGTGATGCCATACCCCAGTTAAGCATGAGGGATGCTGCTGTCCCAGGGAGTTCCTAGGATGAAGGTCAGAGGATAAGGCTGAAGGGACAAGCACAGTGACTGGAGGTGCTGGCCAAAAGGGCCCAGAGATCCTTTCTTTTTTCTATATATTCTATGAAAAGAGGTGAGGTCTCCTTTCAAAACAGGAATGGGAAACTGAGGGAAATAGGTGGTATGTTTGTGGGCATGGCAGAAAGAGAAGGAGGAGGGTAGGAAATATGAAGGCAAGATTTACCAGATGGGATAAAGAGGATGGTGGGTATGTTAGTCCTTCTCCAGTTTCTCCTCCAAATTCTGCATCTTCCCTAACCAACCCAGCCCTGACTAATAATCCTAATTAGGCTGTATACTGTAATTCCTTAATATCTTCCAGGTAGCAGTATCCCGAGGTGATTCATTCTCAGGACTGCCAATTTTCACAAGTTTATCATAAGACTCTTAGGATTATTTTTGCTTCTTAAAGTTTCAGCCCCAGCAATTGAATGGTGATATAAGAATCTCAGTTTTCCTTTAAATAAATACCAAAGGTATGCTTCAAGCCCTGCAGTCAGGGCAGAAAACTTGGGTATATGCTGCAAGCCTGGTCCTTAAGGCATAGAGACCATAAGGCAAAGAAGAATGTGATCACAGGGTAGTGGAGTTGTAGGATAATTTAGGTTGAAAAGGACCTCAGGAGGTCATTGTACACTTAATTTCTGGTGCATCTCATACTTAAATGGCAGTTTTCATTAACAGTTTAAGTAATAAAGTTAATAAAACATAGCTCACACTTCTGCATGAACTATGTATTCTATACATCTCCATGTGGTGAAGTATAAATCTCTGCTGAGATCCTGGCTCTTGCCCCTCTGGCACACCAAGCTGCAATGGCAGATATCCCACACAAGCAGCAATGAGACAAGCAGAGGGGAGCAAAACCAGTGTGCTGGAAAGGAGCCAGAACTGGGACATGCTGCGAGACCCAGCATGAGCCTCCCATCCCAGCTCCATTCAGGATGCACAACCTACCAGGTCATGCTCCCTTCCACACCTCCCTTCTTCCCACCGAATACAGGCTGAATAAGGCACTTTCCTTTCTGGAGAAGTATTCAAGAATTAAATGTTATTATGATAATGCAGAAGCCATGGAAAGGCAGAGGAGGCATTGCAAAGGGTTTTTTTCCCTTTCTCAATTAAACAAATGTTCTCCTAGCCCATCGTGCCCAGCCCTCGAGTGTGCTGTTACAATTGTCTCTAAAAACTCTGCCTGATTTTTCGAGCAATTTCTCACGGAACAGGCACTTTCAGAAAAATCATAAGAAAGCAATCGTTTCAAATCGGTCATTTGGGACCCAAATTACTGATCTAATACATTTTTTATTGAGGGCTCCTGAAAGGTTCCATAAAACACAGTCTGTGAAGCTGCCCAAACTTGCCAGCCTCCCGGTTTGACAAATCGAACCCAACAATCCACTTTGCAGCTCAGGTTTAGGGCCCACGAAGCCACCACCTCAATAGCAGCCTTTTATAGTTCTCCATCAATAGAGCCTATCTGGTCAGGTTTTTAAATTCCCTGGGATTGTGGTGTTCATATTTTTCTGTCTGTGCTGGATTTTGTGTCTGTGTCCAAGCTGCAACCCTGATATTGGGGGTATCTGGGAAGGGCTGACCTGGAATCCTCTGGCACTGCTGCAAGGAGCAAGCAAGAAGACAGAAGTTGGGTCAGGCAAGGAGAGGACTGGGAGCCAGAGACTGACTTTTTTATTATTTATATTCTTTCATTATTTTGTTGTATTATTTATAACGTTATTTGTGGTTTTCGCAAGGCTGTGCCTAGATGGGACCCCTATGGCACCAGAGCACTCTCCCTATCCCATTGAACTTGAAGGCTGAACAGAGAAAGAAGCCAAAATATGGGACAGATAAGGGATTTTGATCTTTTTTCTAGAAATGAGGGCTTAAAGCATGAGAAAATGAGTGAGATCGAAGAGGCCGTCTTTGGTCCCAGGTCTCTGTGCTATGTCATGGCGACAAGACCACATTCCCCTCTTTGCAACAGTTTTCTGGGGAAATAGGGATAGTGCTGACCCTCTTCCCAATGGCCACTCATGGTGATGAAGCACCAGCCTCCCCACTCACAAGGCACTAATCAAATACATGTTAGTTACTATTTTGGCAGATGCTGAGGGCTGCCTTCAGGTAGGACCAAAAAACCAGCTCCTCTCTGATTGGCTTTAATATAATCCAAAACAAAACCCCATGGGCTGACAGCCATCTCCTTCCTGATGATGGAGGGGCAGCATCCAGCAAGGAGAATCAAGCAGCACAAGGTCAACACCAGCTCAGCTTGCCAAGAGCCCAACCAAAATTGCTTTACCCCTGTAACGTCTGGTGGCAGTTTTTCTTTTGCAAGATCTTTCAGTTGGGAGCAAGGCAGAAACGTGGGTTTGGGGAGGATCTTCTAGCAGCATTTGCTTCTTGGTTCAGCCAGCACAAGAGTGCACAGAAGAGAGGGAAAGAGTGGGGCAGATAAAGGGAGAGGCATAGAAAGCTGCTGGGCATCAGTCAGAGATGGGGATGGACAGCTTGGAAGAGAGGGATTACTCTGTCCATGGCTCAGCATCCTCGACAGCACATTGCTCATGGAACACAGATGAGGTTGGTGCAGCACCAACTCTCTTGGTTCTGGTGCCTCAGTTTGAATCTCATCCTGGTGTGAAAGGCAGTATTTAGGCAGGGAGAGGAGGCTTCCCTGCAAACCCCATTGCACCCAGGCTGCTCTTCACCTCTCGTGTCCTCAGGCTGCGTGGCTTCCTCACTGCTGAGATGGCCAGCTCTGTGTTGACATGCTCTCTAATGCCTCCAAGGGGGCCTGTTACTATTTATTGGGTTAGTGTACAGTTTTCTGCTGCCGTTACAGTTTTACTGTGGGGATAATGCACAATGTGTAGTTAAAAACTGGAGCTGGAGTTGCTTTCAAGCTGAATACAGCTATTTTGGATATTGGCTGTGGCTGCATTGCAGGAGAGAGATGCTCTCAGCTGATTCTGCCTTTGGTGATTGCCCATGGGTGATAAGGACGAGCTGGTAGTCCCTCCAGCCCATCCTCTGGTTTGCAGCTCCCTAAGGAGTGTTGCAGAACTCCCTGCACATCCATGGCCCTACAGACAGACTGGAGTTTACTATTGTGCTGTTTCTCTAAAAAATACCAACCATTTATTAAAAGTAATAACTGATGTGATGTTTCATTCCCATTTCAAAGAGAACTTCCAAGCCAAACTCCAGACAGAAGCAGTTTCGAACAGGACCATTTATAAATCAAGCAAAAAGGAAGGTAAAGCAAGAGACACCCTAATTTGGTCTTGGCTGCAGCTGTACCATCAGCAGCTCCTACCTGTGCTGTCCAGGCTGAGGGTGATGGTGCCAGTTCATCTCTGCTCTGCCAGCACCAGGCTGGGCACAGCTGCTCCCCTTGCAGGGGATACAGGGGATACACCAGCTGTGTGGTTCCTTCTGCCCTGGCTCAACCCTTCTTTAGGCATGTGTGAGCAGCAAGATGACCATGTGTTTCCATCAGAAGGGCTGCATGACCCACTGGGACACATTTCCTGAGCTCAGCCCTTCTTTTTACCTGTGCATCTGCACATTAGAGTGTGCAGAGCAGGTCCACCCCCACTAAAGCTGCATGCACCAGCTTGCTCTGCCTCTATCCCCACCAGGTAGGAAAGCCACCAGCATCAATCCCTTGCAGAGGGGTGGAGAGGTGTCAGGCCAGCATCTCATCACAAGATCCCTGCACAGAGTCGCATGGGGCCCTTGGCAGGTTGAGTGCATCACTCTCCACTCCACCAAGCTGCAGGTGCAGTTCTGCCAACCCCTGTACTTGAACTCCCTCCAACTGCTCGAAGGCTTCGCAGGGTGCCTGTGCTCCATCTCCTCTTTGCTTTCCTGATTCCCACCTCTCCCCTGCCGGGGCCATTCTCTGCTCTGCTGTGTGCCATGGCCGCCTGCCACAGCTCAGCCTCCCTGGGACAGTGTCTGATGAGCTGTTTGCTCTAGCCGGAGGGAAGAGCCAGCCACGGGGCAGGAGCAGCGGGCAGCTGTGACAGCACGTCTCCCAGCCCGCTGCTCCACAGACTTGGATGCCGACAGGCGAGGAGGTGCCAAGTGCTGATCTGGCTTTCACGCTGTTGAAGTCCATGAAGTTGCTTTGGATTTACACTCATGGAAGCGGGATGGGAACTTGGCCTGAGGTCTTGATGCTGTCATAAAGCTGAAAGAGCCTTTGGACCTATTGCCAAGCTTTTAGTTAGGGTGGAGGAGAGGAGAGGGGAGGCTTGGGGTGAAGGGAAGGCAGCCCTGGTCTTCTTGGCCTGCTGGGGAAAAAGTGATGTCACGGAAGGGAACAGAGAGAGTCTGGGCAGGTCAGGACCCAGAAAGAGGGAGAAACAAGGACTTTCAATCTCTTCCCCATGCTCGTCTGCACCCCCTCTGCCTAGCAAAGTCACATTCCCTTGTGCATCAACCAAGGCACCCCAGGGACAGGGATAAGAGCATCCCTGTTCTGAAAAGCTGTGCCCGTGCAGGTCAGGACTGTGTGTGAAAAACCAGATCCTCACAGTAGAGTAAGAGGCTGAAGCATCGGGATGTGTCCTTACCTTGTGCTGGGATTCCCTCTTTGGGGAGGTGAGGTTCTCAAGGCAGATTTCACCTTGTGCAAAGGGGTCAGCGCAAGACTTGTTCGCCACTTAAATCCCACTTAAGCACTCTGCGCTGGGGTGAAATTAACTCTCTCCACAGAATAAGCCATCAAGAAAAACTGATCTAAAAATCTACACTGGGCCACAGCTGAGCCACGCTTCTATTAGCAAGTAAAAAAATATTTCCCATCCTTAGAGTTAAATGAGCCAATAGTTCAATCATGGGGCGAAAAGCAGCAATAGAGACGGGGATGCTGAGTGCCTCAGGTATTGGCAATCTATGCAAGGAATCACGATAAGTAGGACTCGCCTGTTTTCTCTGTGTTTAGCAGCAGTGTTATTCAACAACCTATTTGCAAATGCCATCTTCCCAAGTCCTTTTCTCCCCCCTTGTTGAAGTTGCAGCGATAATAGGGCAATAACACTGCAATAAGCTAAACGCAACCCATTAGTGGCATCAGGGCATCTTCAAAACAAAAATAATCAAAGCTGTTTAAGTTTTCTTGTTATGCACATTAAAGGCAGGCAGCAGGGTCTGATTAAAGACACCACCACCCCTGCTCTCCCCCTGCCCACCTCCTGTCCCTGCATCTTGTCTCCCCTCTATTCATTAGTGGTCACAGCTGTGCAGTTGGCCAATTACTTGGGAATAATAAGTACATTTTGCAGTAAATTAAATATTAATTAGTCCTTGGCAGTTGTTTGGGGCCTTTTTCCTCATTTCCCTCCCTCCACCTGAAAAGGCAGAAGGGATGTGACACTGTCGTTGCCTCTGTTGGCATGTGGGTGGCAGCAGGGGAGGTTCTCCCCTGCCCTCTGCTTGGTCTCCTCTGTGGTGACTTGCAGGCTCATCTTTCCTGCTTTTCCTAGAGGATGCACTGCTGCTAGGCCAGGATTTGTAAACCTATCCCCAGCTTTGACATTGTCTTCTTCTTCCAAGTCCTGTCTCTACCTGGGCACTTAGCTCTGCAGAATAGAGCATCATCCCTGACTGCCTGTGATGTGCCTGTGAGAGTGGTCTGAAGGCAGCAAATAAATCCATGTGGGATTTGTCTAGCCCTGGGAAGGGTCTGCTCCATGGGGTGTGAGGGTGCAACCCTCTCCCCCACAGTGATAGCGGGAGAGATACCCGGACATGCCTACAACTCATAGTGCCCTACTGCTGCATAACAGGATCTCAGCTCAAACACCATATGCTGTGCCAGGAATGAAGAAGAGGAGGAGGGATGGGCAGGTGAAGCCCAGACCAGATCCTGAGCATGGATCTGCTGGGAAGGATGGTTCCTTAAACTGAGCCATGAGGGCTGGTTTTGATGTTGCCAACATGTCAGCTTATATTAAGGTTTAAAGAATGAATGCAGTGGGAAGAAAAAGTGAACGAAAAGAGCAGCTAAGCTCTGCATAGGAGAGATGAGAGCCTGACATGGAGGGAAGACCTGTCCTTGCTCTAGAGCTCCCCAGGAGCACTGCAGAGGCCAGCACAGGAGCTCCTGGGAGCCCTCAGCAATCAGGACAGGAAGGGAAGGTGCTCTGGTCATTCACCCATTCCCTGCTGGCTAATTCTGGTTGGAGTCACCCAGGCTGTGTCTCCCTGATGTACAGCACCACCTTAGCTCCCTAAAGCCAGGCAGGAGCCTGAAAACAAGGAGACAGGGTCTCAGCATCCCACCTGCCACCCATCCTTTCTCCCTTTCACCACTGCCAGTGTGAGCAGAGGACAGAGCTTCCTGTGCTTTCTTTTCTTACGAACCCATTACCAAGAGTTTCTGGAGCAGGAATGAGCTGTGTTAGCAAAGCCAGAGTAATCTGCTCCTGTCAGCACATCCCACTTGTCCAGCTCTTGGATTTACACTTCAGTAACAGCTCCACGGGCTGCACTGTGATGCACCATACACCAGTTCACCCCTTGGTGCTCTTGAGTGCAATTAAGTTGTTTCTTTCTTTTAAATGTAGCTTGACAATACGCAGGTTAGGTTTGTATTTCACTTACAGCTTTTACTCGGGGACCAATAAAACCCCAGCTGGCTAATGTGAGATCTAAGCCTTACATCTCACCCTTTGCCTTGGATGTCTTTTCTATGGTAAACTATTTCTTTTGTGTTTCATCTTGTACAAGCTCCTCTTTCCATGCTGAGAAGCTGAGAGCTCCAGGGGCTCTTTGAAGACTATTTGCTATAGGATAGCAACTGGAATTCTCTTTAAACATCCGCGCTTGCTTTGTCCTACAACTGGCCTCTTGGTGTCAACACGCAGTTTTGTGCGAGTTTCCTGTGCAAAGCTAACATTTGCACACTCCGCTGGCAATTGCACTTCCAGATCCCTCTTGTTCAAGCATATCCCATCATTTATCCTTGCAAGCACGAGCAGCAGTTGCTCCACGTGCCAGATGAGAGGCAGCATCAAGGCCTCTTTAAAAAGGAAGATTTAAGCAGGTTATGAATGAGCTGCTGAGGTAGGAGGGATATGCTGCGTGTCCTAATTGCCGGTCAAAATGGTCCACGTTTGCACTGCAAGTACTTGGTCCTCCTACCTCTGAGCCTTCAGGTTCTCATCACACCATTAAAATACAACAAAGTCTTCTTGGAAAGGGTTATTTGACAGCAGGATGAGGCACGCCCATGCAAAATCCCAGCACATTTCAATGTCAGGCAGTCAGACATCTCCACCTACGAGCATCCCCTGGACACTGACCCTGGCATGCTGGTGGAGTACGTGTGAAGGGTGAGGTGGCATCAAGCTAGCAACACAAATCACACTAAAAATGCCAAATAGCTGCGTTTACATGCATTCACAACCCAAGGGTCGTGCTCTTGCCATAAAAAGGAAGATGAACCCCAGTGAGATGGGAGCAATGTTCCCAAGGATGCCTTTGGGAGGGAAAGATCAAGAACTGATGCTCGTAATGGCCTCGGCTGCTAAAACAGTCAAAATAATAATGGGGTGGGGAGGATGCTGGAGGGGATAGATGCAGGCAGGGAGCCATGTGATTAGTGCCCATCGTGTGCTGCTGCATCCACCCGTGACACCCCATTCTCCCTGAGATGTTGCAGGCCTTCAGTGTGCCTATCCCAGCATCCAACCCCCTTTCAAATCCCAATGGAGGTTTTTGTCGTGGGGTGGAAATGGCTAGAAAAGCTCTAGCAAGACACGGAAGAAACAATATTTTCTTTCTTTGGTGTTATTTTGTCACTGCCTCTGTTTTCCTTTCTGCTCTTCCTTTGCCATCTCACGGTTCTCTAAATTCACAGGAGCCTTTCCTCAAGGTGAAATGAAGGCTCCGGGCTGCATTTGGTGGTGCTGGAGGAGGGGATGAGGGTCGGGGAGGGTTAAGCAGGGAGGGGGCAGTGCAACAAGGCTGCCTGATCTAGTGATTAAACAAAGGGATTCAGCCAACATGTGTAAAATTAAGTGATCAAGAGTTGATTACAGAGTGCATTGATTGTGTACTGATGGATTAAACAGAGTCGTGCTTGGGATGCGATTTTCCGAGCTAGGCACGAAGAGCACAGGCAATCGACGTGTTGGCCAGAAGGACCCGCTTCTCCCAATCCCTGGCTTTTATACATTCTCCGGATAAATCTGCAGAGAGGCCCGTGGAATTATAATCGATTATCCATTTCTCAAAGTCACTTAAGGGCCCTGAGCTACAAGCTAAAGTGCCGGTGCTGCGAAGAGGCATTGGGTATGCGCCGGCATGTGCAGGTACTGGTGCGAGGGGAAAATGTGGCAATGACCCTGTGTGCTGCAAGCTGATGAATCTATTTTCTTGTAGGAAATAGTTTTGACAGTTCAATATCTGTGTTTTCGATATGTGCCCCACACACCCCCAAGGGAGGAGAGGAGAGGAGCTGGAAAGTAGGGGGGAATAAGAGGGGAGAAGGTAGGGAAAGACTCTACCCCATCACCCCTTTGAATTATAAGTGTAATAGTATATCACCAACTTAACAGGCTGCCCTCCAAGTCAAGGGCATGGGAGCAGCGTGACTGCCTGAGAGCATCTGCTGCAGGGCCAGGATAGGGCAGGAGCCCGTCTTGGGCACCTCACTGGCCTGTGGGGGGACCCAGAGCAAGCCCACAGACCACTGGCACTGGGGTGCTCCCCAGGCTCTTGTTTCACTGTCAGTGGTGAAAGCAGAGCCTGGTTTTCAGGCTGATCCTATCTCTCAGGATGTAGGCAGATCCTTAACTGAGGACCCAGAGGAGCAGGAGGATGGGACAGTGCAGTGCAGCCTGGTGCAGGATCATCCTGCAGGTTTTGCAGGAAGCTGGGATGTGGAATGAATCCAGGAGGAAAAAGCCTTTCCAGTGCTACCCCTGTGCAGAGCTATCGCTCCCATTCAAGACTGCATCCCAGTTTTTGGTGTGGATGGGCATACTATCCCATCTGGTATGTGCCATATTCATCTGGTATGGATGGGCATGGCACAGGCCCCAGAAATGTCAAGGACATCAGAACCTAGCTCTCTTACGGGCTCCCAGCCAGACTTAGGGATGTTCCTGTGAAACTCCCACCTTCTCTAGTTCCCATTGCCATTACTTTTTGGCAGCTAAAGAAGGTATTTTGCTCCAGGTCTTTCCATCCCAGGAGCTAATGCAGTGCATGGATAATCAAGGCACACTTTGGTAATGCAGCCACACAGTTCCTCCTCTCTGTCCTTTTCCACCAGGCTAGCAGGAACCACCAGCTCTGGTGACTGATTCAATAAGAGACAGCAAACAAGGCCAGAGGCCAGGCCTGGCCGTGAGTATCACTAGCTGCCAGCCCTGGATGAACAGTCTCAGCCATGTGAAGAGGATGGATAAGGAGGCATTTGGTCAAGCCATATCTTGGCTGCAGGGTGTGACAAAGCTCACGGGATGGAGGGCAACTCAAGGATGAGAGGGGAAAGAGGTGCATCATGCTTCAGGAGATCCCCCAGGCTGGAGTGACAGGGTTATAGGATTCCCTCAGGAGCATTCCTGCCATGCCATGTTCACTGAATGCAGGGACCCCACTGATGCTGTGGAGACCCAGCTGCTCCCTGGGACTTGTGTGTTTTGGAGATGAGGCAGTGGGTTGGAGGAGGCTCCAGTTTCACTGCCAGAGCAGAGGATGGTGGTCCAGATATGTTGTCCTGAGCTTGCCTAGACTCATAGCAGCACCCATGTGAGAGAAGCTGGGGTGAAGAAGGGATCATCTATCAGTTTAGTCCATCTCCAGCCCAGTGTGGGTCATGGCCAGACACCAGTGTGCTTCCTCAGGGTAAGCCAGCATGGGCAGCATGCCCAGCCAGGAGCCACGAGGAAGGAGGACAGTGAGAGGCAGCGCAGCCCCTTGGCGAGCTCTCAGTGTTTCTCTGTTTCCCTCTTGTGAAGCTTAGGGGAGGTGTTTCTGCTCTGCTCTAGAGCCGTGTTATGCCAAGGAGCAGCACCATGGGGAGATGGGACCACAGCCCCTCCCAGCCCTCCTCTTCCCTCTCTCTTCCAGGTCCCTGTCACACTCTCCCTTTCCAGCTCTCCCAGCGGCCCATGGCCCTCTCATCGAGGATTCATTGTCTTGTCAGCCTCTAGTTAGCCGGCATGCGTGCAAATCATAAATTACCCCACCCGGGCCTCTGCTATGCTTCAGCACAGACAAAAAAATTGCACTCCATCACCGTGTCTCCCGGCTTTTAGTGGTATTGATCAATGCTGCTCCCTTCCCACCCCACCCCCCCCTTTTCATTTTAACCGAGCCGGTTAAGTGCAGTATCTTATTTTGTGCTGGGACAAATGAAAAGAATATTAGCAAGGGCTGAAATATATCTCTTTTTTATCTCTCTGCTACTTTTTTATTGAATCTTTCTGAGTAGGTGGCTTTCCGCAGGATGACAGCCTCATGACAGGCTCCTCATTAGAGCCAAGACAGTAATTGTGATGCATTTCCCTGCGCGGCCTTTTCACTTCTCCCCCCCCCACTTCTGCCTTTCCTCCTCTCTCCTTTTCCCCTGATTTGTAAAGTGATTGGATGTACAGACTCACTCAGTTTCTTAAATTATTGCCCAGTTCAATCCATCTTCCTCTGCCCTGTGCCGAGCAGCCGCGATCTCCGCAGATGGAGAGCTGGGGCCAGAATCATGAGTGGTGGGGTTGGATGCTCAAAGGGGGTCCTCACATCTCCTTGCTGCTGGGCTGCCACCCGCCATGGTGCTGGACCCAATGGGATGTGCAACAGCCTCTGAAGAGCACAGGGTGCTGTTTGAACACACATCTTCACTGAGCAACCCTTGGGATCATACCCGACTGGTGTTAGCTGTGTGCCACCAGCACCAGTTTATACCTGTCCTCTCCAGTATGCAGGTAGCCTGGAGTGGTAACCACAAGAGCAACTCTTTTCTTTGGAAGGAAATCATATTTCAGCAAGCTTTTCTGCCTCTTCTGTAGTTTTTAGCCTCAGGAGAAGCAAGTGCATTTTCTAAGCTGCTTGGTAGCCTGGGCACCTTAGCAGGGAATGGTGTCAGGGATCAGACCCTTAAAGGGATGCAGGAGGCTGAGCTCAGCCCTTTGCTGTGCTTCAGTTTGCTCATGAGGTTGTAGAGGTCCCTCAGTCTGTCTGTTCCTCTATGTGGTTTATATACCCCAGCTGGATAAAGCCTGCTGTCACTCATCCCTGAATAATCTAAGTTCAGTTTCTGCTGATGCCCTGTGGCAGCTCTGCGCCGTGATACAGGAGTGAAAGAAGTGAGTCCTCAAAAGCCTCTTACTTGAAAAGCCACTTTTCCAGACTGCTCCCTTCCTGCCAGCAGAGACCCCCAAAAGGCACATGCTTCAGGGAAGGACAGGCCTGCTCAGTGCAGGGGGATCCCCTGGTGATCTGGATGCGCTCGCTGCACTGTGGGGTGTTTGCAGAGTTAGGCTGTGCTGTGGATGCAGTTGTGGCCAAATCACAGAGTTGCAGAATCATATACATGTGAGGGATGGAAGGCACCTCTGGAGATCATTTTAGGCAGGGCCTTCTAGAGCAGGTTACACAGGATAGTGAACCCAGCCACAGCATGCAAACCTGGAATCACCTCATTGCCAATCTCCAGTCTAACCATTGCCCACTGCAGAGCAAGTGCAGGAGAGGTCAGATCCAAGGGCACTGGGTCTTGGGCAGCACACTGGGGTCTGCATCTCATACAGCCAAGGTCTACATCATACAGCCAACCAGGAACCCACAGGAGAGGAAGCAGCTGCTGGACAGAGGAGGACATGTCCTGCCCTCAAGCCACCTCTGTTCTGCAAGTTTTGGTGGGCCACATGCCTTTTGGCCACAGTCAAAACCATCAGGATCCACGGCAGCGCCTAGCAGCAGCACTGGGAGCACACCAAGTCAAGAACAGGGAGATGGGAGAGCAATGAGCAACATTATTCCTGCTCTCACTTCACCACCAAACACTTTGTGCCTCTGCTGTTATTCCAGGATGCTCTGCACTGATACATGAACCATCTCCACCTTTCTTGCCCCACTGTTGTCATCCTCCCCTCGCTGTGGCTGCCACTTATTGTCAGTGCTCTGTGAGCCCCGTCAGCTGCAGCACGGGCTCACGGGGAGAATAGCAAGTGTTTGGTTATTTCCAAGCTAATGTGGGGCTTTCTTTGAATTATTGTTTTTTGAGCTGGAAGGAAAAGAGGCTTGTCACACGAGATATCTGCTATCAGTACACAAATAACAGCAAGCCCATCATCGAATGGAAAATAATCGCCACGGAAACCGAGTTGCAGAGGAGCCAGGAGGGATTATTACAGGCGCTGGCAGTGGCAATGCTGTCAAGAAGCCTGTGTCAGCACTTCCATTACCACCCACCTGGTTTCAGCACGGCCCCCGAAGCGGTGTGAGGGGCCCCAGCATGGGGTCATTTCTATTCAGAAGAGTTTCAGATCAACCGGCTTTGATTGGGTTTAAATGATGGAGTGTTTAAGAGGGAGAGAGAGGAAATAGAAGGGTGAGATGGAGGGAAGCACCTCGGAGGAGGGGGAGCTTGGTACTCAGACAAGTGGAAAACAGTTTGAGATAGCAGAAATCAAGAGTTAGGAGAGAAGAGCTGGTCCTCCCGGGAGCAAGCTTCAGATGGCTGTGAGGAAGGACAGTGTGAGGAGAAGTTGACCTGAAGCCTGGGCAGATGCGCTGAGGTCTACCCAGCAAAGGGCTCTTAGAAAAGAGCAAATGCATTCCCAGCAGTGGAACATGGTCCAATCTGTGTTCTCTACCTGCTGCCACCTCCTGTGCCACTTGCGGTGGCAGTCCCTGGCTGGGCAAGAGGAGCTGAGCAACTGAAATAAACAATTTATTTCACTCATTTGACAACTTGCTGAGCTGTGGGCCTCACGCCTGTAAACTTTGCTCATTCAGAGTGACTTGGGAGCATCATTTGTTCTGTGCTGCGTAGTGAGGAGCTGTACACATCACGTGCTGTCACGGCTGTTCTTGGGCTGGGTCCCTTTTTTTCCTCACTTAAATACTCTCCAAAACAACCAAATGGCTGTTTTGTAACAGCTTTCCCTTCCAAATGACACAACCCTGGCCTGCAAGTGCCTCACGGTGCTAACAGCCCTCCATTCCAGGGCACAGAGGTGGGGGTGCCTTCATGCCTTCACATCTACTGGGTGCCACGCTTGCATTCTTGGTACCTGAACCCAGCTTCCAGCCTGGAGCCCAGGTCCCATTAGCCGTTGCTTTGCAGTGAATCCAGCCTAACTCAGAGGACTCAGGAGAATTATTCTGGATCCATGTCAGTGTAATTGAGGGCAGGATCTGGCCCTGGCTCCCCAGCTGGGTCAGGCAGGTTCAGTTCGGACCTCCCCTGAACTGGAATCTGTTTGCAGACACCCTCCAAGGAGCCCATGGACAAATTTCCCCATGCAGGGGTGCATTTGCACATGGAGCCCTCTGCTTTCAGAGCAGGAAATATTGGGTTTCAACACTTGGAGTTAAACATTTCCGCAGAGCCCAGGAGATGGTGCAAACAGCAGGAGCACCACGGCTCTGCCTTTTCATCTCTCTGGCACTGGTGAGCAGGGGGTCTGCAGCGGGGGAAGCAGGCAGAGCCGAGGAGGGTAAACACTGGAGCGGAGCCTACCGAGTAACCAGAGAGCAAGGGGAGAGAGAGGGGCAAAGAAAACAAAAACACAGCTGCCCAAAAACAAAAGCCTGAAAAGAACTATTCAGGGTCTCCCAGGAGCGCGTTCGGCACAGGGCAGCAGTGCTCACTGCTGGAGCAGGCTCCGATCCAGCCTGCTCAGGGATATGGACCCTGGGCAAATCAAAGCTGCCTGCTCCCCTGAGAAGGGTAAGCATCTACACCCCAGCACCATCCAGCCACACAGAATGAAGCATCCTTTGCTTTTTACTGGGTACCAGGATGTCCCTGCTCTGGAGAAGAGGGATGTATGCATCTCGCTTCACCTTTGCGTTCACAAGCAAAAGCCAGGGATTTGCAATGTGCGTCCTCTCCCTCTCCTAGCACCCCACACTGCAGAGCTGGGTACTGCTGCCCAATATGAGACATCACAGTGTGGGATGTTCCAGGCTTTGGGGCACTCTGTGGATGCAGATGCTGCTGATTTGGGGAGACGCATCCCGCTGGCAGCCTCTGTGGCACTGCGGGATGCAGCAGGTTTCAGGGACCTCAGGAGAGTTGCGTAG
This sequence comes from Agapornis roseicollis, assembly GCA_002631895.1. Classification (NCBI taxonomy): domain Eukaryota; kingdom Metazoa; phylum Chordata; class Aves; order Psittaciformes; family Psittacidae; genus Agapornis; species Agapornis roseicollis. The sequence goes on along the minus strand of NDXB01021726.1, from coordinate 180,600 downwards.
GTGTTCCTCTGGCTCTGGATATGATCCCTCCATTCTGACTGTCACTTGCACTTAGCCTTGTTCCTGCAAAAGTGTGGTTGTCAGCCCCTTGGGCCAGGAGCCAGGCCCCTTCTGCCTCCTGCTTTGCAATCTGTACATCAGGGACTTGGCTGCATGTTCAGGTCCCTGTTCTCCTGCCCCTCTGGAAGCCCTTACTCCAATGCAAGCACCAGCCTCCTGCACTCTCTGGATCAGGGGACCATTCCTGACTGTCACAGGGATGTGGGGTGACAGCTGTCATGTCCTTCCTTGGCAGAAATTGGTCACCATATCATTGATGTAGTTGGTGGGTAAGGCCATTGCTGCTCATTTCTTCTGCTGGCCCAGGCTGAGGTTGGGAGTGGACATGGAAGGCAGCAAAGCTCTTTCCCATGACCTGAGATCTCTACCCACTGAAGTCCAGAGTCACCTCTGCTTAGGAGCATGCAGCCCATGGGAAAGCCCTGAAGAACAAGCAGGGAGTGAGAACCTGTGTGTACAGGAGGTTGAAAAAGGTGCCAGCCTGTTGGAACTAACCTAGTCCCAAAGAAGGAACCCATCTGTGCCTGCTGGCTGCCCATCCCAGCAATGGGGTCCAGGACACTCTGTCATCCCGTCCCTAGAGAGCAGAGACCTGGGGATGCTCAACCTCCAGTTCACCCTCTGGTGCTGCTGAGAGCATCCCTGCCCCACCATCCCAAGCTGTGGGTGGCAGGCAAGGGCCTCACGGGCCCCACGGCGGTGGCCTGGGCTGGGAGCAGGGATGCGGTGCGGTAGGGCGGAGGGCAGCCTGTTTACCCATCCATCTGCACACCCCACAGCGGGGATCCAGCAGGATTTCCCGTCCACTCAAAGGCTGCCTGTTTATTTTGGGAGGGAGACTCAGACAGTTCCATTGTTTTGCTGTGAAGTTGGGGTTATAAATAGCAGGTGGTCGGGGATGCTCTGGGGCTATTTTGGGCCCCCACTATACAAAAGTGGAAAAGCTCCAAGAGGAAGGTGGAATTACTGAAATGCCAACCTTTCCCGCAAGGGTCAGCAGGAGCTGGCTGTTTGGGTTGGGTTCTGGGCATTATTTAAACACAAAGGAAGGAGGAGAAAGGAAGGTGCTCTCAGTTGTGTGGGATTCATGCTGTGTCCTCCCTGGCAGAAAGGTGGTAGGGATGAGGAGTTGAGGTTCCTGGGGTCTGCCCAGGAACCATCAGGAGCAGCTCAAATCCAGTGGAGAGACCACCTGCATTTTCCTCTGCGAATGGAAGAGTGCCCAGTGGATGGAGAGTGGGGAGGTGGAGGATGTCACATAGCAGTGGCCTGGCCCTGCTTGTACCTCATGCCTCAGTTTCCAACCCCTTCTATAAGGAGGCTAAAGAAAAGGGCAGGTAACACCCCTCCAACAGCCCCTCTCCTGCCAGGCACATACTGTGTCCTGCTGGAAGGCAAGGATGAGCCAAGGTGACTCTCCAACTTATTTCAGACCCTTTCTCTCATTAAATGCCTGTGCCAGGCAGTTATACAGTGAGCAGCAGGACCCAGTAAAGCCACTCACACCAATGTTTTATACTTGAGAAGGTCTATTCCTTTAATGGGGATTCATTTAACTGGGCTCTGCCATTGTTAGGAGCCATAAAATGGCACCTTTTGGCTCCTGATTGGAAGGCCATAGTGCACGCAGCCCCCTCGTATCCAGCGCCGGCTGCTTTATTGTGCATTACTGCCTCTCACTCGGATTTAACCAATTTGATCCATGTCTAATACATAAATAAATAATCCAGCAGGAGGGTTCACGTTGGATGACAACAGGCGGCTATAAAGCATGTTTCTCCCTGCCAGAGCCATCTGAGCCAGGCTCCGCACGCCCTCTCATGAGCAGAGCTGCTAATACAGCTGGGAGAGGGGGGCCTGGAGACCCGCAGGCTCCTCTCTTTTATTGAAACTTCATTGTTTGCTTTAGAGTTTTACTTCATGTTAAATAGATGCTGTATATGCCTTACAGAGGGGGCAATAAAGTTTCTGAGCTGGAGGAAATTGGCTTCGGAGAAGGGATTGAACCAAGGAGATGTGGTTGGGGAGGGGAACAGTGGGAAGGATTTTCAGAGAGGAGGGTGTGAAGCTGCATCCTGCTTCCAGGTGGCCCCAGGGGTTTGGGATTGGAGCTTGGGATTGGAGACCACAGGCATCTCACCTAGGAATGGTGCAGCCCCAGGGTCCTGGGGCTCAAGCAGATGAAGGGTCCAGAGCTGCTGGTGGTGAGGTCACCATCCCAGCCCCAAACAGGGTGAGCCAGGTCCCAGTGACCACAGGGATAGCCATGCTGAGCATCCAGACCTGTTCCCTGCCATCCACAGCCTGGCACTGCAGGGTTTCCTCTGCCTCCCAACCATGTGTGCCCATGGAGAATCACTCTGCTCTTCATGGGGGTCACCCTGATCCACCTGACTTCAGGAGTGCTGAAGAAGATGGCTCTTCTTGACTTGCTGTTATTAGTTCTTAGGATCAGTGGGCAGTGCTGTGTCACACCGCCTTGCACCGCAAACTGGGAAAGCCAGGGTTGCACAGTGTCCCTCCCAAAATGTGGCTCTTGCTGCTCTCCACAGAAGACTGGAGAGCCCATAGCTGTATATGGGATGCTCTCATGCCACTTGCTGTCCAGCTGAAGAACAGAGCTAGTCCCTGACTGAGCGAGCGTGGGACAGGGAGAGAAACGGGGCAGTACCAGGAGAAAATTCCCTGGTTTCAGGCCTCAGCTGGGATAGAGACCAGGGCAGAGTGCAGGTGGTGCTGAGAGCAGCCGATCAGAGCTAAAGCTTTCTTCCTTCTTTTCCTTCCCGCAGGCAAAAAGAAAGCAACCTTGTTTGACAGCCAGGCTCCAATCTGCCCCATCTGCCAGGTCCTCCTTCGTCCTGGGGAGTTGCAGGAGCACATGGAGCAGGAGCTGGAGAAGCTCACCCAGCTGAACATCAGGTAAGCAGCTCCCTTTGGTCCACCAGCATCCCTGCTTAGCCAGCCAGAGCACCTGAGGATGGCAGAGGAGATGGTGGTACCCACAGCTACCAGATACAGGAGACCTAATGCTAGCCACTGGGGCAGAAACATTTCCCTGGAGTCCACTGCAATGGTAAAGCCAGGTAGAAATGGGTACAGGCACCCATTTCCCTGTGGACATCACTTGCCCACATCCTGTGGTGAAGCAGGCTTGCAGCAGTGGGGAGCACTGCCCCTCAGCTGCCTGCAGCTCCCTTCAGCTTTCCCCAGCACAGCAAAGTCTCCTGTTTGAAATAATAATTGCATTCTAAGTGCTAGCAGTTATTTAGGAAACGGCTACAGCCAAGGGTTGGCAGATCCCTGGCCCTGCCTCCATAAAACTCAGCAGCCTTGGAAAAGAATGTGTTTATTTCAATTATCAATGAATTCCCCGGTCATTAAAAGGTGAGGAAAGGAATCAAACTGCCGACTAGAAGCAAAGTTATGTCACCAGGTGGTAGGAGAGGAGGGAGAGTGCATGTGTCAGTGTGTATGTGTGTGCCAGGGCAAGGGGGTGTATGTGGCTGTGCAGAGTGCGGAGGATGCAGAATCCATCCCTGCCTGGCTCAGGCCTACCTTTCAACTCATCAATAGCATTGGAGATGAAAGGAGAAGGAGGGAGCTTTAGAAAGAGAGACCTCTCCAAATGGATCCTGGCTGAGATCTCCCAAATCCAGCACCCACAGCCTCAGGCTGAGACCTGCATCCCCATTGCAGGCATTGCATGGGAAGATAGAGAAGGTGGGGGGGCCATGGGGAACAGGGAGCGCATTTATCCCCTGCGACACCCAGTCCTCCTGCGAGCGTAATTTATGGTGTAATTTGGGCTGCATCCAACTTAATAAAGGGCCACTGCAAATTAGTGAACAGGTTTAAATGAACAGAAGCAATTAGTGCTCAGAGGAGCCCATCAAAGAAGTTGGGCCAATATCAGAGTGAAACTGAAACCGCAAGCCAGGAGCGGAGGCTGGCTGGCGCGAGGCGGTGATGGGAAGGTGGTGTTTAATGGGAGAGGAAAGGAAACCCTAAATCATAAAGCATGACAAGGGCCATTGTGGGCCAGCTGACAAATGAAAAAGAATGGCATTATTCCTTTAAATAACAGCAGCAGTTAGAGAGGAGACAGCTCTCCCCAGCTTGCCCTCGCTTCCCCAGCCCGCTCTGCTCGGCCACGCAGGCAGCGAAGAAGAATCAGAGGTCTTTATTAATTATTAAATAACGACTCCCTCCATAGCATGATAGATAACGTTCAATCTAGTCGATGGATTCAGGCGATGGAGGCTAATCTGTAACACAGCCGCTCTGCACAGGGATGGTCTCTCCCAGTCCTGATGAGGGCCGGCAGGCAGCAGCAGGCAGGGTGGGCAGCAACAGTGGGCAGTGGGATGTGAGCAGGTCGAGGTCCTATGTGCTTCCTAGCTCTAGTGGGGCAGCTCAACCCAGCAGGTGGCCCCATCTCCCATTCCCCCACCCTTCCTGGCTGGAGGAGCCGGGAGCAAGAACACATCAACAAGAGGAGAGAGAAACTAATAATGATCTCAAATAACCCAATAAACATAAAAATAAAATGTAGGCCTATAAACATGACGGGCACCGGCAGCCCTGGCCGCTCCCTGCCAATACTGACTTGTTAGGGAAATGGCTGAGCAGCTGTTACTTATCAGTGTGATGGGGAGAAGCGAACCGGGGGGCTGCTTTCCAAGGGCCTTTTATTTTTCTTAATTTAAAGAGGATGCAGCCAATCATGGCTCGTGCTGTTAAGTTTTAATAAACCTTAATGATTTGCAGCAAAATCATAAATTTCTAGGGCTTGGGGTTAGGAAGGCAAATCCCCTCCTGCCTGCTGAGCCTGCAGAACCAGGGACTTGGTGGGTGACACAGCAGCTCCTGCCACAGCACCGGGGCTCCCTGTGTGCTGGGATTTCACCCAACACAATGTGGCCATGGGGCTGTGTGGTGAGTGAGCCAGATGAGATGCTGCCAAAGGGCCAGATCAAGAGGGGAGAGGCTGGAGAAGGAGCTGCCCCACGCCATTGCCTCTGTTAGGTATTGAGCACTCACCAGGGGCTTTTGGGCATCGTCAGAGTGGGGAGCTCCGCATTGCTCAGAGGAGCACAGAGGAAGGCAAGGAGGAAAAGGGATTCCTCCAGGTCATCACAGGATCTTTTGGGGGCTGGGATACAAGGGAGCTGTAAGAGACACCTGGATCATGCTTCCCATGGTCCCAGCTCACCAACAGCCTGGGGCTGCAACCCACTCACACCAATGACTCCTTGCTCAGCTGGTGGGATTGGTGTTTGCTATCTCACAGGGACAGGGACAGCATTTCTTCCCCAAGAGCAGAGCTGGTGTGAACATTCTGGCTCATGGCAGGGACATCTCAAGGTCAACCCACCCAAAGCATCACACAGTGAGGCAGCAGGAGCCACGCTCAGCCACAGGGCAGCCCCCTCTCCCTCCCCCCCCTCCGCCATGCCAAGGTGCTGTGCATGCCCTGGAGATGGACACTGGCTGCTGGACCAGTGATGAACATCACTCAGAAGGATCCAACCCTGATGCAGGGTCAAGATTTCCCTTGAAGAAACAGACTTGAGTGGGAATGAGGGACTGAGTTTCTATCTCTGCTGCCTTCTTGGTGTGTCCAGTGTCCCAAAGCAGAAGGAGAGACCTGCTGGTGCTCGCCCCACAGCTCCTCCACCCTGTGCAGGTCCAAGCGAGCCCCGTGCACAGCTCCACTCAACGAGGCAAGGCTCTCTGAATGCAAATTTCATTTCTGAGCCACTGGCGCTGTTTCAAGAGCCGGCAGCCTCCGAGCCCTTCTCGGTGTTACATATGTAACAGCCTCATTGAACTTGACATGTCAAATTCAGGCCATTTGTGCAAAATCTCCCTTTAATAATACCGTTTCATTTCGCTCAAATGAGACTTGAATGCATGTAAAATGGAAAAGGATATTTAAGCGCTAACATTAGGCAGATGTCTTGCCAGAGGCCGATTGAATATATGAGATTTTGAAGTGCTTAACACGTTTTCGGTGCTCCCTCTTAGAATATGTCACCTGGCTTTCTTTTTTCTCCCCCTCCTTTCTTTTTTTTCTCCCCCTCTTTAAGTGAAAGGTATAAATTGAAAGAAAACAAAACTACAAGCCTTGGGTTTATGGGGTTTAACTCTTGCTAGCCAAGACTGTTAGCATTCCTCATCCAAAGAGAAGCTCACCTTATAGAGCAAAAGCACAAAGCGGCCCCATGGCGCTGTGCAGGAGGGATGCTCTCCTTGCTCTGCATGTACAGCTCAGAGAGCAAAAGGTGCCGATCCCCAAGTGCCACCAAGGTGAAAATAAGAAATAATAACAGCAAACCTTTGTGTACAGAGGTGCCCTGTGCCCCAGCCAGGCTGGTGGCTGCAGCATGCATGAATATTCCTGGCTTGTGTGCATGAAGCTTATCTGTGTGCTAGATGCAGGTCTCCTATCCTCACTCGATTTATATTCACTTGTTTTACACCTCACCCGTATTAAAGGCTTGCAATAAAGCACACTGAAATGTGAGAGTCTCTGAAGCTGTCAGTGGCCCCAGCTCTGAGCTTTGGCCAGTGCTTTGGCTGCAGATGCATTTCCTCAGCCCAGGGTTACCCAGGGAGTACAAGCAGACACAGCAATTGAGAGCAGCACCCATGGGTGTCCCTTGGCACAAGCACACACGCACCCCTCCTTGTGTACCTATGAGTGTATTGCTGCATACGTCAATGCAGGTAAACACCATGAGCAGAGGAGGTGGACCCTCCAACCCTGCCCACTGCTGCACAGGCAGTGACCAACCTGCTTATGATGGGGAGGCTAGGTGGAGAAGGGGCAGGTCTGGGGCTGTGGTTGGAGTTCGGGTGGGGCGAAGATGAATTTGGTGACAGGTGAGGTGTAAGGGAGGCACAGTGGGAGCTGTGGAGCCCACTTGAGCTGATGGGCCCTGATGGGCATTTTTACCTCCCTGTGTGACAGCTGTGTCTTCCCTGCATTGCCTTGCTCCTAAGCAGACCTATGCTTCAGAGCTGTGATTTCACCTCCCCAAAAGAATGAGGTTCAGTGGGTGTAGCGGTGAGTTGGGCCATGCCAACTCTGCTCCTACTTTTGCAGGTGAAAGATGGTGCAAGCACAGACACGACTATCTCAGCTGTTTGTCTTATTTAAAGGGTTTCTTAGCTCAGCAGATGTAGCTAGGAGTATCCTCATGCAAGGTAACATTACCTGTGCCTGTGCATCCCGGAGCTGGACATGGTTGTGCATCCCCATTACCTCCAGGGATGGACATGCTTGGTTGGCAATGGGGGGGATGATGCTGTTCTCATGGCTGTGAGAACTCTCTCCTTCTTCACTTTTCCTCTTCTCCTTCCTCCACATTGAAAAATTAACCTGAGCATATTTGGGTTTTAAAGCCCATGCCCACCAGTTGGCTGTTCCCAGCATGGGCTAGTAGCTCTCATTGTTCCTTGCCACTGTGCTGTGAGCATGGGGACATATCCCTGCGCACCCAGCATCTCAGGCACTACTAATTCCTCCTAATGACCTTTCTGGTGTGTCTTCTGATTCTCTGATTGGAAAACATTTCCCAGAGGACAGAGGGCATCAGGGTCTCTCACCTTGGTGCAAATGGAAAGTGCTACAGGCAGTTTTCTGGTGACCTCAAAGATGCTGTCGTGAAGAGGGAACCAAATAGTACCAGGAAAAGGAGGGCAAGATGCAGTGGGAAGTCTTGTTTCAAAGTGGGTGAAATGCTTACATGGGAGATTTAGGTTGGCTCTTGCAGCCAGCTTTGGTTCATGTCAGAGGAAAAGAGCCAACCATGAGATCATGGTGCCCTAGCTCCTGTAGCAGCTCTCACTGCATCTCTGCCCAGGCTTAAATCTTCCTTCAGCATCCCTCTCATTTTCCCTCATTTGCATGTGTGCTCTTTTCCTCTCAGCAGCCAGGGTTGAAGCAGAAAGTGCTACCTCAGTCCCTGGAACTGCACTGAGCATCTTCACTCTGCTCAGGGGAGCTTCAGCTCAAGGCTTCTTTATGTAGATAGGAACAATGATAGCTCTCCTCAGGGAACAGAAGCAGCTCTGGACCTGGTGGGATAAGGAACAGAAAGGAAGCTGGCAGTATAGCTAAAACATGAAGAATATAGGAACTTGGGAGATGGTCTGGTCGCTCCAGGCAGGGTCCCTGTCCTTGAGAGATGTCTCCAGACATCTGGAGATGTATGCTGGATTTCATATCCTTTCACAGGTTGCTTTCCCAGTGTTTCATGGACTTTCTGGTTAAAGTCATCCTGTGGGAACCACACAGAGTCTGCACCAGACTCCTGCTGATGGACAAGGAGAGAAGCACACAGTCCCTGTGTTCCCTCTATGCCCAAATGACAGGGTCTCTCTGCATTACTCCTCCTCAGAATAAGGACTGAGAGCAAGTTAGGAGATGTGTCTCATACGGTTCTCCTCCTCAGGGTGTCCTGAGCTGCTCCTCACACTGTCCCAGGCATGGGTTTGCTTCATCTCAGTGGGATCTGTATTGTCCCAAAGGGCCCTTGGAGGAGACCTTCCTGGGGCTGGGGGAGCGGTAGTTCTGGGAAGGGTGAGCAGCCACACTGCCAGGTCCAGCAGGATAAATAGAGTGTGTAAAACCCGAATTAGCTCTGTTGTCATGTGTCACACCAGGGTCATGGCTCTCGCCTCAGGTCTCCTTGATTTATGCCTGGGGACTTTAACTTGATGGCCAGGTACTTGCACAGACTTCCTGTGCAGCGAACACTGCAGGAGCCCCAGCATCCGAATGAGTGAGATTAGAGACAGTTTTGAGCGAGAAGGCTTTTTTCCCAAAGCTCCAATGAAATACATGCTAATTCTCTTCCCTGCATGTGGTAGCCGCCTGCAAGCACTCCAGAGAGGGCAAGGAGCCCTGTCCAACAAGTGAGATTACAACCAGTGAAAAGCAAGCACTGCACCCTCCTGCTCCTCAACTTCATCCTTTTCATTCCTTCTTTTTCCCCTCTTCTCTCTCCACCTTCTTCTTTTCCTTTCTTCCCTTTCTCCCCCTTTTCTTCCCCCTCCCTCCATCTCTCCCAACCCCCCGGTATCAAGGCAACATCTCCAAGCCAAGTACTTTTAATTTCGCCCGTGGCCCTTGCTGACACGGTGGATATGCACAGCAAGTTAAATTCCCGCCTGATCAATAAAGCAGAAGCAGTGTGTCCGACTGGTCGATATTTTTTTATCTGTCTTCAGCCCAGTCCTGCTGATGACAGCCCCCTGCGCTTCAGCAAAGGCACTCAAGGGCATCGGGCTTTGGCAACACAGCTCTTTTTTTTTTATTATTATTTAAATTATTAAAAAAAAAAAAACCTAGATGCCTTAAAAAAAAAAAGTTCATGGAGTTTGGCCTTTGCTTAATAACGTTTTATGATTTATCTTAATTTTTAATTGAAAAAAATTTGCGAATTAATTGATTTCTGGGACTTGCCAATTAACATTGTAATTGGGTGCGTGATAAATTCCCAGGGAACATCATTTTTCTCCCTCTCCCCCTTGTCACCGAGAAGGGGAATCGTGAGGGCAGCGGCTTCCTCTCCGTGCGCCCCCCGCTCCTTCCTGAGGTGCCGCTGCCCTCCTTCCCCCTTGCCACTGTATCTTAAAGAAGGAACAAGAAAGCTAATAAAGTCGTGTTATTAGAGTCTCACCAGAGGTGACCCCTCAAGGCATAAATCCAGGCCAGGGAGATGGTGTGGACAGGTACTATTAAGTGCCTGACAGCTCTTTGCAAGGCAGGACTGGGTACCTCCCCTGCAGCATCCTCTCCTCAGGCCGTGGGGAAGGTGTCCAGCCAGCCTAGGGCTTTCCTGGAGGGCTCTGACACCCCTCAAGGTGTTCAACCAAGTGATTCATTACCTGCGATGTCTCTCAGATGCTCTCCCCATGTGTGAGTCGCAGTACTCATGAGCCTTCACGCAATGCCTGGCTGCTCCTGGGGCAGACTAAACTGTGGTACCAAGCATCTGGTACTCAAACAGCTGCTTCTCACAGCACATGCAGCATCCAGGGCTTGTCCACAGCCAATGTCCCCCAATAAAACCAGGCTGCTGGGACACACTGGAGCTTGGAAGCTGATGCTTTGCTCTGGGGACACAGAAGTGTTATTTGTATCCTGCTCTGCCTCCAAGCACCTGAAGAAGAGAGTCCTGCTCCACAGAAGCAACAGAACATCCCATGCCACATGGCAGAGGTGTTCAGTGTAGGACCTCAGCTGTGAGGTCATGGTGTCCAGATTCAGGTATGGATGCATCTCCAGCTGTGTGGGAAGTAGCATCATCTAAAGCTTTCTCCAGCAGTGTGTCAGATTTAAATGAAACACACTCTGTCACCAGAGAAGCCTGCCTGGAAGTGCCAGCACTTCCATGATACCTGAGCAGAGTGTAGGAACAGAGTGATGTTCCCATGTGGGGTGCAGAAAACTGGTTGAGCTGGCTGCTGATAAAATGAGGAGTGAGGGGTTACGGCAGGGCAGGGAGAGAGAACAAGTCACATCTAGGGACTGAGGAAGGAATGGACATAACAAGTAAACTAAAGGGTGCTTGGTGTCTCTAGTGCTTCTCCCACCCACTTCATGTGCTGGTGTTTTCCCAAAATCAGGATTCTTCATCTGCTGTGCAGAGAGCTGCAAAACACACGAGAGTTGAGATACTTGTGTATGGATCACTTCATGGCAGTCAGCTCAGGTGTTCCATGCACTGTCTAAAGCCCATGAGCTTGAATGGGGTCTCATTGTTCTGTCCTACACAGCACCCACTGCACCCCAGTGTGTGCAGGGAGTGAAGGATATCAGCCTGGTGGAGCCACAGCTGTCCCCACCAGCCAGGACACCAGAAAGGCCAGGATCAGCCCAGCTCCATGTCTGCCAGTGTCAGTGGCAGGGAATGATGGGGGAATGAAAGGAGATTTATGAGGAGCAGAGTCTGTTTATTATCTAGCAAATGTGGTGCTGCTGATACCATGGATTTATCCTCCTTTATCCCCCCTCTGATTTGTGTCCCTGCCCCTCACTGTGGCAGATTAATCACAGACAGACAGGGAAGAGAGACCCTCCAGCTTCCTCCTGTGCACTCAGAGGGTAGCAATGACAGCACCCTGGACCCTTCCATCCATGGCTTCTCCAGTGGTGAGAGCACAAGCCATACAGCTGCCTGTCCTGCTTAGAGGTGCCCCATTCCTTTCCTCCCATGGCAGACCCCAGGGAAGGCAGAGGCTTCTGCTCACAGTCTGTGAGTGAGAGCACTTCTCATGGATCAGGGCTTTCGGGGTAGCACAGCAGGTGGGAAAATTTATGGGTTATGTATCCCCTCATTCCTGCAGTGCCCTGAAAGTGCTAGGAATGTTCCTACAAGTGCTTTCAGACCTGTGGTACCCACAGCCTATTCCCTGACTCTGGAGCATGGGTCTGCAGGCTGGGGTTTGGCACCTCAGAGAGCAAAGCTGTGGAATCCCTGGACAGCAGGAGCCCTGTGAAGGGATACATGGAAACCCAAGGGTGAGAAATAAATCTTCGGTCAGTTATTTAGCCTGAAGCGATGTACGCCTTCTGCAGAGCCTCTCCTGAACTGCCACGTGAGCTGGGAATAATTAAACAGCCATTACAGCCACGGTAGCAAAGAGCCCCCCAGATCAATCTAATGCATGACCTTTCCCTCTGACTTTCCTTTTTATTTTTCCAGCCACCTTCTTTTCACATAGTGGGAGAGAAATGAAACAGCCTTCCCACCCCAGCCTCCTGCTTCATCCCAGGACCACCACATCCTCACCCAGAAACCTATTGCCTGCTCTGAGTGAGGTCTCCTGGCAGGGGTATGGAGTACCAGGGGCTGATAAGGAAAACACAGCAGGGGAGAAAGAGCCAGGGACAGTGAATGGAACAGAGCAAATAGGGGATTTTAGCAGAGTCAGGTCATGCCACAGTGTTTTATGATCTGGCTTCATTTCTGCTGCAGCTTCTTGTCTTTGAGAGAGGCAGGTGGCTGTCCTGCATGGTCAGGTTTGTCACAGCTGACCATGTTGGTCTCACAAATGCTGACTGGGGGAGCATTTGGGAAGCACTGCATTGTAGGTGCAGAGTGTTTCTACTCCTGACTCCAGCATCTTTGGCAATCTTTACCATTGCTGAGCCCCTTTCCCCATCATGGGATGCAGGTAGTGCTAAAGGAGCCACAGCAGGTTAAAAACCCCAGCGCACTTCCCCTGACAGCGCAGATCATAACCGGCCATGCTGGGCACTATCACCTGCAGCTGGGTGAGGATTTGGCCTCTTGTAGTTAAATAAAAAAATCAAACTCCTATTTCCTTATTTAGGCTTCAAGCGACACCTCTGCTTATTTAAACTGGTGTTCACGAAAATCCAATTCCCTCCTTACCTGGCGACTGCTTATTTATAACTGGTGTTGTCATCCACATGTCTCTGCCGGAGGCTTGCTTTGCTGCTGGGGCTCCCATCCCAAGGCTGTGTGTTCAAGCCACGAGTCCTACAGCTAAAAGCAAATTGTTTCCACTGTTTTAAGAAATACATCAGTTGATAGTAGCTTGTAGAAACCTTTTGGCTTTGTAGAATCTCATGTGGGAGCCGCTGCATGTGCTCTGGCTGGTACCCATCAAATCCAGAGGGCTGCTGAGTGTTGTTGTGTAGAAGAATTGCAGAGCTGGAAGACACCAGCTGCACGGTAGCAGCCCTCTTACCACCTCTTTACACCTTTTCTGGCTGCAGTGTCACTAAGGGATGAGCACAACCATCCATAGATGCCCAAGCTCAAGGAATTTCTCTTGCAGTTGTTATTAATTATGTGCAGGGAGTGCTGCCAGGAGGTGGCTGCTATGCCAGGTACTGAGCTGAGCCCTTCCTTGATGGATGCTCATCATAAGCCCTGCCTTGCCTTGAGTTGGGGCTTTGCAGAAATCTTGTTTTAACATGCTTGGGGAGCCTAAGCAGCTGTGGTGGGCTGAAGTGCAGCATCAGAGCTGATTCCAGGCAAGACCCATCACAGTTCTGTGCTCACATTTCCCCTCTAAGCACATCTCTCTTGGTCTTCTCACTCAGGCTACAGTCACAACTGCAACACAACTTTCCAACCCTTGCTCCAGGATTCTGCAGCAATGCCCTGGCACAGATACTCTGTGTGTGTTGCAGTGAGCACAGAGGAGGAATGCTCCCATGCCTGCTTCCCTGGGGCAGCTGCCTCACACCAGCCTTCTGCCTGGGCTTGGGGTGAGTGAGAGCCCTGCCTGCGCATGGTGGGTTCTGGCAGCAAGAGCAGACCTTGAGTTGTGCTCCTCTGCCTGGCAGCTGATAGGAGGGAGCAGGGCTTATCTTGTCTCCTCACTTGGGCACCCAGAAAACTTTCCATTGGAGGAAAGCTGAGATTCCTGCACAATAAGGGATGATAAGGGACCATTCCTTCCATGTTGCTTCTTTTCTTTCCCTATGGCAAATATACCCCAAAAGACATAACAAAATAAATAAAGACTTTAGAAGGCCATTGTGTATAACAGCAACCCTGGCAGGGGTAGAGAAACACTAAGACTGTGGGTAAGAAGGACACATATTTGGTGTGCTGAGCTACCCTTTGCCCTTTGAGACGTCATGACATATAGACTGGGTCTGAACAGCCCCTTGGGGCTCACTCAGGGAAATGAGGGGGGGTTCCCAGTTGCATCTGGGGATGATCCTAACCAAATCTCTGCCTCTGGTTAAAAGACATCTGCATGTCTGTGGTGTACCCTGAGTCTTGCTTTCATTGTGGAGGGTCTTGCTAAGAGTAAATGATCCTCTTAAAGCTGATGTGCCCTAATATAGAGGAGTGATGGGTCCCTGGTGGGCACCCTATGGCACATGAGGACCTGGCCATGCAGCTCCCATTAAGGGTGATGTAGCTGCAAGGATGGACAGAGCCCTCCAGCAGCACCAGAGCAGACACCCTGTTTTGTCCTCACAGAGGTGTAGGGCACCCAGACATGTGGGGATGCCCAAATGCACAACCAGAACTTGTGTCTCAGCCCCAAGGAAGGGAACCAGCGAGCAAGCAGCCTCGTATCACTTGGAAATGCAAAGTTGTCAGGAGAGAGAGAAGGAGGCTGTCCAAATTGCTGGGTCTTTCCAGGGCATTTCTTGTCATCTTTGGTACTTTGGGGGATGTCTAAAAGCGAAAGAAGTTGTTTTGTTGTAATGAACTAGATAAACAATTCCCCAAATAGATTAAAACTAACTGTAACTTAGAAAAGCGGGTAGTAATTATATTTTATTAGCTAGCAAAACACCATTTTTTTATTTCATAGGATAATTCTGTGTAAATCACCTTAATTAGAAGTGTCAGGCGAGCCCGTGAATATCGTACTTAGTAACTAATTTCCTATGTACAGGTTATAATTTAAAACACATGGATCACTCGCCGAGTGGAAATATGCTAGCCATGAAATAATGTGGGGAGTGTTGGGGTTATTACTATGTAAATGTGTAATCATTTCAGACCACTGAAGCCTGGCTGGGTGATTAAAGAGAATCCCAAGGTCTCCAAAGATTGTGCTGTCTGCAAGGGCCTAGAGCGAAAAAACTTTAAAAGGCACCGAAAAGTGTTTGAACTTTAAAGGTCTTGATTTCCCTTTTACCATTTTTAATTTGTCTGCGGTGTTTATGGAGGGGAAGGTCTCTCTTTGCTGACGGCCTTTCGATTCTCAGCCTGCTGCCAGCATCCTTAAGAGGTGCGGGATGCTGCAACCACTGTAATTTAGGGAGTTGTTTAGTGGGATGGAGGAAAGCACCCTTATACTCCAGGGTCTTGGGACTTGGATGACCAGGGCTTGTGCCTATTCCCAACCAATCTCTATAAATAGATAAAAACCAATTGTAACCTCTTATTAGTAAGAGTGGGGCTAAATTGCAAGGACGGGGTGGTTCTTAATAATCCTTTGAATATAGAATAAACTTTGTCAAGTTATCTGAATCAGTCCTCTTCCTTATCTGTCCCAACAGCAGAAGCTTGGCCTTCAGCTGACCAAAGAAACTCTCATCCTGGAAACTGCAGTTTCCTGGCACAAACACCATTTCTGGGAGGAATTAATCAGATTCTTCCTCTTTCCCTCGAAAAGGAATAATTTTAAACACTTTTAACAAGAAAAGGGAGGAAATGAGTTGGTTTTTTTTAACCTGGTGTTTGTGTTATGAAAGGAAAATAAAGTTGTTTCACACTTCGGATGATTGAGGGATTCAGGGTAGTGCTTGAGATGAAGAGGGGATAGAAATCTTTCCCATCATATGCATTTGGGCGTAGGCTGGAGTTGGTACCAGGGCTGCATCTCAGGGGACAGCAGGGACTGACTTTGCTCTGTGCTACCTCCTGAGAGCAGGGGAGCAGAACTGGGGGACATCCTGCACCCTCCAGAAAGCATCCAGCAGCACATTCCCTCAGGGAAGCAGGGCTACAAGGGAGGTGATACCCCAGCCTATGATTCTTGGTCCCCAGGAACTGCAGCCGCTTGCTCCAGGAGCAGAGCTGCAGCATCAGGGGTGAGCTGATGGCAATGGATAACTGTGTGTTTCCCCCCGTTTTGGGATGGGGGGCAAGGGTGGTGGCGCTGGGAGAGGAGGGAGGCCATAGCCCTGGGAGAAAACACCTTCCTCCATCCCTGCTCATTTCATAACACCCAGCCATCTGCCAAATCAAGGCAGATTAAAGCCAGCCAAATTCAATTTCTCCCTGCTGGCACTGCAGCTCGGCATCTGGGGCTAAAGTGTCCCCGACAAAGCGAACATGACAGGCACATTGCTTTTTTGTCACATCTAGTACTGTGTTGATCTTCTAAAAGTCTCATAAAAATTTATTGATGTCTCCCATATTGCTGTGATTGAGAAGAAAGGAGCATGGGGTGTGTGGAGCCGGGCGCGCGCGCGCGGGCGAGCGTGTGTGCATGTGTATATTAATGTTTCTGAAGTAGATCTGATTTGATATGTCTTGTTCTATTGTCAGCATCTGTTTAGCGAGGCTTTTTAATACTTTCTGGCTGCCGATCACTCATCCTTAGCCTGGGATGCAGGCTTGCATACAAATTTTGTTATTAAACACAATTCCATTCCCCCCCCCCCTTCCTTCCCCAGCCTCCCCCCTCCACACACCCACCCATCCATCATTTCCCCGGGGCTATGGGGAGCTGGGAGTCAGCCACCCCACCGGCATGCACTTACAAGCCCAAGCACCGGGCTTGGCAACATATTTCAAGAGCCTTTTGCCTGCTGCAGGTGCTTTGCATTGACAAATCGAATCATGGGGAAATAATTTATTTCCTAATGCTGTTTGCAGCATGTTAGCAGGAGAATTTACATGAGAGAGATTACTTTAATAACCAAAAAATTACAGTGCAGGCCTCCCTGCCATGTCGGCTTTGATATGTAATTGTTTCAAGTTTAACCTGTCTGGAGGGGGGGGAAGGTGTTATTAAATCTATAGCATCTCCCGCTGGAGAGGGCAGGCGAGGAGGAGCAGCGTGGTGGGGACCTCCTTCCCTGCTAAATGGGGACCAAGCTGAATTAACAAATCACTCCATTCTCCAGCAGAGCTGCTGCCCCCACGCTGCAGTTGGAGCTGGGAGGATCTGCTCTCCCTTGCTCCTATGCCGATTTCATCTCCTTCTTTTTCCTTCCCTCCTTTTTTTGTGGTGCCTGATCCTCCACTCCCCTCTCCTTGGCTTCCTTCCCTGTGCCCCTGCAGGCTTGATCCCATTTACCTCAGGGCTGAGAGAGGAGCTGTCCAGTACTCCAAGGAGGAGGAAAGTCAGGATTTGACTCTGCATTGTGTGTCTGGGTTTTGGAGGTTCCCCTTGAAGGACCATTTTAGCCCACGGTGAGGAGGCTTTCCTTGGTCTGGGGAAGGAAAGACATTGTGAGATCATTCAAAGTGCTCCCCCATCGCCCACCACAGCATTTCAATGATTTTGATCCCGTTCTCTTCTCTCTTGGCAGCAAGAGCTCCATCCTGAAGGATGCCATGGCAGCAGGCACCCCCAAGGTAAGTGAGAACAACTCAGCACACTTTCTTCCCCTGGAGAGATGCTTTTTACACCCCATCACCTTCCCAGCCTGCTCCCTGTATTGCTCTTCAGGGTGTCCCAGGAAGGTAGCCACACTATGGGGGCCAGTGCTGGGAGAAGCTGCTGTCCCATTCATCCACTGAGCTGGAGCAGCCGAGTACCCACATGTGGCTTTCTCATTCCCCATGAAGCCAGGGGACGGCAAAACTGAAGGACCCAGTGGGCTCAGGGACTCCAGATTGTGTCTAATGACAGCTAATGAGAGCTGATCACACGCAGGCTGAGCTCAGCCTGGGAAATCATGTGCAGGAGCTCCCAGAGCCAGAGCCATATGCCAGCTGTGGAAGAGGGGAGAGGGACTGTTTCGGGGGAGCAAAGCACACCTGAGGAGGAGCCCAAATCACTAAAAGACCTCATCTCAGCTGCATCCCCCTCCCCAGGACCCACTTCCCATCCACTTAGCTCAGAATGTAAAAATGCAAAATGCACAGAGCATTGTGGCATCATTCACTAATCTGTATTACCATTAGCTGGACTTCATATGAGAAGAACCAGAGCTTGGGCAGGAAAGGGGGTGGCAGGGAGCACTGCAGGGCAGCTGGGCATTGCACAACCTCTGGAAACCACACTGTGCTCCTGAAGGAGGGTAAAGCCAAGCGGTTGAGGCTCTCCTACCCTTCTGGTGACACAGTCCAAGCAGTCTGAGGCTGCTTTGGGATGTTTCAAACAAGCTGGGAAGGGCACCCACAAAATGAAAGCAGCTGGACTCTGCAAGTTTCCCTTTCCCTCCTCATCAGGTCTGAGCGTAGATAACTCAACAGTCCCAAACACATCACCTGCAAGGGAGAAGGATGGCTAGGAAGACAGATAGCTGTTTGGAGAGAAACACAGCGAGTGACTGACAGAGACCAGATAAAGAAGAAGGTCCATCTCGCGGCAGGGCCGGGCTTTTGAAGTTTCCATTGACAAAGAATCCCATTTGCCTTGAGCGAGGGGATTAAACTGGGACTGGAGTGTCGTTCTATGTAAAAGAGATCAATCGTCCTCTGTCACCACATGGATCTTTTTCCCTTGCCTGTCACGTATGGGGCTAAGAACATTAACTTCAAGAAGCCAGGAGAGCAGGGAGGGAGAGGGTGAAATCAAGAAATCTTTCATTCCCTTCTCAGAGAGCTTGAAAGCCTCTTGGCCCAGGAGGATTCATTATTTCTAGGTGGCTTTTGCTGGGAGACAAGTCCTGTGTGGCATGGGATGGCACAGAGCTGTCACCTTCACCTGAGCCTGGTATTAAAGACCCCTTTGTAACCAGGTGGGATTGAGGAAGAGGAGGATGGGGAGATGAAGTTTCTTTCCCCTTCTGCCCACTGATTGTTTGCAACATGGGGTGGGAATAGCCCATTGGGATGTGAAGTCCCTCTGAGAAAGTGCTGCTGGGGACAAAGCTGGGCCTCTGGGCCACCATTACACCGGGGTCTCAAGCAAAGGGATGAGGGACAGATCCCAGGATGGGCATCACTGGAAGTCTGGCAGGAACCACCTGGGAAGAGCTGGGACCTGTTCCATGTCCCACTTCCCACCCTGGGCACTGGTGGAAGGTGTTGCAAGGACCACAGGAACTGCTGCAACATCTGGCCAGTCTTCTCCTGGTGCCAACAATAGTACCAGCATCTCCAGCAGTGGCAGAAAGGGGCTGCATTTCCCCAGTCCTCAAGAGCATTCCCTGGCAGCTCAGGCAGTCTGGTTCCACTCAGGGACATGGGAACTGGGGTGGGGTGCAGGCTGGCTCTGTTGCTTTTGTGATCACCAGTGGCTTTAAGAACACTTTAGGACCCATTTAAGACCTTTGCGTATAGTATCGTTACCATTGCTGCTTCTGTGCTGGCCTGAGGCTCTTCCCAGGGTGCATCTGGGGGCAAGCAATTTAACCGCCCATGCTCTGCCTCCTGCCTTTGCTGCCATCCCATCCCCATAGCTGGGAACGTCTCTCCTGGCAATAAAAGCCCAGATGTAAACGCATGCTCCTCATGTGCAGCTTTCCTGCCCCTGAAGAGCTGTCACTCACTGCACTGGGTCAATTTTCATGGCAATATGTCAAAGAAAATCCAATCACTCAACATGGGATGTGATGAATGCGGGATTATTGTATCAGGTTCTTCTATTATCAGAGCTGGTGAAGGCAGTGAAAGCCAAGCAAGGGCTGCGAGCTGGGGGGCTCCAGCCAACACATCTGCTTGGTGCCTGGACTCGCTCTCTGTGAAGGCAGCTTGGAGAGAACACTGAGCACCACATAGCTATACAGTGTTCTGGATCCTCATTTGCTTTCTGTTAGAGACCAAGTCCAACTGATGGTGGTATGCCAGAGTGGACAAGCCACTTGGACAAGCAGATGACAAACCTGCACGGTGAGACTCAGGATGAGATTCCTATCTAACTCTGACTGCCACTTAGGAAAGCTGGGCTCTGCCAGCCTTTGGTGGGGGAAAGAGGCCTGAAATAGCTGCAAGGTGTCTGCAAGAAGTCCCATAGCCTGAAGATAGCAAGGAGAACACCACTGTCTCCTCCCAGCAGCAGTTTCTGTCCCTGTTTTCATGCTTGGATGCTCCCCCCAAGGCTTGTGATGCTGGATCTTCTTATTGCTGAGCACCAGGTAGCCCACTGAGTCCCTACATATCAAGGTGACACCTTCCCTGCAGCACTGCCCAGCATGGCCAGAGGCTGTGTCTCAGGCAGACCAGGCAGCAGGGATGACTTTCAGATGTGTATGGACAAGATCACAGGCTCCATCCATAGCTGTCAGCAGTGTGCAGTTCACCTGGGCATTGTTCCTGGGCTTCATGCTCTCCCTCTGCCTTTCCTCTCTTGCCTTGGCTGCCTCTTGCAAGGGGTGGTACAGGAGAGAAGCACACGCTGAGTTAAACCCATGTTGGTGAGGTGTATGAGCAGCACTTAGTCTAAGTGTTACTGTTCTTCACTGAGCAGCCAGCAGTAACCTGGGGAGTCAGCATCCACAGGTCCTCCTAAGCACACTTCTTTGCCACTCTGTGCCTGGTCTGTGGCTCTCCCTCCATGGGCTATCATCTAGGTGGATATCATCTCTGTACAGAGAGGTCTTAACCCCTAAATCCCAGGGTATTAGCTGCTGGCTGTTACCCATCATCCAACAGGAGAACTTACATCCCCTATGAAAGTGCTGCTACTGACCACAGGAGAGGAAGAGGCTGTGTTCCATGACATATCCCAGCAATCCGGGTGGGCTCCGGGTTGGTTTTCCACTGCTGCTCCCTAATACATGACTGCAAATTCACTTTCCCACTAACAGTCCAGCCTGTGAGCTGGCTCTTGCTGCAAACAAACACTGATGTGAGCAGCCAGCAGCAAAATCCATCTTATGCACCTAGCAGATGCTTGTGGCCAGTTTGTTTAGGTGCGCACCCAGCTCCTTGGAGGGTGCCTGCAGGCAGGCAGCCAGCGTGCTGCTCCGAGACCTCCGGCATTGATGGGAACCAAGCCACAGTGCCAGAAGCCCTTTGATTCCCCCACCCACCCCTGTGATTTTACAGCTTCACTGGGCAGTTTGAGAGAGAATTACAGCATCTAGAGGGAAATTTGACCACTAAAGCCCTCCAAGGAAAAAGAGCTTTGAAGCAAGCAAGATTTGGAGCCTTAAACCTTGACAGAATGTCTGTATTAAGCCCTTCCCAGCTGCCTCGCTGGAGATGGAATTTCTAGCACAATCATTTAACTTCTCCATATCACATCTGGTGGTAGGAACAGGGGACGGGTGCCAGGGCCCAGGGGTATTAGCTCCTTCTCTTGTGTCATTAGCTCACTGGGAGGGGGTTGCAGAAGTCAGTCACCATATCTGTGCCCCCTCCCTCTGTAACTGTGATTTACAAGGAAAGATTAAAGAGCTGCATCTGACACCGCTTTGTGGCAAAAGCTATGGCCAAGCTGGGGACACAAGAGCAGCCCATAGATATGTGAAAGAGGTGAAATTACATAGGATGAGTGTTGGCTGGTAGCAGTCCCTGCCAGTATGGGATGATGAATACCAGAGCCACTCCAAAAAACATTTTCTGCCAGGTTTTATTCCATAAAACAAACTACCCCACGAACAAACAAAAGCCCCTTGCTCCCCTTGGGCCAAACAGCTGTGCCCTCCCATTGGGCTGGGGGAAACCACTGTGTTCGGCATCAGGAGCAGAGAGGGATGTGGTGACAAAGGAGAGCTGCACAGGCTGGCAGACCCCAGCAGACCTCTTTCCACTCCATCCCCCATATGCCAATGGGCACTTCTGCTGGAAGGGGCTCTTTACCATACTGGGTAGCTGGTGTCTTGCCCAAGAGGACCCAGAGCTTGATTACAATCCCAGGTGTAACTGTAACATGCAGAAATAAATCAGTAGCTTGCATTTCTGTAAGCTTATTCTGCTTGCAGACCACTGGAATCTTTCAGCCAAGGCCAGAAGCTGCTGTTACCATTATTTCTGTTCACTACTCACACCCTTCTCACATTTAAGCCTTTCATCCTCAGTTCCATCCCACCTTTACCTCTGCCAGCTAAAAGCCACTACGTAATTATACCTCTAACTTTACCAGGAGCAAATGTGGACCCTCCGAAAGCTTCTAGGAAACTCAGCTCTAATAGTAGCATCTTTGTGTCAGGGATCCTCCAGGAATAACACAAAAAACAGCTAGCAGAGTTAAGGGAGAAAATCACAGCAAGGCCTGGTATCACTCATTGCTTTCGGGTTACAGTTCCCAAGTGATAACAGCTATTAGCAACACTTTGATGGCTTCCCTACCGTGGAGGGGAGGGCAGGAGACAGAAAACATGTCAAGCCATCACCTCCATGTTAAGTGATAAGTACCTATTTAGACAGCAGAGTTAAAGCTGAATGCATCAAGCAGGGAACACTTTGTGCCAAAATAGAAAAAAATAATAATAAAAAAGCCTATATAGATACATAAAAAGCAGGGTTAGGGTATTTGTTCTGCTGACAGCAGCTGTGATGGATTGTTTAAGAAAAATAGACTCCCTGTGTTTTTTCCAGGGCTATCAGAAAGCAGGAGTCCAGCACTTTAATACTCTCAGATGATTGGCCTTGGGAGGCAGCAGAATGTCAGAGACACGGGCTGGGCTCTCCCAGCACTGACACCTCACCCGGCTGCTGGTGAGAGGCAGTGCTTGGTGCTGGGATGGAGTGCCAGCAATTTCCATCCATTCCCTTAGATACACCCTGACACCCGCACCCTCCCCTTGTGCTGCCCCAGACACATATCTCGAGTGCCTATAGTCCTGGCTCTGGTGACATGTTGGCACCCATGCCCTTGCCAGCATCACCTCAGAGCTGCCCATGGCTTCTCTGCCTAAGCAGGGAGAAGTGGGTCCGGAGGGCGATGGACCAGGATCAGAGCAGCGTGTTTGGTTCATGGCAAAACCTGCCCGTGTATTTATATATGTAAACTTCATGTCGTTCCTTATTTGAATGAGACTGCTGAAACATTTGCAGACACTGTGCAGAATTGCATGGTCCATGGAGGGTATTGGGAGCTACCAAGGTGTGAACCTTGCAGCAGGAGCAAGTCTTACATGGCCTCTGCTTCTTGCTGGGATCCATAGACACAAGTGGGTAAAGCCATACATCCAGATGTGCCTCTTCTCCTTGGCACAGCATAGCTGGGCTCCAAGGGGTAGGAAGGAACACTGAGCAGGGCCATGGCTGCCTGGCATAGCAGGAGGGGCAGGAGGAAGGAGGGAGTGCAGGGCTTGGACAAGATTGATAGTCTCGTTGCCATTAAGAAAAAAATTAGCCGGTGGCGGCTATCATATTAAAGGGTGAAGAAGCCGTGAATTATTTTCTTAAAGATCTTATCACTTACAATGATAATTTTACCTTCCAAAAGGCCACTTTTAATGAGGCAAGCCAGGCAAAAAGTCATGATTTAATGCCAGATTTTTTTTTCCAAACACATTTTACTGCTTTTTTGTCCATGTTTAAAAAGCGCCGGTGACCTTTTTTTATTTAGCTTGCCCCAGGTGTAATGCTCAGGCTGATCCTCTCAGGGTTTATAACCTCCACAGAGAGTGCCTTTACCCAGTGGGAAGATGATTTAAAGGGGAGGGAGAAATATGGGGCTGCATGGCCGCTCACACAAGGCCCTTGCTCTCTCTTTGACGCTGGGAGCTGTGGTATACCAGGGTAAGGGGGACCAGAATGGCCCTGCAAAGGAGCTGGGCTGAACTGGCAACCAGTTAGGGATGAGCTGGCTAGTGGCCTTTCCACAGGGGGAAAAGGGTCATCTCAGTGTCAAGGCTTGTTCTCACCATGCCAAAGGGAGCAGCATGCCACACAGCCATATGGCACGCTTGTCTGTATGCAGAGTACCCAGCCCTGTGCTTCTGGGATGGGATGCCAGAATTTGGGTTTGCCCTGCAGTGTGAGCATGTAAAGCTGCCTTTTCCTTCCATAGCTGTCTTCCCAGATGCTGCTTCAGAGAGGAATGGGGATTATATCTTTCCCCCTTCCCTACTTGCCAGGACCCGAGTGGGATTGATCAGTGTGGGCCCACGAGACAGCAAATCCCTGGTTTGGCACGCTGTGGCCAAGCATCCTTGCCATTTAGCCATTGGGAAACAGCCCCAACATGACAATATGGGTTAAAAAGAAACCAGAACTCAGATGGCCTCTTTTAGAGAGTACGGCCTACTGCAGAAATGAAATTCATCCTAATGGCGAGTGCCTTTCCTAATCCCTTAGCCCCAGAGCCCGCATCCCTGCCTGCTCCCACAGCTGCCTGAACAGCAAAGCGTGGCACAGCGCACGGAAATGAGAAAAACAAATGAAGTCAAGTTTCCTAAGAGTGAAGGGGAAGTGTGACTTGGCATCTCTAACGCTGTGTTTAACATGCCGGCGAGGTATTTAGAATTGAAGTGCTTGCACACAATTTAAAAATAGACAGTTTATTAATCTAAACTGCAAGTGTATGTAGAAGAGGCCTCGAGATTGACATCTTTGGGATTAGTTTAGCCCTGCGTTTTTCCAGAGGTCATCGCCATGGTGCTCAGGAGGTTTGTGGAATAAATGGGGCCGGCATTCTTCCCGGGACCACATGCTAAAAACTAATACATAACGTTTAATTTACTGTCTCCATAGCTAGCCCCACCATTTTTCACATAATAATATTGGATTAGATCTACCAGAAGCTGAGGGGGGAGCTGAAGTGGGGGAGGGTTTGTCTGTCTATCGCCAAGGAATGGGGAGATGGGTATTTTTTCCCCTTCTCTAGAATACGTTGCAAGACAAAACAGATTTAACCCTCCCAGCTCCATTGGCTTATTAGAGGGAAAGGGCATTAACACTGTTGTAATCTGGGCTGTTGTTCTGAGTCACACCCAAAGGCTTTGAGCTCCCAACTCTCCATTTTATAGGATATGTGCAACACTGCTTCTTCAAAAATGGTCCTTGTTCTCTGCTTAGAGAATAAAGAAACTAAGCAGCAGCAGGATCCTGGGGTCTACACTCTGGAGAAATTCTGGTGGCTTCACATGGTTATCAGAGGGCTTTTCCAGGCATAAATGAGCCACTCACCAAAACCCATCACTAGTTGGGTTCAGCCAACACATGAGGCTGGAGAGCCCCCTGTTCTGCCTGTGTCTCCTTTGGGAGGTGGATGCTGATCTTTTCTGGGTGCCCACAGGCCCACAGGCTCCCACTGACAATTCCCCTATCCTTTCAGGATATCACATCTCTGCTCCACCATAGAATCATAGAATCACAGAATGGTTTGGGTTGTAAAGGACCTTAAGATCATCCAGTTCCAACCCCCTGCCACGGGCAGGAACACCTCACACTAAACCATGCCACCCAAGGCTCTGTCCAACCTGGCCTTGAACACTGACAGGGATGGAGCATTCACAGCTTCCCATGGAACCATGGAACCAGCCATGCATTATGGCAGAGACCCACAGGGATGTGGGTCTTGCCCTAGCAACAAGAGCATGGGGTTGAACCCAGCATCCCAATTCCTCTTTCCCTGCCTCCATCCAGAGCCTGTCCTCCCTCCATACCCACACTGACTGAGCTTTTCTCACTGGGAGAGCTGTCCAAGCCCAGGGGATTGTGTCCTGCTGACTGAACAGATTTGTATGCTGAGTCATTTTCCCACTTGCTCATATCTTTCCAAAAAATGCACATTTTTTCACGTTTCATTTCAGCCCAGAGGCAAATGTTTCTGGAATACTTCCCTTTCTCCAAGGTATTATGCTTTTTAATAATGTTGTCACCACACTTGACCTGTCCAATTCAGATGATATCTGCACTTCCCTTTGCAAACATACACATCTCCGAGCAGTCATTTATTGTCATATCTTGCCAGCTGATTCTCAGAAACAAACATCTGGAGAGCAGCGTTTCCAGTGCTCATTTTGGTTTACAATGTATTGGACTGTATTTAGCCCAGTTTAGCCAATTTATATTTTAAATTAGAATTTTGAATTGCATTTTGCCCTCAAACTCTCCTAATAATAAAGCTCACTTGCAACTCAGGGTACATTTCTTTAGATGCTGTCAAACTCCTGCAGTAATTTTCCCACAAGAGTTCACTGTGTGTAGAATTTAGACTTACCTACTATTGACTTGAAGTTTATCAGTGATTTCTTAGGTCTCAAATATCACTGATCTTTTTAACCTTCTAAAAGGCCCTTTTTTTCTCTGCTACTTATTAAAATAAATAGCATCATTACAGAAGGAAGAGGCAGTTGTGCTGAAAAGGTGCTGAGAGCTTTAGTGCGGTTTACAAAGCTATTGAGAGATTTAGTGGCACTTAGAGGGGTGGATGAGAGCCCATAAGCCCTGCTTCATATCAGCATGTCTTCACCTTTACCTTGTGGATTTCTGGTGTGGTCCTCACACACCATTTCCAGCAGAGACTGATACTGCTGTCCCCAGTCACCAGACCCGAGGACAAAATGATCATCCCTTTGTTGCCTGCATCTGCACTTTGCTAGACCCTGTATTCCAGTCCCCTTGTGGGGCAGGGTCCCTTGGGAAGAGCAGACCCAGCCCATTAGTGCATCCCAGCACAGCCCCCCAGCCCAGCAGATGCTCTCCATGGCTTTGAGAACAGCTTAGCAATGGGCAGAGAGCTCGGCAACATTCACAGCATAAATTTCTCCTTTCTCTTGCAGTCAATTTTGTTGTCGGCCTCAATCAAGCGAGAAGGAGATTCTCCGACAGCATCACCCCACTCCTCAGATGACATCCATCACTCCGACAGATACCAGGTAAGCAGGCTGATGCTGTCGCTGGTCTCAGCCTCAGGCAGGGAGCCAGCTCACCCCAGTGCTCACAGCTCTCTGTGTGTGAGAGCCTAGCTCATGGATGTGCACCACTGCCCTGGCTCGCCTGCCCCAGCTCGCATAGGGATGCGAGCATTTGGTCCCTCACACAGCTAAAAAAGCGTGCTTTTGTCTGCAGAGTTCTGACTTCAAACCACAGCCATGCAAAACTGCTTTAAATCCTTTCAGAGGTTTCTGTTGCAGTATATTCATTAGTTTGGCTGTTGCCATAGCATGTTTGTCAATACTTAACCCCGCCACCAGGAAAAGTCCAAAGAAGGGATTTTTTTTGCAAAAGAGCAAATTATGTCAGCCTGCAGCAGGTCAGACTTCTCCATTTCACTGGTGTGCTGCTGCCCAGCACATTGATTCGTGACTCCCACCCAAAGCAGAAAAGGTTTCGGACCATTCACAGCCATGCCTGCATGCTTTATAAAACACTGTCTGCCCAGAGGAGCAGCAGGTCTTGACTTGTGCTGCAGTGAGTAAAAGCCGAGGGAGATGGAGCAACAAAAGAAGAGAAAGGCAGCAGCACAAGTGCAGCTTGTCTTGCTGTGTCTGTGTTTTGGGGCAGGCTGGCACATTTGATTCCAACTCAACACACATTCAAACCATTTGGCTGCAAGCCTGTGCTCGGCTGCTGACTTCAAGTAAGCTCTGAAAGACAGCAGATAAATTAATGTTGGTCTTCAGCACAGACCCAAGCATGCCTCTACCTGCCACATGGTCAGGATGGGTGTGCTGTGGCTGTACCAGCACGGCATACACCCATCACCCTGCATCCCATGGTCAGGCAAATGGTCTGGTCTTCCTGTATCAGCCACATTACATGTGCCAGGTCTGTTCAGATCTGAAGAGGGAGGGGCTGCTGAGCAGTGCTGCTATCTTCAGGAAGACATGCTTCAACTGGGGCTGCTTGGTTAAGACCCCCAGTATACAACCAAGACATAACCAATAGAGAGAGAGTAGCAGATTTGTATATTTGTCACCTATTATTCTCTATATTGGTTATATTATCAAATACACACCAGAACCTCCAGTGTTTGCTACATGTTCCCATGCAGCCTTCAGTTATAACTTGGTGTCACATCACAGTCACTTTACCCTCCTATGAAAGATGAGACTTGGTACAGAGTAAGAGAAGCAAAACCCTGCAGAAGATAAAGAAATGTATGATTCAGGTAATCTTGCTGTTTATTAAGGCTAATAAATAAACCATGTTCTTTCTGAAAGGACATAGAAGAGACTTTTGCCATGACCCCATGACTCCTCCCTTCCATTAGTCCTTGTGGTCCTCTGTTCCTATATGTTTTTATTATGCCATACTTGAGGACAACTCTTCTTGGCAGAAGCCCTCTCTATGTGCTGAGTTTAGCTGGTCTCTAATGTATTTTAAGTTGGTGAGTGTATTTTATGGAGGGTTGCAGCCCTTAATGCAAATGTGTAATGGGAGCTGTAAGTCTGCACTGCAGGGAGGAAAAACCTCTGGGGCCTGTTTTTCATTTATGCTTGTGCTGGCTGCATTATGCTGCTCTGGCAGTGTAAAGGGACCTCAGAGTGGGTGTCAGGCTGGTGTAAAGCCATAGTGTATCCTTAGTAAAGCCACAATATGAATGAGATTTCAGTCTTCCTGGCTTACCAAGGGAAATGCTCAGGAAGCAGAGCAGAAGACTCGCACGGTGGTGACTTTAAGGGCTGCAAAATTTAGCTTTCCATGTGCTGAGGTGTGCTGGAATTATGAATGTCCCCTGTGTTATCTGTGATCTAATTGCGAATATACGGTGTATGAGTAACATGCTAGAACGCGTGTTATTGGCGTATAGGTTTTCAGAATTCCTGTGGCTCGGTTTTCTTCGTCACCGTGTTTATTTTCCATGGGGGTATCTAGGGTAGAAAGAGATTTATGAACAGGAGTGCTACAGGAACACAGCCTTGCACAGCACTCAGGCTGCTTGCATTGCTCCCCATGCTGAGATGGAGCTGCAGAGGAGGTGGCAGCACGGCTCCAGGACGTGGGGAGGGGGGATCCTCTTGGTTCCCTGTGCCAAACCTGCTTGATGGGGTTTGGTATGGGCACACTCATCAGACCAAGGTGGTGGCAGCTGGTGTCGTGTAGGACCTTGTGATTCGGCCAGGGCTGGGTGCTCCTCTTTGACACAGTATTTTCTGCCAGGTGGGGCTTTTCCTGTGCTTCCAGTAAAAATAAAGCCATTTTAGTTAGATTTAGGTACAGCCCATAATCCCCAGTGGAAAGATAAACAGTGGTTTATAAGTCATTTATTGTACTGCAAAGATAACATTTCAGACTCAGAGGGAGACCATC
The DNA here is from genome assembly GCA_002631895.1 of Agapornis roseicollis. Lineage (NCBI taxonomy): Eukaryota > Metazoa > Chordata > Aves > Psittaciformes > Psittacidae > Agapornis > Agapornis roseicollis. Next base: position 151,810 of record NDXB01021726.1, on the reverse strand, counting down.
TCCATGGGTCAGACGATCCCACAGAGTGCTTGTGACTGGATAATGTGGGGAGTAAGTGTAACAGAGAGCCTAAAATCCATGTCCGGGGAAGGCTCACCTTCCTTCCCCTGTGCCCAGCAGTGAGTATGCCTCCTGAAAGGAGGGTAAAACCAACAGTCAGCAGCTTTGATTTTGTAAGTAAGCACACGTATGAAAATACAGTGGCATTTCAGCTTGCAGACCCAGCTGGAGTGTCCGACACAGGTCAGCACTGCGTAAAGCTTACCTGCCAGCACTGAACTTGCTAGCTGCCCGTCATCTTAGAAACACAGAATGGTTTGGGTTGGAAAGGTCATTTAATCGTATCTCATTAAGCTCATCCAGTTCCAACCCCCTGCCATGGGCAGGACACCTTCAACAAGAAGCCCTGGGTGCCATGGTTTAGTGTGGGGTGTCCCTGCTTATGGCAGGTGGGTTGGAACTGGATGATCTTATCCTTTCCAACCCTAACTACTCTATGACTCTAAGATCAGATGCTGCCCAGTTTGTATCCCCTAGCTCTGTCCTAACCCCAGGATGCTCCACAGAGGCATCCCCCTCCACAGACACAGGCAAGAACCCCAGGAGCAGCCACTGCTGGTGCTGGTGTTCATGGACAGACACGATCTTGGGGCTCCATGGTGGGGCAGGGACCATGGCGGGAGCTCTGCACCCTCATTGGCCACCTGCCTTTGGGTCTAGGTATGCCTTGGGCACAGACTGGCCAGGGGCCTTGGGCCCCCAATCCCTAATTGGGGAAGGAAACTTGGGGAGAGGTTGGTCCTGGTGGCTGATTGGCTAGCACCTTTGGGTTACATTCAGGCCCAACACCCTGATTTGCCAGTACTGTTGGACCTAAAGGATGCTCAATCCCTACTGGGATAGACAACTTCCAGTTTGCTTCCTGCTTCCCTGGGCCCTGATTAGCAATCTGCCCCAGGGCTCCAGTTGCCCCATTGCCCTGATTGGTCACATGCCCTTGGGTTCCAGTGGGTCCTGATTCCTGATTGGCCTAGTACTCTTGGGTCCCAGTTATTCCTGATCTCTGATTGGCCAGGCGCTCCTGTGTTCCAGCCGCCCCCGGCTCTCTGATTGGCTGGGGCTCGCTGGTCCCTGCTGCCGCCTGTCGGTTGCCATGGGAACTCCCTCCTTTTGCGCTTCTCCCCCGCCGGTTTCCTGATGAACTTTCACCCGTTCGGCGGTGGGTCACATGACCGGGGCCAACATGGCGGCGGCCGCTGGGGCCTGATCGGCGGCGCCTGCCGGGCCGCGCCGTATCCGCCCGCATCCCGGGCCGTGCGGGGGGCTCCGCCCCGGGGCCCTCTGCCCGCCGCCCGCCCGCGGCTATGCAGAGCGGCAGGAGGGGGCCCGGCGGCGGGGGCCGGGAAGAGGTGCGTGCTGGGGGCCAACGGAGGGGGGAGTGCAGGCCCGGGGCTGGTGCGTTGTCCCGGTGATGCTCGGGGCGCGGGGCGGCGTTGTTTACCGGCGGGGGGTGCGAGTTGTTTACGTTGGGCGCCCGCAGGCCCTGACACTTTTCTGCTTTTGTGTCTCCTCTGCAGACCTTCCTGCGGGTGCGAGCGAACCGGCAGACCCGGCTGAACGGTGAGTGCGGCCCCGCGTTCCCCCCCCGCTCGCCGGGCTGGCCCCTGCCCGGAGAACTCCACAGAGCTGGGCCGAGTGGTCTGAACCAGCCCCTCCGGAGGTTGGGAGCTGAGGCCTGCCCCGCCGGGGCCTCGCCGTGGTGCTGGTGGGGTGCACAGGGTGGGTTGGGGGGGAACCCTCTGTGTTTTCATCCTGGCTTCCCGGGGGGCAGCCCCCGGGATCCCACAGGTGAGGCTGTAAGTGGGCCCGGCATCCCGTCTTTTCCAGGCCAGCTTTCCATGTTTTCGTAGCTCATGTGGCAGAATCTTGCAGTAAACTTTTAAACCAGCAGTCTGAGAGTCCCTGCATCTGACGTCATGTTTTGGTTGTGGCTTTTTTTTCCCTGTCAAACCCACTGATGCTTGTGCGTTACTTTTGCTGTTGTATTTCTTGGAGTCCTGGCAGCAAATTACAAAGTGTTCCTAGCAAAAAGTGGCTTTGTATTTAAAGAACAAAACAGAGGTCGCTTTATTTCAGAGAAAGTCCCATCTTTGTGCTATTAAATCAGAAAACAAAAGCAGAAAGTGTACTGTTTTGTTGGTGTTTGAGCTGAAGAAGTTGAAACTCTTTTCCTGAAGTTCAGAGAACTTAGAAATTATACTTTAAATAGTAAGAATATTCTGGCATCTGATTTTGTATTGCTTGGAGCTGGTCTGATAAGTGCCATTTAGTCAAAATGTGGTTATTCAGTCTGATAGGAGGTTTATTAATTGTTATCACAGCTTGCTGCTGTCCTAGTTCAAGCTAACACCGGTGATGTTGTGCTGCTGCAGTTTGCTCAGAGGAAGATAGAGATACTTCAACAAAATAGCAAAAGGCTTTAGAGTGTGCTGATAGTACAATAGTGTGCTTGAATTTGAAGTACTACGTGTTTAGTGTAGCTTGAAGCAAATAGGAGCATTATTATGACCCAGGATCTTTGATAAGTTATACATAACTGAGTTCAGATTCTTAAATATGAGCCCAGAAGGCCAGAAACCTGTGAGCTCTTGGAAGCCTGTTCAGTCATACAACAAAGAGGTGAGTTGCTTTACCTCAGTTACAGGTAACTGCTGTTAAGCATGCTCACATCTGTGCTCCCAGATGAGTGCAGTGACCTGCCAGCATTAGCAGGTCCTGTTACAGACACAGAGACTTCAGATGGCTGCAGTATGCTCAGGTATTGCTCTGCAGTGACTTGTTTTGTGTGACAGAGGTCTCTGGAGTCAGTCATGTCAAGCTGTTTCTTTATCATTTTTGGATAGCTGGGGTTAACTCCCACCTTCCACCTTTTTTTCAGGCCAACAGTGTGAAGTTACCTTATTTTAAATTAAAGAAATACCCCCCCAAAAAAACCCAAACCCAAAAATACCCACATCTGAGCTAGGCTTGTGAGGTTCTTGGTGTTGTGCAGTCCTTCAGAATGAATGAAAGCTCTTGATGACAGCATGCTCTGCTGAACTGGCTCAGCAGTACTTTATGCTTTCCAATATAGCCCAAAATAGGGCTTCAGCACAGTCACTCCTCTTGGACCCTGTTCTTGGATGTTTTTGTGAATCTGAGCTCATCATCTAAAGTGATGCTGGTTTTGAACAGCGTTTGCATTGCTTTTGCTGAACCTTTTACTCCTTTTATATATACCTTTTGGGGTACAGTGCACGCAGCTAATGAGGGCATTTATTTGATTTATATAATGCCTTTATAATGCTGGTATTCCTGTCCTTTCTGTTGTACACCCTGACAGTACTAGGCTCAGATATTACGGAGCTGGATACAGGGATACCAGCTGAAGAGCTTGGCTTTGGGTCACAAAGAAGGTCAAACTAGAGCAGAACTAGTTCCTTCTGACTTTAGCTTTTTATGATTCTGTTACTGCTGTCCTCAAAACATACCTGTAATGATACCCTATGCCCTTAGACTAACATCCAGCTGGATGGTTGTACTGCTCCTTTCTATGCCTGTGACTTTCTATTTGTAACTACTGAACTTGGCCTGCTTTCTTGTTTTCTCCTCCATAGTTTTTTTTGAACTAAAATAACTTTGTGGTACACGTAAGCTTTGCTACATGATTGTTGAGCAGTTATTTAAGCAGTGTTGCTCCAGATGGAGAACACTTGAATGCTCTGGGAAAAGGAAAAATGCTTATTTGACACTGTCTTGTGGTTTAATGAGCTTCTGATCCATCATGCAGCTTTGGAGCTTGCTTTGTGAGAATGGTTTCCTTATCCCTGTTAGTTTGCATTGACACAAGCACCTGCTCAAAGATACCTGGCTTTTTGTTTCATATTCTTACTGATGCATTGAAGAAATTTAGGGTATAGAAAATACAGCCTTATCTGTCAAAGAAAAATCTACTTCATTTGGTTTTATTAAGTGTACTTTTGAATATTGTTGTGACGTGTTTATCTTGGTATCTCTGTCAAGCTTCTTCCCAGCTGAGATCCAGAATCACTGCTGGAAAAAACCCCTCTAAAAAAGGGCATATATGGTATTTGCTCTTCTCACACATCATCCTTGACTCAAATCTCAGCTGCCCACTGCTTTTGCTTGAGCCCTGTCAGATCTCCTTGATGTCTTCTGTCCTGTTGTAATCACTTGGGAAAGTGGAACAAGAGCAAAGGAAAGAGAAGGTAGAAAGGGAAATGTCTTCTGTGGGCTGCTGTTGGCCTGGCTGTGACATGATGAGGTCCTGATGGTTACATGGTTCACAGGTCCCTGACAGTCCAGAATTTTGATTCTGTAAGTCAAACCTTTGACTTAAATTGAACTGTAAGTAAGGTGAATGCATTTGCAAGCTCTGGAGGAAGAGATTAATGTTCTGTCTGTTAGACTCTAGGTTGAGTGTTTGTATCTGAACTTCTCTGTCAGCCTCAGTGAGTTAAACCCACACCTCTCACCTGTGCTAAACTCACTCTGCAGAGGTTGAGTCCTTGTGATCCCTGGAGTATGGGGTGTTGATTCCTTATGAACCCATGTGAGAAAGAAGGCATTTCTTTCACTTGCCTTATTTCCAATGTTGCCAAACTGGAAACTTTAAGCCACCCTGTAAATTGATGCTTATGGAGTTCAGCAGTGCAGAGCAGGTTGGGTAGTCATTCCAAATTAGAGGCACAATGTTATGGGTTAGTGTTTCAGAACATGGATTCAGCAGGTTAAGTATGTGCCAGCCTTGGAGAAGAGTGTCAGAAGGTTGAAGTTTGTACACGTAAATGTGAAAGTCCCACTGAGACCCTTCTGTGAATTTGGCCCTTAACATTCTCTCTCGGGTAGATGAGCAGCAAATTGTACGTGAGGTCTGAAACGCATTCATTCTTGACCATCTGGGGTTTTTGCTTCAGCTTGTTCTTCAGATTTTTTGTGCTCTGCCATTGCTGCCTTTGTTCCCTTTGGTCAGATGCTCTTGGAGAAGCTGGTCATCCACACAAGCTTTTTGTGATAGGTTAACTGAGACAGGGAGGCACAAAATGTAGTCATTTCTGAGTAATGTTAAGTTTGATGGCTTTGTAATGGGAACTAACTGCAGTGCTTGAAGGTAGTTGACATAGTTTCAGGTCCATAGGACCTTAGTACAAAAGGTGTAAGGAAAGCAGAATAGGAAAACAGGACTTGGGGATGGGGAGTATCCTGGAGTAGCAGAGGTCCACAGGGGAGCAGTTAAACTAACTGACAAGCAGAAGAATGGGATGATTCCTGTGACTGTAATGTTAATTAAGCCAGTGCTTCAAAGACTGCCTGAAGTTACGAAGATTGTTAAGGAAAGTAAACGACCCTTAAAGACCACCATCGCATGTAGCATAGGTCCTTACAAAGCTCCCTTTGCACCTGCCTGAGAAGCTAATTCCTGTTTTGGTGGTGACCATAAGCCTACCTTTGGGCAGACATCCGTTGAGGTGGGCACAGTGCACTTTGTTGTTGAACCACCAGCATTTCATGTGCTGTTGTAGCTGGTGGGTGTGGGGTGGAAGAAGGCTAGATGGTTTTCACTGGAAAGGAGACAAGAAATGTTTCCACTTAATTTGATTGGCCTGCCATTGCAGGAGCTGCTAATGATGTCTGCATGGGGCTCGGGGGACCACTCAAACTGGTGGAGGGAATCATAAGAGATATTGCTAGTAACTTAATCATCTCCTTTGATGCTGTGGTAGAGGTTTGTATAGTGTCCACTGCAAGATGCTGTGTAAGAGCACTTCTGAGGTAATTAATGCCCTGTCCTGAAGGTGAATTTTTATTAGGGGAGGGGAGTACTAGTGAGAACTAACATCCATTAGGTTTTCTCTTGGGAAGTTTTGCCGGGCTAGAGAATAACATGATCTTCAGTGTTGATGTGGGGAGCCTGTTGTGACAAAAGATCCTTGGTCTCTTCCACTCATAAGGTTGGCTCCTCTCTGCACCCATGGGAAGGCAGGGACCAGTGTGCTCTCAGCAGCAGAGGCTCTGTCGAGTGCAATTTGGCTCTTCCTCTTGTGTCAAAAGCAGCTTCTCACCTTGTGCTGTCCCAAAGGACCCTATGTTAGGAAAGGGAAGAGCAGCTCCCTCAGCCAGCACAGCTCCTAAGTTAAAGACTGCAACTGAGGCCTCAGCCCTTGCAGAGGGTCCTGATTCTTGCTCACCTCCATGTGCTGCTTTCTCATTCATGTGTTGTAATGACTTAAACTCCCTGGGTGCCCAATGGCTTACTATAACCTGAGGGAGAACATGCAAGTGCAGCAGGAGCAGTGTGTAGGGTAATGTACATCTGTTAAAAGTGAGGCCTCAGATGTGCTGGAAGCCCTCTGATAGCCTAATAATAATTATTAATGCTAATAAAAATTAGTGAACTCCTCACCTCCTGGCAGAAGGCTGGAATAATAACTATGGAGTCTTTGTTCAGTTACAGATAAGAGTGAGAGGCTGAGGGTCAGCCTTGTGGGAAGACCTCCTTCCCTGAGCTCCATCCTCTTCTTACATCCGGTCCCCCACTGGCTGCAATTTTATATTCCTGAATTACAAGAGGGAATGGCTGTTTCTTTTTCCTCCCTTCTCCCATGCTCCTGCGACAGAAGTGAGAGGGAGAGGGATTAGTGAGCTAATTAGAAATGATCGCATCTATCAACACTAATTAAGAACCCCGTGGTCTCACTTGCATGTTCTTTTGAGCTGCTCCCCTTCGGGACAGCACCACAATCACCCCCTGCCTTTGGGGCTGCTCTGTCCCTTCTGCACTGATTGGAAGTGATAGCCTGGTTGCATGTTGTGTCGGGCAGGAACAGCACTGCTTCGGATGTGCTTTCCAAGCTGCAGCATTCCTCCCTGGTTTCTGCTGTCACCTGGGGTACCCTGGGCCTCCATGGACACAATGCTGCTGCTGCTGACCACAGAATGAAAATGGCAGGGGATTTGTTTTCAACACCTCTTTCTTCCAGTGGCCTTTTTAACTTGTGGCACTAGAACTTAGAGGGCTGCTTCTTGGCAGAGCTGAATGAGCCAGGAATGGGGGCTGTCTGCTGAGTCTTGCATGCAGCTGGAGTGAAGTGAGGTTCTGCTCCCAGCTCTGCAATAACATTTTGACAGTACATCAGGTGCTTGTTCTGGCAAAATGGTCCCAGGAATTTATCAGTGCAAGACCTAAAATAAGTTATCTTCCTTTTGTCAGTGTTAGAGTGCATGGACTAGAGGATAGCAGTAAGAAAGTCATACCTGATTCCAGCCTTCTCCTCTATTTTGTGCTGGCTCTATAGAGTTAGTGAGCGAAGGAAAGAGCATTTTAAACTTACACAGAAGAGCTGTACTGGAGGATACAGGTATTCACTAAACCACAACTGGAGAAACCTTCTGCACTGAAGTACAAACCAGAAAGAGCATGGCTTAACTCTGACCACTTCTGAACAGGGCTAAATGATGTTGAAGGGGTACAGGAAGAGGAGAGAAAACGCACAAGAAATGTTGAGGGGTCATTGTTTTACTTACAGCAGAGCATAATTCATCTGGGCACAATGAAATTAGCAATAACACTTCACGATGTTTGCTTCTGTATTGGCTGGCAGTCGCGTGGTTTACTTTCTGAAGGAGGAGCTGACAGTATAGATAACAGATTTAAGCAGAAAAATTAGAAAGGAAACTTAAAATATCCCAGTAGGAATGCTTAGGGACCTGATGTGCAGGGACAAGCAGGTGGGCTCTGGAGCTGGCAGTGTGGTGTACCCAATAAAAGGGAGGGTTGTGGAGCTTCAGCAAGGAAAATCTAGACAAGCAATGAAAGTGGTGTGCATTCACTTGGGAGTCGCTTGTTCAAAGCGCCAAGTATCAAAACCACTCCTGTTTTGATCTGGAGTTGCGTTTCAGGAACGTTCTTTTTGCAGAACCCTTTTCATGGTGCCAGGATCAGGGAATTTTCCCACAAATCTGTCTTGTTCAGTGAAGGAAAGTAATGCCCAGGGAATAATTTGAAGCCTTCTTAATCCTGGAGCATCAGAGAGTGTAGGGGATGATGAATACTCCTCATTCTGGATTGTGGAAAAGAATATCCAAACCCATAGAGTCCCAAGTCCAGAGAAGGCAAAAAGAAAGCCTTAAAAGAGTCTTTTCAGGTCTGTGTTATTGTATTCAGCTGAAACTTTATAATTCACTTGATGTGCATGCACTAAACTGATGCACGTCAGAGAACAGTGACTGACAGAAGCTTTCACGTGCCCTGTTCCTTCCGTTCCTGGCATTCCAGCAGCTTTCTCTGACTTGTTGGCTGTAGGGAGCTGTTGATCCTGCAGTATTCAGGCATGAAGGCTTTCAGAGCATGCTGCAGTGCTCACAATGTCAGTAACGATTTCTGGCTAACACAGCTTTTTGGTGGTGTCATCTCCCATTATCACATGGGCTATCCTTGGGCTTTTCCTTGTCTTTCATTCAGAATTTTGACCTTCCTTATTAATTAAACAGCGACTTTCCTCCAGCCAGTGATTGAGTTATTCAGTAATACCTGCCTAAAGCCATCATAATAAAGGACAGAAGTTTTTTAATGCAAATGATTTGGTTCCAGATGTTTTGATCACATTAAACGATGGCTCAAATTAACCAGAGATTGGATTAAGCAACAGGCTACCTTGGCTGCTTTTTCTAATCATTGTGATTCCTGACATGTTAGTTTCCCAGAGCATGCCCTCAAGAAGGCAGTGTAGCCCCCAGTTTTCCTGTGTGTGAAAATAGTGAAATAAAAGTAATAGAGTGCCAGAAGCTATCGAGCAAAGGTGCTGCATCGTTCACGGCAAAGATCTTTCCTCTCCGTAAATGTTACCTGCTACTGAGATGCTGCTCTGACTTGGGATTGGGAAGAAATTATTCAGGGTGTACAGGAGACTCGGTGGTCCTGGAAGTGACTGTTAAAAACCTTCTCCAAGGCTTTTCAGGTGCTACATCATCCTTCTACAGTCTAAGCAAGTTCTTGTATAGGGAATAGATGTGTCAGTGAATAGGGCTCAGACTTAGAAGGCAAAATTCAGAACAGGATTCAGTGGCTTGATCACTCAACTTTGAAGACAATATCAGGCTTCCAGGAGAAAGAATTTAACCACTTGACTAACTTACCTGGGATGTGCAGCAGGTATTTCCTCTCCTAGTTATTAAAGCATGAGTAGCTGCCTTTCTGAAATTGGGCTGTTCTCAGCCATGGGTTACAGATTTAATCTGGAAAGTGCTAAGTAACGCTGCACTGTTTACAGAGGTCAGAATAGGGGTTTTCTGGTGTGAAATCTTACCATTTCTGCCAAGGGTTTATTATTTGGAGCTGAGCAAATAGCAGAGTGGAGCTACAAACTTGACATGTCTTCCTTTCCTGTTTTTTGTTTTCTTTTCCTGGTTTCTCCATGCAGCTCGGATTGGAAAAATGAAACGGAGGAAGCAAGACGAAGGGCAGGTATGTCCCCTCTGCAGCCGACCTCTGTCAGGATCCGAGGAGGAGATGAGTAGGCATGTGGAACAATGCCTTGCAAAGGTAGAGGCGCAGCAGGATCGCCAGCTGCCATTCCCTTCTCCCTACTCCCAGCTTTGTCTGCAGTTGACCTAACACGGGGCAAAAACTAACACTGCTGAGCTTGCAGGCGATGCTAACTGTCTCACTAAGACCTGTGTAGTCACTTTTCTTTGTCTTGGAAGATGGATTTTTCTGGATTTTTCTCCTGTGTTGCATTAGTAACTTTCTTACTTCATGCACGCTTTTGCTGTTGCTGAAGTCTGAGTTGTAGACTGTGAAGGTAGAGCTGTTGAAGTTTATGAAGCCTTTTGTAGGACTTCATGCTTCCTGTGTAGCACAGCAGGAACATTTCTTTCTGATCTCTGCCTTTAACAATATTAGAATTTTTTTTTTCATTGGGTTCTTTTGTAACAGACTGGCATTTGTAAATGTTGCATGAGCACCTTAACTCCAGGACGTGCATTTGAACAGAGCCATTCTCTTGCTGTTCATCCCAAAGACTGAAAGGAAAGAACGAGCCCTAGGGGAGGGAGGGAGGGAGTTTCATAGGGCTTTCTGTGCTTGTTTCATAGGAAAAGCCCACAATAAAAACATATTCATGCTTGTTGCCTCAGGAGGTTTAAGGTGTAAAGAGAGGGGTCTTTTGATCAGTGTGCCCCCAAAATTATGCTATAGGAGAACATTCCTTCTGGGGATCAAAGGAATTTGTACTTCACATGGCAGGGTTGTTGGGCATGAAAGGCAGGGGAATGCATGTTGAAATGCACACCAGCATTGGTGTAGGAAGCAGAGCTTAAGCTTCCATGTGTAAATATCATGAACCTCTCAACTTGTTTTAATCTTAAGGTTGCCAAGTTCTTCCAGCACCCATTTACTTCTAGATTTAGATCATTGGGAATGGGGGTGGGAGTAGATGCTGCTGTCTACTCTGTACTTAGGAACAGTCCAGCTTTTCTTCTCCATTCCACCATGAGTTGTTAACCCCAAAGAGCTATTTCCTGCATCTCAACGGTGTGCCTCTGCTTTACCCTGTGCAGAGAGAAGGTTCATGCATGACTGAGGATGACTCTGTGGACATTGAGAACGAGAACGGCAACCGCTTCGAAGAGTATGAGTGGTGTGGGCAGAAGAGGATACGGGCTACTACTCTCCTGGAAGGAGGATTTCGAGGTGTGCTACTGTTTGGGGGGCCCTTGTAAATTATTCTGCTGTGGAAATTGATCATTGCTGTCTTTAAAGAGAGGGACCTGGAGATTTGCCTTTCACAAAGGGTGGGACCTTCAGCCTTTGCCAGAATGTAAAGTGATTCCAGCTTTCTGCCTCTTGAATTATGAGAGTCAAAATTTGTGCAAAGGTTGAACAAAAGCATGGTGTTATTTCTTGCTTGAGAAATGTGTCTGAAGAGGGAATGAGTAGGAATGGATAGAATGGGGAGATCATTTGGGGAAAATAGCTTCTTATGTGTTACACATAGTAAGAAATAGGTGGAAATATATGAAGAGAGGGAAATAGAAATGAAATAGTAAAAATTCCCAGCCTGGAGTGACGAAAGCTGGTGTATCGGCCTCTGGTGATGTATTGAAGGTGACAGCTAAGTCGCTTTAGCACCTGCATAAAATATTAAAGGGCCAGTTGTGCATTTATCACTCCATCCCTTTTAAGGTTGATAAATGAGAATCCAGGAACCTGCTCTGCACCTGCAGCACTGCAAGCCCTTAGGGCTCCCAGACAAACACATTTTATTTTTCCTCCTTCTTTTGCTCCTTCCCCAGTGACGGGGAAATCAGTTACTGGGGAGAGAGTGAGTTATGGCAAAATTTGACCTCTCGTGAACTTTATTGGTGAATGTAATTTTAGCTAGAAAGCTGGTCCCTTTCTTACATTCAGCCCTTTGGCCTCGAAGAGGAGGATTTACTAAACTGTTCATTGGCATGAACCTCTGGCACTAAGGAGAGTCTCTTGCAAGCAATCCACGTAGCGCATGCCTAATGAGAGGAGGAATGCTGGCTCCCTTGGTTCAATAAAGAGGATGGGATGTGATCTCTTCTTATATCAGCTTGGATTTTAATTTAAAATATCTCAAGGGGAAAGGCTACTACATAAGGAGTTGGACTTAAAAGCCAGCTGTGTGCTCAGTGACAGCCTGGCACTCCTGATCTGCTCTTACCTTTCGCTGAAATTAAATTGTAGCTGGGTTGTAGCAGAGCAGATGATCAGGAGCACAGAGGTGCAGGAGCAGCTTCTCTGGGTTTTAAAGGCTTCCGAGTGAAGCTCACACTGTCACTTCCTGTGGCTGTAGCCATACCTACCTTAACTGTTTGTTGTACCCACATGGGAAGTTGCATCTGTACATGACCTGATGAGACCATGCAAGGTGTTAGACTATGTTTAGGTAGTACAGTCACTACAATCTGTAGTGAAGCATGGGATGTCTTCATGCCCCTATTGTTGTCACTGCTAGTCCTTGTTAGATAAAGCTTGTCAGTTCATTTCTACTCCTCTTTGCTCATTCATAGTTTCTTCCTTCACCCCCAACAAACACCTGAGTTTAAAAGCCCAATATTCCACTTCCTTTGGTGTGGATATTGTGCTGCCTTCACCTGGTTAATGTTCCCAGTTGGTTTTGAGTTAACTCAAAAGTGTGATCTGAAGCTTTCATATTGCTTCTGCTATATGGAGATGTTCCTTCAGATGAAGATTCAGGTGTATAAAATGTGTAATTTATGTGATTAGGCTGTGTAAATGCAAAGTACTTGCTCTTTGTTGCATTTTCTTATTTTAAGGAAATCCCAAAAGGTTTAGTTTGTGTGGTATAGATCAGCTGCTTTCCTCCACCAGAAGTTAAACAGATTCTAGCATCAGTAATGGCTGTAACCTAAGCTATATGGCTGCACATGCATGGACAGGTATTTCTGTATTCATAATTAGAAATAGCCTTGCTTCCATCAGGAAGTGTGGGGTATCAGAAGAGTAGCAGAAGAGTAGAGCACAGCTAGATGTGGTTCTAAAACCCTCTGTAGTTACCCTGATGAGGTGGCTTTTGAATTAGACACTTTCCCCTTGTGGTGCTGGATGAAAGGTGTCTGTAGATCAGCTTGCAAGCAGAGGAACCTCCTGGTAGCATTTGTAGTGAGGAGCATCCTCCTTGTGCAGCTTTTGGTAGCAGAGCTGCTGCTAAAGAAATGACTCCACCTGAGGGACTGGCAGGTTCTCAGTGCATATGTTTCTCCCTGCCATTCCTCTTCTGGAGCACACCTCTGCTGGCAGCTGGATTCAACAGCTAGGACAGGTTCAACAGCAGAGGACCTCTAGAGAGGTGTCCTCTTCCCTAAACAGGGGAACTTCATGCCACCAAATTTCTACCTAGTATTTTGGGATGACCAGGTAATATCTGCAAGGTACCTACCTACTCTGCAAGAAGTTTCTGTAATATTTGCCAAAGCAAAGCTGGAATCTCCCGTAGTTGGCTGATTGCTTCTTGTTTCTTTTTAAGCAAGTCACACATTTTTATGCTCCCTTTTGTGGTTTTCATATTGTCTCTGGCTGCTGGCATTCAGAGGTCTCCATCAGTCAGGCCTGCTTTGTGCACTCTCAGGTAACCTTAAAGGTGACCGTCCCTTTCTCTGCCCGTGTTGGCTCTTGCCTTGGTATAGGGACAGAATTCTTAATTTAAAGCCCTGAAGCACAGAACAACGTTTTGGAGATGCTTTCCAATGCTTAAAACTGCTTTGTCTGGAGTTGGCAAGGCCCTCGTTAACCCCTGTCACCCGGGGCTTTGTATTTGGCTCTGTTCCCTTTGCTGTGAAGTAGCAGCAATGTGGAAATCGAAGGCCTTTTATAATGCCAGACAGCCTTTGCCAGGCTACAGGGATGTCACCAGTGTCTAAAGAGATGACATGGGGAAATACATAAAACCAGAGGAGAAAATAGATGGCCGTATGTCTCATTAATTTTGGTTTTAATGGTGTGTTGCTTTGAGGAGATGTCACAGCTGGGCAAAGGGGGAGCAGGATGCGGTGGCCAGCATGTATCACATGAATCGGCCAGACCATTGGGCAGCATTGCAGAAACGACTCAAACTTAACACAGGTCCTAGCTTCTTCTTTTTATCATTTTTCATTAATGTACAAAGTTCACATCGCTCTCAAAGAGAGGCAAACTCTTTGCTAATTATATGAAAGATCCTGCCAGGCTCTCATGTGGGATAAGGTTGGGGTTTTTTTCTTCTTGAAAACAGAAAGGTCAGGGAAAAGAAGAGCCCTGCTCAGATTTTTTGGAAGATGGTCTAATCCTTAGGAGCAATCACAGGCTGAAACTCTCATTTACGTGGTTCCTACGATGACTCTTTCTTGCTTCCAAAGCTCTTGCAGGGAAATCTTGCTCCTGTCACCTATGAGGCTGGTTTACAAGGTGGAAATTCTGTTGTCCTTGTTTGTGTTACAGCTGCAAATCCTCAGTCAGGTCCAGGGAAGCAGAGCCGAAGCACAAGGCTTGGCACACTTGAGGCAGCAGGTGGAAAAGGACAGGAGATGACAGCAAGCAGGAACATGGCATAACTGAGAAGTGCAGGGATAGGTATGTCGTCTCTTAAGCTGCTGGGTTTGATGGAGGCAGTCAGTCAGAAAATACTTGGTACATCTAGCTGTCCTCCTGGCTTCTTAAAAGATAATTTCCTATCACTTAATCTGCTGACCCAAAACTGGAAGAATGCAGGGTGTAAATGAAGATTATTGGCAGTTATCTAGGATTTGAAACCACTTTTGTTTCAGCAGAGGTTCTGCTTGAAGTAGGGGTTTGTAGTAGGAGAGTTCTTGCTTCTGTTTAGGGTAGGTGCAAAAAGCTACCAGCATGAAGTACCAGGTGCTGCTTGAATCAAGCTTGTGCTTCAGAGTGAAAAGCTATACAGTTATAATAATATTTTCCTGTCTCAGTCCAGTGTCACAAGACTAAAATTTCTCTTGAAGTATCTGAACATTCAGTAACCATCTATCCCCATGGCTCTGAATCATCCCTCTCTGAAGCTCTTTGTTGCAGAGGATTATTTCATGCCATCTTTGTCTAATGAGTTTCTGTGTTTAGGAAGCCAGCAAGGCTTCACAAGTGAAAGCATCAAGTGGCTCCCTCTCTGATGTTTTCTTTTAATGCTCAACGTATCTGTAGCAATTCTTCTGTTCCTCTCCAGAATGGATGCACGTTACCCTCAGTGTTTACACTGTAAGGTTATCCCTTTAAAGAATTCCTGAGGGAAGTTCAAAAGGGTTTCTTCTTTTCCCTTTGGAAGATTCAGTGTCTCTTTTTGTGTATATGTCTCTTACTTGAAAGAAGGGAAAGGGAGGGGGGAGTGAAAAAAAAAGTGCTTTATCTGAGAAGAATCACATCAGCTTCGCACTGATAGAAGCCGCTGTCATCTCTTAAACGGCTTAGCACAGTCAAAAGGCAAGAGGACTTAAAACAGTGTCTTACACAGGGATCGATGGGTGGAACACATAACTCGTAACTGCAGAAAAAAAAGGGGGGGGTGGGGGGAGAGATAACGGTAATGATTGCATTGAGGGAAGCTTGAGGGAGGCTTGTTCTTTGTAACACAGCTTCAAAGGTGTGTGGACCGGTGCCTAAGCAAATGGTCCTGTGAAGTTGCTGCCTCTGTAGGTCTAGGGAAGGCACGGGGGGGGAGGAAGGGATGGATGGTCCACACCTGGGATGGATACTGGGGTTATGCTTTTTCNGGGGGGGGGGGGGGGGGGGGGGGGGGGGGGGGGGGGGTGAGGGGTGGGTGGGGTGGGGGGGGGGGGGGGGGGGGGGGGGGGGGGGGGCGATGCTTGCACCCTTCTGTTTCTTAGCAGATGGGACAAAGATTAGTAAATACCATGTTAGTGGCTCCCTTCTGTTGCTTTGGATTTGAGGAGAGGATTTGGTCACTTGGTTTGTTGCCCTCCATTCTGGGCTTGTCCGGGAGAGGGGAAGAAGGCAAGAAGCGAATGGGGTGGGGGGACGGGATGTCAGTTTATCGATCGCACCTCAGTCAGGAGAGCTGCAGGCGCAGTGCTCTGAGCACGAGCGGCAGCGTGCTTAATGTGATTGAAAGGCAGTTAAAATGGCGGTGACCTTTTCAGGGGGAATTAGATTGCCTGCCAAGAGTGGTTAGAGGGAGTGATAACGCCAGCTTGAGGAAGCTGTCCAGTCTGCTTCAAAGGGAGAGAGACAGGGAAAGCAAGCTGGCAGCAAGTACCATTTAAAGCACGAACCGCGCGATCTGATAGAGCAGAGATTGCTGTCCTCTTTAGATATGAAAGAACTGAAGAATTGCAGCTAAGTTCTCTCCACCTGCCCTGTCCCCATCTTCTCCCCTCCATCTCCCCCACCAAAATCCTTCCTCTGGGTGCACTAGCAGTCTAGTCACCACTGCTCTTGTGGGTCTCTCTTTCCTTCAGCAGATCAGTTGCCTCAAAAGTAACACAGAAGAGAGAAAGACTTTGAAAATGTTAAAATGGTAAGTAGGGTATTTTCAGGGAAGGGTGCTTTCTAAGAAAGATCAACATGACAAGGATCTATCTGATAGATTGTGATACTCTTGAAGAAGGAGAAACACAGAGGAATTACTTAACTCTGAAGTTTCTCTTTATTTCTCCATG
Source organism: Agapornis roseicollis (assembly GCA_002631895.1). NCBI lineage: Eukaryota > Metazoa > Chordata > Aves > Psittaciformes > Psittacidae > Agapornis > Agapornis roseicollis. The sequence continues at coordinate 135,598 of NDXB01021726.1, read as the reverse complement.
CTGTCCTCCTCCCAAGCTTGCAAAGGGCTTGTATCCATTCATTAATGTCTTATGAAGGGAAAAGAACAGCAAGACTTAGCAAATGTCTTTTTGGACATAATAAGGACATAGTAAAGCCTTATAAGCTGTAACAAACTGCAGTTATACTTGGGTGCCCATCTGCATTGGCTCTCATGGCATGTACCGTTAGGGCAGCTGCCTGGAAAGTGGGACTGTATTAAAATATCTAAAAATTTCCAGTGAATGGCTGCATTCCCACTGTTGACTGTCTCTGTAGAATCAAGATGTTCTTCAGTTTGAGCAGCAAATGCTGTAGGCCAGCTTTTGTCCGGCATGGATTAGTTGTCCAAGGAAGAGCAGTGGGGCAATAGCTGTGTGCTCTTCCAATCTGTTCTCCTTCTAAGTATATGCAGCATTAGAAGCATGCTTTCAAGTGTGAGGTCCTGTCCTCAAAATCTCAGTAGATGCTTTCCAGTCTTCTGCCTCAGCAGCAGGTGTTTGTGAACACAGTGACTTTGCTTGTGCCTGGTAACTGCCTGACAGAAAGCTCCAAATAGAGGAGCAAAACTCTGTTGCTCTTCTCAGTGCAGTTCTATGAACATCAGACTCTACAACAGAACTCCACAAACATCTGTGTTTGACACGTATGTGGAAACTGAAGTGTAGAGGCATCTTCTCTAATGCTATAAAGATACTAGCAAAGCTGGCAACCCAGCTTTAAAGTGTTGCTGTAGAATCACCTCTAGCCAGCTGTGCCCTCCTTTTTAGATAATATATAATGAGGTGTGTAGGAAAGCATCAGGAGGTAAGGAGATTTTCAGTTTTTCCATGCCAGGAGGTGCAGACTGCATTTAAGATCATACTAAGAGGCTGTAAATTGATTTACTCAAATTCTGCAAAAGAATTTGAGCTGAACAGTGTGACTTCTCCTAAGAGACTGTGTGGGAAATAGATGTCACTGGCATATTCAGGCCTTTTGGAAGAACGGTCTAGTAAATAGAATCATCCCTATTTCTGTATAGATGAGTCAGAATTCATTCATTTTACCCTGGCAGGCTAAAGCAAACTTCAACTTGGATGCAAGAGTATAGGAAATCTTTGCCATAATGAAATTCTACTCTTCCTTCCACTTAGCAAGAGCTCAGTTCAGTGCCTTTCTCTGTCACATTTCCAGTGTCAGCATCCCTTGTAGCTTAGTCTCTAAGGTGAATACATCTATACATTTGGGCATCCTTCTTGGCTTTATAGCTTTTCCATATTTGGGTTGTTACCATCTGCTGGCCAATTCTACCTGCTCTAAGCTTCCAAGTGGGCGAGGTGTATAAATTTCATGTTTCTCAAGTGCTTATTCTGTGCTTTACACCCCTCTGTAGTGTGTTGCTGAGTCCCAGAGCACTTGTGTGCCTTACCTCAGCCCTTGTGTATAATGGTGGTAATCCTGGGTAATCTCTCTGTGGCTGAAGGATGGTATTTTGTACTGGTCTGGTGGAGTAGCCCAAACCACTCCTTGTTTGCACCTCTCTCCTTTGAGAGCAAGTACTTGTCCATAAGGTAATACTTGACCTAAAATGCTAACAGATCTGTTTACACAGTGTTAGATGCAATAATCAAATGGGCTATAGTTGGCTGTTCTCTCTGATTTGTGCCCACATACAGAATGTGAGAGATTCTGTGGCTAATAAAGATCTCTTGGGTACTGTATATAATACTGTATATTAATTTCAGAAGTTGACTATAGTGAGCAGGAAATCCAGGTGAGAACAGTATGTGATTTAAAAAGAAAGAGATTCAAAATTACTTTGTACCTCACGTACAGAAGCCATCAGGAGCCACCGTGTAGATGGTGCTTGATGTCCTGTGTGTTTAAAGTTCATATACTGCTTCAAGGAACAGCATTTTTGTCATTTTGGAACACAAAGTAATCAGTGAGACTTGGCAAAGCAAAAATCACTGTAATTGCAAACAAAAGAAGAGTGTTGTTTATTGCCTTTAAAAGTCCTGGTTGTTGGTAGAACATTTTCCTTAACTTGAACGCATGCAAAAATGTAAGAACCTAATTTTTGTGCTCAGACTGCCAGAATGCATTAGCCGAAGGGAGCACAATCAACTAAACCTTGCTGTTTGATTTATGTAATTCTGACAGCCACTCGAACCAGGGAAAGATTTTCTGCTGGAAGAAGGGGAATTCTCTCCATTTGGCAGTGTTATGTATCATATGTGGGGGAGGAAAAGGGAAGGGAGGTAAAATAAAGAAAGAAAACAAGAAGTGTAGTTGTAACACCTTGAAAATTGGCAGGGGGAGTAAGGGAGCAGGTAGAGTACCTGAAACTACTCAGTTTTTTGAAACTGGATAGAGGTTGACAGCATCCCTTTCAGTTTTCCTGGGTCTTAGACATTCAACATAAGATCTTCCATTCCCATCTGCTGCATTTGCTTACCTGCTCTCTGCAGTCCATTTTTCTAGTGGTCTGTCTGCTCTGGTTTTGAGAGTCCCAGACTTTAAGAAAGTCATTTGAGAATTATTTGTTTCCCCCCTCATGTCTGCAGTTTTGCTACAACTGCAACCTACTTCTTGGACACTCAGGTCAAACTTCAGCCTTAAGCACACAATAGTTGATTGACATGATTTTAATAGCATTTTAGAATACAGTTGTTAAGTCAGGGCAGTGAGATTTTTCTAAAGGAAAAAGGGAGTATGGGTCTCAATGGCTCTTAACAGCTCCTGTCTCTGCATGTCGTCTCTTACACTCAGTGGTGAAACACATTATCGAGTAGTGCCCGGAAAGTGGCTAACTGCGTTTGACACACGCCAACTCCCTGCCTCCACACTGGATAATTGCATTGTCAACTGTTCAGCAAAGTGGCAGGTGACACTGCAGCCGGATTGATTGTCCTACTATGGAGGCTCCCAAGACTGTCAGCCACCCAATCGATAGAGTTTACACAAGACACTGTGACTGCATCTGTAACTAATTCCAGTTTGAACCTCGCAAGATGCGCTGTCCCTGTTTCCTGGCATCTTTTCTTCTTCGCTTGCATCTTCTCCGAGGACGACGAAGTTGTTTTTCCGCTGAAAGCCCGGCTTTATTTCTCATTTTGGAGCTGGAAGTGAAGAAATCAATGGTGTGTTTTGTGGTTTCAGAGTTGAGGGCATTACAGCACATGGCTAACTAGCAGCTCCAGTTTTGCAATCAATAGGCTGATCAATTGATTAAATTAGCACTGATTTTTCTTTCTTCTTTCCAACCTAGAAAAGAATTAGTTTGGGGGGAAAAGCACATGAGTTTGGCCTGTGAAATTTAGCCCTTGGTTTCCCCAGTCCTTGCCTGCCTTTCCCCCATGAATACAATCTCTGCGCTCATCATTATTTAACACAAACTGCATTGAGCCCCACCGTAGGCAGTAGCCCACTGTAAGCCGGGGCGTCACTTTCAGCTGTTCACCAGCCCTGCTGCTTCATGCTCGGCTGCCTTAGAAAAGTCATCCTCCAAGCTCTGCTGTGCTGCTTTATTATTGGCAAAGTTGCGACATTCCTGTGATCCCTGTCAGTGGTGCTTATTGATCCAGTGATGTGAATCTGCTTAGTGATTCAAGATTACTTTAATTCTCCCTCTTCCTTTTTTGTTTGTTTCCACCCTCTCCCCTGGGGAACAAAAGCTTTCAGATCCACCTTTCCCTGACTGTGGAAAAGGAGCTGTAGCTGCAAAGACCATGGCTGTTGCTGCTGCTTTTGTACTCTAGCACTGGGTTTTGAAGAGCAGCCTTTGAGCTAGAAGTGAGACTGTTCTCACCTTAGTGCATCACACCAGCATGAGGCTCTAGGAGGCAGCCATGCATGAATGGCCACACCAGATCAGACCTTTGGTCTAAGTGCATTTTCCCCACTGTAGCCACAATCTGTACCTGATGGATTATGGAGAGGCACTAAAGAAATCTCTGGAATACTCCATGGTGCTGTGAGGGGTGGGGGAGCCTTCTCTCCGAGCCCTGCAGCAGCTGGCTCTTACCCTGTACAGCAGAGCTTGCCTGCCCTTTGTTCAGCATGCTGCTGCAAAATGATGTTAATGGTCATAAAATTATATGGCCCCTTCCCTTAAAGGCAGCTGTTCCTCTGATCTGTTAGCAAAGATCACTGTAAGCATCCAAGACGCTGGTAAGCAGTCAGGTCTCTGGCAGCCTCTTTGTGCCTCTGTGGGAGCTAATAGGTGCATCAGATGGGTGCATCTGCTCTTCCAGGTGTACACTGTAATGGCACAGCTGGGTCTCGGTTTTCCAGGTAAATCACTGTTTTGCTTTAAATGGATCTGGCTCAGGAGAAATAAACCTCTTGCCCTATAAGCAGCTTTTAATGGCCTCTGAATGTCATTTTTCTTGCAACAGGCTAGGAAAGTCACCACAAGAACTATTCTATCCCTGTTTGTGCTAGTAAAAAAAAAAAGGCAAACGGGGGGAACGATTTCACTGTCCCAAAAATAATGGCTGAGGTTGTGTTGTAGATCTGCAGAAAGACTCCTGTTTAGCGTGGCATCATCTCTGTTTTCCTCTGGCTTTCAAGAATCTCTAATGGCTTTCTCTTTCTTCCCAAAAGCCTTTTAAAATGAAACAGCATCCCTGCCACCTTGTCTTCTTAGCACTAGTTGGGGATACTTCAGCAGCTGATGAAATAAACCCAGTTTAGAGCCGTTCTTGGGAAGTGTGTGAGGCCTGGCCGTGTGTCTGCATAAACTACTTTTATTGCCTTCATTGTTTTTACTCTCCAAGAAGCCAACGAGTGACATTTCGTTAAGAAAATAGAGTGAACGTGCTGGAAAGGGAGGTTGTGCAGGAGGGGGTCACTGCAAGGAGTGTAATTAGCAAAGGCTGCACTGCTGGAGATTTATGGGAGGCTTTTTTCTTCTTTCCCGAACATGTGTAAATTACCTGCAAGCAGAAGGAACGCCTCTTCCCAGCCAAAACAGGGCCGTGTACAGCTGCGTGCCCCTGAGATGCATTTGGATTTAGACCACTTACAGAATTTACACAAAATTCTGAATTTCTGGAATTATTTCCAATATAGATTTGACACACACACACACACCCAGTTCCTTGGGAGCCAAACAGGAGAAACACTAATTATACAGATGAATTTGTTCCTCTGCATGAGCAGCAGCTAGTAGCTGCTTCATAACAATGGTGCAAATAATAACACTAGCATCTTTGTTTTGTTCCTTGTTCTTGTTTGGAGTGATCATCACATGTATACAGAAGAGTTTGCTTCCAGAACTGAGTTATCTCCCCAGACTGGAGTTGAGGATCAATGTGGGGCACAGAGGGTCTGTGCTTTCCTGCCTATGCTGATGAAATGTGTCTATGGCCATTTGAGTCTGCACTGGTGTGATTGTCTCACTTTTCAAGTCCTGAGGCTGCTGGTCTCCATGTGGGCTCATGTCTGCGCAGGAGCCAGCAGTGCTGCCAACACCTGAAGCAGCATATGGTGTCACTTTGACCATCTGCCACTGAATGTGATGGAGGAAAGGAGGGACTTGAATGTGAGGCCCTTTTATCTGTTCTGTGAATCTGCCTATATATAACGCTAATGACTCTCGATCTTCGCTTGAGCCACCATTCACTTGAGAGGTGTTGAATTGGACAGTCATCGAGAGGATTGCACAAAAGAAGAGAGGTTTGAGAAGCAGGGCAGAGGTCAAAGAGGATGCTTAGGCATAGGGGATGGCTTAGGAGAAAGAAAAGTGCTGTGACAACTTAGGGATAGGGGGAATAAAATGATTCCTGATGAGATTTATCTCCAGCCATTATTTACAGAAAGTGAGAAGTGTTTTCCAGTCTCCTTCAAGCTCAGTCTATTGCTGTAGTGCCTGCAGCCTGGCAGTGGTGAAAAGGCATGTGAATTTTCCCTGCTCTTCAGCCCTCTTGAGTCAGTATTTCAGAATCACTGTTGCTTGTGTAGAGTACCTAAATTTTTCAGAAACTACCTTGAATTGGTGCTCAGACAGACTGCTCCAAGGCCAGCTCAAGCAAAGCTGTGTACACAGTGCTGGAGGGTGGCTGGGCACTCTAGGTAAGTGATCTTGATAGGTACATTCTGATTGATGGGTGAGTTTGTCTCCCAAACTGTCACAGGGTTTATAGAGGTGCCACTCAATACCAGTGCTGGAATTGCTTGTCAGAGCACCTGGCTACAAGAGCAATGGGGATTGGAGACAGAGCTGTAACTTTGTTTTTTCTCTGCTTAATGGCCCCAGCGTCTGACCTGCCTGCTCACTCCTGTTTGTCTGGACCTTAAGGAGGCAGCTGAGATTAAGACTGTCAGAGGATTGTGCAGCTTTAGCATCAGGAGGCTAATTGTATCGAGGCTGGCAGCATATGACAAGTGGTTGCCTCCTAACAAATGCACAGCAAGAGCAGAAATTTCTTCAACGAGGAAAGGGAAAGCTACAGGAGAACCTGCATTTTGGTGTATTCTTTTTTTCATCTGAAAGCAGCGTTTTCAAATTCACTTGTGGCATTACATTCCTCAGGCCTTAGGTGACATCTCTCCTTGTAAGAGCTGCAGCTGCTTCTGTGAATCAGTCTCGTGTAAATTCCTAGGTCAAACACACAACATTCAGTTGTCGGATTTCAGTTTATTAACACGTTGGGATAAAGTTCTGGTCCCGAGCATTGACCTCTGGATAGTAGCAGTGGCTTCAGAGGTCCACTCTAGGCAGCATTGCTGATGGCTCTGAATTACTGCGTGACCTTCAGAACCCAAGCCTTGCTGGAGGAACCCTTCTCTGTTCCCAGTACATGCTATTGAATTGCAAATCACTCAAGTGTAATGGTAGAGGGTCTTCTGGAAGCTCCCATTCTCCTCTGGTAGGCATTTTTATTTTGCTCAATGCCCTCTGCACTCCATCTCACATTTTCCTTGCTCCTGGATGGCAGCATACACTACTGGCAGGAGCTGGAAGTTGTGAGCCCTCTTTACACTTAGGCTGAGTTAGTGAGAAGCAGGTGTGATCCTATCAGGCCTTCCTTGCATTTAGTGGTCCTCTTAATCCATTTATAACAGCACTTTTCCAGAAATCTGGTTTGAATGAGCCTGAGATGAATGAATAATGTCAAGCAGTTCAGACATCAAATATTTGAACAGCTGCCTGGGTGTTTTCAGTGGCTTTGTGCATGGAAGCAACCCCAAGAAGTTAGACAAGGGGGGTCAGGTCAAAATTGTGGCACTAAACCCCAGCCCACTGGAACAAGCCTCAAAATCCATCCCTCACCCCTGCTGCAGATGAAGGGGCATTAGGATGCAGGCCATCCGCTATGCAGGTGATGCTGGACTGAGCTTTACATCCTCTTTGCTGTTCTCTTGTGTGCAGGGGTAGTACTGGGATTCATGGACCTTTTGATTCATATCAGAAATATATTTTATGGAGGGTTTTTTCCCCTCTTTTTTTGTAAAGCAGCCTCTGAAGTCCTAAAACTGATAGCCCCACTTACATTCAAAGTCTTCTCTGGGTTTGCAGAGGTTACTTTCGTCAGCAGTTAGCATACACTTTCTGAATCACTTTATTTTTACCGTGTTGCAATGGACTGCACTTGGTCATGTTAAAAAGAAATCCATATTTGGCAAAAATCTAAGAGTTGGATCATCTCATTGTGGTTTCCTTTAGCTGCTGGCCTGGGAGTCCTCATTTGATCAGGGAAGAAAATGTACCCTTCTCCTGTCCCTCATCTTAACCTATGAACTTCTCTGCTACACCCTCCCTTCTGACTGAAATGCTCTTTCAGATCATCCCAGTTGTATCTGTCATTGTAATACATAACTGCCCAAACCCATCACTATGCACTCCCTGTGTAGGAAGGAGAGGATTCTGTGGCAATGCAGTGGTTCCTGTTAGAGACTTAGATTCAGCAAAAGCTCTGGAATATTTTCCTTTCAGACTTAGAAGGGATTTTCTTAAGTACAAAGGTTTTGAGAGCAAGGACACCAGGATTCTGAATTCAAGGTACTTTAATATTTGTAAACTGTATCATAGTAAGCAGATCTTCTCTTCTTAATCTCTAACCATAAACCATTAGTTGGCTTGAGTCACTTGGAAACAAAATTGATAGAAAGGTGCATGTTTGATGTATGCTTGGCATCCTTGCAGAGGGAGAGACATGGGGAGCAGTCCCACTTACTCTTTTGGACACCTTCACCCTCCTCAAGGCACTTGTTCCAAGTATTCATTGTCTGGCTAAGGTTCAGATCACCTCTGGGACTGGCCAAGTCACAGCTCCAGCTTTGCATGATTTGTGTTTCCTACAGCTATAAGAAAAATGAAGACCTGTGTGTCCAAAGTTTATGGCCTTTGAGAAGTGATGGGCTAAAGTAATGCCAGGTGCAGGGAATGGTGTTACTGAAGGTTAAATGCCATGCCTGTAAATTACCACCCCGTCGCCCACTGTGACTTCTAAGACAGCTTTGAAAGACTATCCAGCTTCTTTGACAGGTCTCTCTTGGTCCTCTAAATCTTCTCCCAAACATTGTGATGAACTGAAGGAGTCAAGATTTACTAGATAAGCCATTGCAGCTCATGACATGTGTTGGCTGGCAGCATGCAAGCTGGTATGTGAAGTGCTTTATAAGGGGTCTGCTGGATGACAGCTGCCCCCCCAGAGCTGACCTACAAGTGTGGCTCCTGCAGTACCTGGCACAGATGGTGGATGCTGCATTGTCAATGCTCATTGTGTTACCGCTGCTAAAGATTAAGGCTAGCAATTACTTTGAAGTAAAAGGTAGTTTATGCTTCTAGGGAAAGGTTAGTCTTAAAATCATTGCCATCTATAGTTATCACTCGTTAAGGACCTTCTTTATATTCAGGGAAGAGAAATATCAAATCCATATAAACAAATTTTATTGTGGGCTTAATAAATCTGTGAGAGCATCCGTTCCTAGAGAGCGACAGTAAAGAACTGTGTCTGCATGGTGTCCTTGGAAATGAGACCTTCACCTTGCCCTGCTCTCTGCACAGATGTAGGCTGTTAGAAATATAGCTCACTGTTCTGGGCTAGGAAAGTGCAAGTTTGCAGCTGGCAGCACAAGCTTGTGAAAGTCTGCTGTTGAGAGCCCAGTGGGATGAACAGACTTGGACATCTGTAGCACTAAAAGAGCTACCCGAATGCTTGGGAATGTCCTCATTCTTTGGACATGCATCTTATACTCAGTGCTTCTAGATTAATTTTACTCTGTTGTCTCCATTAAGAACCACATTCAAAGTGCAGAAATGTAACCCCTTTGGGGAATCTGTGCAAAGCCAGGACTACATCTCCCTGTTTGCAGGTGGGATGTGCTCCTGGTCTAGTCACAGACTTAGGTTACCAGCTGTCTGGATGTGCCAGGTCCTTCAGGCTCCACCAGATATCCTCTGTGAGCCAGGTGTCCAGGTTTGCTGTCTGAACAAATGGGGTGCTAAGTGAAGAAAGGTACTGGAGGCAGCTGGAGCGAGCAAATTTCTGCCTCCTTAGCTTCTGTCCCCAAACAGCTTAGATCTGCTGCAGAATCAAACACAAATGAGGACCTTACACCAGCCTAGGTTTCAGGAGATGTTTAATTTCCAATCTCATGGGAGAGAGCATATCCAGTGTTAGATCTCATAAAGAGAGATCTAAAGAGTGAAAGAAAGAGTAAATTAGTTTCCCTTCTAGTAATAAACCTAAGGCAGCAAATATCATGCAAAGGTTCATCTTTGTGTTTGCACACCAATTCAAGAAAAGGAAGCCTGGTTACTATCAGCAGTAACACGTCTACAAAATGCTTGAGAACCAAAGTAAATGTGTAAGGTTTTAGAAACTGGCAAGTGTTAAACAGTTCAGTCTCAGATGGAACTGTTAAAGCCTTAGTTGGACTGGCCTTGTGCCTGATCCACCTGTATTGGAAGTACAGGACTCTTTTTGACTTGCCCTGGAGTCTGCTCACTGAAGTACTTGTAAGGAGCTGTTGGTGACCGTGGAGGCTTTCTGGGTTTTATTTCTTCCCCTCTCCTAGAAACAGGTTTCCTGTTTGTAAATGTTTTGTATTGTAAAAATCCAAGCCATGACTAAATGCATTTAAAAAATAAAATGGCGTTTCTGATTGTATTTCAGTCTCTGCTTGCCCTTTGCAGCTGAGTTAAGGAGTAATTCCAGCTGTCCCTGTGGCCTTCTCTTACCTGTTAGTTATGCAGTTTTTGTGTTAACCACTTCTCTGAAAAACCAGTCTTCCCTATTTTGCTTCTGTTTTTTTCTGCCTTTGAGAGATCCTTCCAGTGCCATCAACTCTGAAGTAACTCTTGGAGAGCAAAATGTCAAGAATGTTCCATTTTCAGTGTTAAGGGGCATTTTAGAGCATAAAATACATGAAGTTATAGCATTTCTGTGGGTGCTTCCTCTGTGGTCTCGTGAAGAGTTTTCTTTCGCAGCCTTTGGAGATGATACCTTTTAAGAGTAAGGACAGCCTGCAGACTGGTGCTGTTGCACCATGCTTAGGAAATCTTGTACACTTCATCTTTAGAGATGTTCAAATGCTTATCTATGTGGTTTATTTTCTTCCAGGTTCTGGGTTTATCATGTGCAGTGGCAAGGAGAATCCAGACAGCGACGCTGACCTGGATGTGGATGGAGACGACACACTTGAATACGGGAAAGCACAGTATCGTTTTTGGAAGGCTCTTACTGAGAGGGAATTTAGAGATGCATCTGCAGCTAGCTTTCCTACAGCACAACCCTGGGTATTGGTGGATAGTCTGTGTCCAGCCCTACTGGAAGTGACACAGCCTTCTCCAGTTACTATGTTATTTGAAAGAGGAGGAATTCTCAGTTACCCCTTTGAGACCTTTCTGTTGATGCAGCACTACTTCAGACCTGGTTGGTGAGGTCTGTAGGAGATATTATAGGAATCAAAGTTAGTGATCTGTCTATCTTTATAAGCAAACCAGGAAGATAGATCAGCAAATCAGTGCTTCTTCCATGTGTATAGTTTTTCCTGCTTCATGGGTAGGAATTGAGTGTATTTTCCACAAGACAGTTCATCATTTTCAGGAGTTTTGTGCAAGTAAACATTTCAAGCACTATTTACCTGCCACTCCTTTCATTAGACATGGGCTGTCAGTAAGAGCAGTTATGGGGAACTTCTCCGTCTGGGAGTCAGGCTTTTCAGACACAATTCTCCTCCATCAAGGAGGAGTTCATGCAAGGGTATTAGGTAGACATTGACTTAATTGTGATGAGAGGGAGGGTATAGCTATAGAACTAGACTGTATCGAAATCTGTACCAGCCTTTAAGACTGAAGCCCCAACTCTTAGCTGGTAAAAGATCTCTGTACCTCAAACAGAAATAGTAGAATTGTGCAAGTTAGGCTTGCAGAGGTTGAGGAACTGGTTTTCCCCTTCTAGGAGGCTGTGGTATCATGTTGCTGTCAAAAGACTTTTCTGTTTCTTTCCACCTAAACCAGACTTTAATCCAGAATTTAAAAGCAAGCCCGTCCATGGATACCAGCCCCTCTTCTTTTGAGGTGTTTCCAGTTGAAATGAATTTGTTCTATATCCCAGATAGTGTCCCAACCATCTCAAAAGCCTTTCCACTGTCTCCAGCAAGGCTGTATGCTCCTTAATCCCTTGTGTTCAGGTACACAGAGGCAGACGTTATCCCTTGCACTGGGGAAGAGCCAGGTGAAGCCAAAGAGAGGGAGGCGCTCCGAGGTGCTGTTTTAAAGTAAGTACTCTACCTTTCTAATTTGCTTTCATTACTTTTGGGGGAATCTCAATTTATTCAACCACTTGAGTGCAAGGATGACAACAAGAGAGATGAAGCATAGTATAATGGGTGGGTTTCCATTTCCGCCTATACAGCCTCATAAAGCTTCCATGTACATTCCCCCTCCCTTAACCACCCTGCTGCCCAGCCAGTGCCATCTCCTTCCTGAACAGTGCTGGACAGAAGGTGAATTCTGGTGATGGGGAAACTGTGTTGTACTAAGACTTTATGCATCACCTTGCTTCATGATGAAATGTGGCCTCTTAGTAGTATAATGTGATGCCGGCTGAATCATGTTCAGCACATTTGGAGTCTGGCACCCAGGGTATGATTTCATTGCATCCCATTGTGTGTTGTGAGGCATGCAGACTAATCCTTCTGCATTTGATTCTGGGGTTGGGGCAGGATGTGTGCTCTGCCCACATACATATGTGGAGAATGTAGGCAGCCAGTATTCTGGGTGCCTGGGGAGGCATTTCAGGCAAATAAAATGAGTCTTAACACAGAGCTAGGATTGCTTTCTAAGCCCTCTGCCCTGCATAAAACAGGGCTTAAATTACCCCTCTGTCTCTTTCATGGGGTGATCTTGTGAGGTCAAGGTTGAAGTGATTGATAGAGCGGTGAAATGAAGTTTTCTTACTGCTTAGCCTGTCACAAACCCTAGTTCAAAATTAGGTTCCGCTCCATAGAAAAGTGGCATTTGCCACCCTGGATCCAAAGCATTGGTCCACTCTATACTTTGCTAACCATGCTGGTCCATAGACAGGGCCTCAAAGATGCTGAAACTCTTTCACAGCCAGGACAGTGGTATTGTAGCAGGAGGATATCTGGGTATCCCTTGTGAGTGGCTGTGGACACTTAGTGCTTGGTGAGACCACTGAGGGCCTGAGGCCAAGAGACAAAGTTCCTTCATGTGGCTTGCACCTAATACATTGCTTCACTGTTTGGGTGGTGTCCTTGCATGTCACCTGCATGGGTTTGTCTGCCCATCTCTAAAACAGAAGAGGTGATGCTGCTTGTAAAAGCACTTAGAAATTGTCAGGTTTCTGTAGAAATGCAATAGGGTAGCTGATGCTATGGAGCTGTGTTACCTTTTGAGTGCAACTGTCCTAGCACATAGAGCACATAGAGCCAAAATGTTATACAGCCACAGGTGTGCAGTCTGCTCAGAAGATTCCTTTCTCTCAGAGTCTCTTGCTGGCTTGCAGGTGAATAGATAGGGTTTTGAGTTGTCTGTACTTCAGTGCTGCTGTTCTTCAGATGGGAAGATGGAAAAGATGGGGCTTATGAAGGTGTAAAGTTATTCTTAAAGGGAGAAACTATTGCAGCACTGAGGATTTCTGATCACAAGTAAGGTTTTCAGAGTAAGGTTTTCATCTTTGAAACTGCGTATTAAAAAAGGAGCCTTAGGTCACGGGTGCTGTTTGAATCCCAAGCCTTCAGTTAGCATCACTACCCCCATGTGATTCAGCAGAGGTCACAGAATGTGGATTAGCACAAAACCACCTCCTGCAGAGCAGGCCAGCCACTCACATTTTGAAGCCTAGACTGATGGATAGAGGTATTGAGAGAGAACTGCTGGGTGGAAGGGATAGGTTTTCCTGAGCAGGAGAACTTTCCATATTCAACCTTCAACATTCTGCCCTTTTCTCTTTCAGTGGTGGCACACCCAGTACCCGAATAACACCGGAGTTCTCTAAATGGGCCAGCGACGGTGAGTGTTGAACTTGTGAATTATTAATGTGTATGCTGCAAGAGGGCAGGTAGATACTCCATATCTTCTGATTGCCAGTAATTAGGCAAACGATAGTTGCACATACTCTAGCACAGTAGCAGCAGATACATATGCAAATACAATCACACTATCTTTGTGAAACTTTACCACACAATCAGCTGGGGTCAATGACAGCTGAGGGAGTTCCCAAAAATGCAACCTTAACTGATATGGTAATAAGAGATAGGGGTTGGATTGACTCGCTGTCGTGTCACTAAAAGACAAACTGCCGTATTGCAGAGAGGGCCATCAGAGCTCGACTATGTGATGGTGGAGTTCAGCTGCTGGGCAGTTAAACTGCACTGGCACCTGTTGCTTAGATATTTTTCAACAACTTTTTTACCATCTTTACTTCCTTAAAAGGGTGTGCTGGGAACTTGTATCATGACCTATTGGGTAGGTCTTGTCCTTGCTGGCCTCTATATGGCAAGAAAAGCCTGCAGCTCTGAAGCCTGCACCTTTGGAGTGGGAACGCTTAAGATCTGTCCTACTTGATGACCTGTAGTTAAGACTCCAGAGCAAATGAGTGAATGTGACATTGTACCTTTGCATGCGTTATTTGAGAGCTCATAGCGTTAAGGGCACAAGGGTGTTAGACCCATTGGACCACTGTGTTTTATTTATTTGATGCCTGCAGCACTGGAAGTGTAAGCAGCAACCTTGTGGAAATATGAGAATAATAAAACCTGGCACTTTCCAGCTGTAGATGCCAAATCCATTTCCAGAGCTGGGCAGTGCTACTCCAGCTCCCCTAGGAAGGGAACTGAAGCTCGGCGACCTGAAGAGACTTGTCCCAGTGATTTTGCTCACTGTTCTTTTACTGTAATGCTTTGGGCATTTGATTCCCAGCCTTGAAAGTACCTACAAGACAGAAGTGCTTGCCAGTGGGAGGGGGGTGGGTAGAACCAGTTTGCCAAAGGCATGATGATTAAATGGAAGAACATAGGATATCTATCGCAGGCATTTTCTTCTGTGGGATAGGCAATCTCATTTATTTTCTGTGATGTAGGAACACTTGCCTTTAGGTGTGTTCAGCTTCAGTAACTACAGCACAGAGGTGATGAGGAAGCAGCCCTAATGACATTTGCTATAAGCTGTTTTCTTCATACCTTTTACCCAAAACCACAGTACTGAACCTACAGCTCAGGGGCTGGCCCTAGAACAGTTTACCTGGCTCATCTTTGACTGGTATCTCACACCTCCTCCAGTGCTGGGAGGAGCCATGGGATTGCTAGTACTAGGAGAGCTGTGAGCAGACTTTTCTGTCATACTGGTTACCTGGCATATATTGTTCTGTGTGCCTGTGTCTCAGAAAAAGGGAGAAGCTGAGAGCAGGGTCTGGGCTGAGTGATTTTGCTCCAGACCTATCTTTCAAGAAGTATGCTTTAGCTTGGCAGCCACATCAAACCAGTCTGAATTAAATCCTGGCTGGAACAAGTGCTACATCTGCGAGGGTCAGAATGTATAAAGTGGGGAGACTGTAGGGATTGTATTTTCAGCCCTGAGTCGTAGAAGCATGCCATCCAGAGAGAGGGCCTCCCTGCCAGACAGGGACACGTAGCATCAGTCTCTTCTCTCTCTTTCCAAGAATCAGCATGAAAGTAGCTTGTAGGGATCCTCTGCTTCTGAAGCTGTAACTCACTCAGACTATTTCGTTGCAAGGATCAAATGCCCTTTTACTAATTTGTCTGTTCTTCCCTAGCAGAAATGCCCTCAACGAGTAATGGCGAAAGCAGTAAACAGGAGACCATGCAGAAGACCTGTAAGAACAGTGACATTGAAAAGTGAGTGTAAAGTGGATAACTTTCATTTTTCTTGTTTTAAAGAACCAAAATGTCTCACTTGGTGTTCCCAGAATCAATGCTACTCTGAGGGTAGGCATGTTTAAAGCTTTTAGCACTGAGAAGTTGTGCTCCAGTGTGAAGCCTGGACTTCGAGCTGTTGGTGTCCTGACTTGCTGTTGCTGTGTCCGCAGAGGGGCTGTGGGGGAGTTCTTCCCCAGATAACCTGCATGGACAGGTACCCAGGCACAAGGAATTGAGCACAACTTCCAAATGGCTTCTTCACTGCAAATTGCCTCTTTTAAATTACATAAATAGGTATATCCATGTTTTCCACGATATTCTAGTTAATGGTGTATTTTCAAATACATTGAATAATGCATAACAGCCTAGACTAGAGCTGGGACTTTGAACAGGAGGTGAAAATTCAAACCCACTTTAACCTGGCCAAACCAATTGTCTTGTCAAGCTGTACTTAGTTTTTTTATTGTTCTGATTCTCTTTGCAAGATTTCTGCTATAAACGTATCATAGAATCTTGCTTTTACAGGAGAAGTTACTTTATCTTTGCATCTTGGGTTTTGAGAGCAGTCCTTCATATGGTCTCTGTTCTGTTTTCTCTGTGGTACTTGCATCTTCCATGCTCCCTCTCTCCAGCAAAAGGGAGTCTCTGCAGCCCTGTAACTTGACAGAAGCACCACTGAGAGAATTTCTTCTCATTTAGGATCCAGATTTCATTTTTGTATGGTTGCTAATGGAAATAAGGCCTCAATTCCTGAGGTTTTCACTTGCAGCCTTTCCAGTTGATTCAGAAGCATTTGAATATACAATAGTGCATTTGAGTAACAAACTCTATCCTCGGCCTCCTTTCACACATTGCTATGGTGACTTCTTGCTCAGGCAGATTTGACAATCCAAGCCTAAAACTACAGGCTCTTCACTGCTGCCGTGGACTATATTAATTGATGTGTTTTAAGATGATTATTGCCTGACATAAAATGTTCCCCCAGGATAAGTGGGAAACAAAACAGCTCAAATGGGATGGAAGCAATGAGGTAGTTGTGGGTTTTAAACAGATGGCATTTGCATTTTGAGGCTGAGATCCATTGATAATTTGTGAGTGAGGAAAAAACTCTGGTGGTAGCTTTAAGCTGACTTTCTGTAAAGTTAGGGTTTTTAAATGCAGTTTGTTCTCCTTCTGCCCCCTGGTCTCAACTTGTGTCCCTTGCACATTTTGGGATCTCTTGACAGTTCAGCCAGCCCGGCAGAGCGTATGTTCGCAGTTAGGGCTTAACTGGGGAAACTCCCTGCTGCAAGAGGAAACTTTAACACTGCTTTGCTGTCTCGGCACTTTCCTTTTTAAAAGGCTTTTTATTAGCATGTCCCAAACATGAGCTGTCTGCTTCTCAGTGAGCAGACTTTGTCCAAGGACCACTGAGTTCAGAGCTCGCAGGTCAGTGCAGAATCTGCTTTGTCGTTAGAGTGAGCAACCATTGCATGCTGTCTTGGTGGCAAGGACTCATCCCTTCTGCCCTAATCTGTCAGCCTCTGTCTCAGCCACTGCTTGCCTTCCCTTTGGGCCTCTTGCCTGTCAGCCCAGCAGCCCTCCAGCCTCCCGGATCCGCTCCTATTGAAAATCTTTAAACTGCAGGAGCTGAAAGGATTTGACATTTTCCAGAACACTTGAGCTCAAGTGATAAAATTGACATAGCTTTAATAATCTGATCAAAGAGGCTTTAGCTTGCACCTTTTGAAGGATCCCGGAATCCTTTCCAAACAACACTTGTGCTAACACTGCTGTGAAGTACAGGGAGCACGTATGTGTGTGTGCGTGCATGCACACATATGCACACACACATTGCTCTGCAATAACCTTGCCCTACTAAAGCTTCAGTTCCACAAAAGGTCCAAAATGTCAGCAAAACCTAATAGAAATTACAGGAAAAGCCTTAAGTGCCTTGCTGAGTGTTTCCAGTAACACTGGGGCTTTTGGAAGTAGCAGGTAGAGGGTTTTATTTAAGGCTTTTTATTTCACCATGGTTCAGAAAACAAGATGGTGTTTCAGGTGGAGAATTCCTTTTTCTTTTTTCCCCTCTCCATTCCTTTGAGATTCGCGTGTGATAAATAGTTTCTGTCCTGCCATTTAAGGAGTCTGAATGCTCTGTGTGCTTGTCTGTGTAGAGGGGTTCTGTTAAATTAATTGATAACAGGGATCAGAGCTAGAAGCCTACAGAAAAGGAGGGGGAAGGGTTTCACACTGTCTGGCTGCTTCCCACTCCACTGCTGAGCCATGATATATGGCGACCCAGCCCAACAGGCTAAATTGATTCATCTCCAGTTCCTGTTTCTTAATCTGGAGCTAAATTGGTTTCATTTTTCTTGTTTTGGGCGGTGCTTACAGGAAGTTTTTGGCAGCATCACTTTACTCCATTCTTTGTAACTTTAATTTTTGCCTTTAAATCTGAGCGGTATTGATTGGCATGTTAAACCCTGTGTAGCATCTGATTAGCATTTTTTAAATTGTCCAGAAGCACATGGCTTACCCCATGTGTCAGCCGTGCTCTCTCTTCAGAGCAGTGCCTAATAGAGTTAGCAGTGATCCGCTATTGATCCTTCTCTCGTAAGAATGACGGTCCTTCCCCCTCCCCTCATCCAAAAATAAGCCTAGCAAGGAGAGCAGTGTGGTTTTGTTTGGTTTTTAATCCATTAATACAGTACAGCAGGTAGTCCTTCTTTTGACACACTGCTGAAGCTCTGCTTAGGCAAGTTAATTTAGTCTAAACTTAGGGTTTGGTGGAAGTCTCTTGCATGTTGAATAACTAGATGGGGTTTGGGGTAAGTCTGCCTTTGTTGCCTCATGCCTTGTGCCATGCCAGGTCATCAGTAGCTTGGGCAGGTTGACTTCATCTGTGTTGAACATCAGATGGCAGCCACAGGTAATGAGACATGTTGCTGGTCCCAGTATATGCTGGGTCCTTGGTAGCTTGGGCAGATTTTTCACTGTTGGGCTCATCTGTGTTGCATTGGACTTCAGGTGGCAGCCGTAGGTAATGAGACATGATGCTGATCCAGGTCTCCTTCACAGCCATGCTGGATCTGTGGTAGCTTGGGCAGATTTCTCACTGTTGGCCTCATCTGTGTTGCATTGAACTTCAGCCATAGGTAATGAGGGAAGTTGTCCTGGTCCCAACACTGTGGGGTGTCTCAGCCCTGCTGAACTTTTCTCATCTCACCAGTGCAAGGTGTCTGGGAGAGACACCCTGAAAGTTCATGGGGAAAGCATTGCACTGGCTGCAGCCCATCTGCTGAAGTCTTGACTCTGCTCACCT
The DNA here is from genome assembly GCA_002631895.1 of Agapornis roseicollis. NCBI lineage: Eukaryota > Metazoa > Chordata > Aves > Psittaciformes > Psittacidae > Agapornis > Agapornis roseicollis. The sequence goes on along the minus strand of NDXB01021726.1, from coordinate 116,960 downwards.
TGAGTCTCTGAACTCAAGATGCAGCTTTGCTCAGAGGTAGCAGCCAGCCCCTAGTTGCTCAGGCATCCTCCTCAGCTCCTCCACCAACATCATACTCTCAGCCAAAGCACTGTCACGCACAGAGAGCTGCAGAAAGCACCTTCCTCACAAAAAGTCTTCCTTCCCCCCTCCCTCCCACGATGCTGCTTGCAAGGGTCTGGTGCCATTTTGAAACCGAGGTTCCCCGGGGTTAAAAGCCAGCATCTTAATTCAGAGTGCCAATGTTCAATTTTGCTTTCTGCCACCAGACTAGATTGCAGGCCAGCGAGAGAGTCTGGGTTAGTGGCCCACTGGGTCACCTCCCATTTGTTTTCCTCAATTTTGTGTTGTCATAAATTCATTCCAGCCCGTTGTGGTTGATCAGTTTATCTCCGCCGGGGCAGGGAGCGCTGCGAGCATGATATATGGCACAGAGCATTGTAGCCAGCCTCTCCATGAATCACTCCAGCTGTTTGGTGTCAGCCCCAAAGCAAACAGGACCCGGCCGCTGAGCGTTGACTACGATGAGCTCAGTATGGGAAGAGACATGACGTATGAATGTTTATTTAATAATTCTCTAATATTTCCAGCAGAGTGTGGCTGTGCCTTCTGGGAGGGGTAAAAGGCGGGGGGAGGTTGAAGAGGGAAACTCTAATCTGTTGGGGTGGGTCATAAATCAGGCAGACAACATCATTAATCAGGGATGGGACAGAAGTGGAAGGAGGTGGGACTGGAGCTGCCATCCTCGGTGGCAAGGGGGCTGTGCTCTTCTTTTTTTTTTTTTCCTTAAAACAAATCTTGTTTCTGATTCCGCTTGGCCCCAGCCGCACCACCCGCATAATAGCAAACCCGGACACAAGGCTGGTTAAGTGAGTATGCTACCTCTGCGATAAACCTTCAATACGAGCCTGCCAAGCATTAAATCCCTTTATAATTATCTTCTTTATATAACACTTCATGCTCATCATGCTTCATTGGATGAGATGCTCGTTGGGTTAAAAAGAGGGGTTTAGAGACAAAAAACAATTGTATTTGTTTCATTTTTCTTGCCTCCTCATTCCTCCCCTTCCCTCCCATCTTACCTCTTTCCAGTCCAGCTGCTCTGAAGGCATCAGCTCCAGAAGGGCTCCAGTGTGGCTGCGCAAGAAGGAGCATCAGTTAAAATGAAACAAAGTTTGGTTTGGGGTACTTGTGCAAAGAGTCAAGCATGTGAGAGCAGTCAGGGAGGCAGCAGTGTCTGTCCTGGGGACCCTCCTCCTGGTCAGACAGGTCAAGATGGGAGCAGAGTAAGTGTGAAGCCAGAGGATTAGTAGAGGCCTGAAAGGGAAGGAGCCACGCTTAAGCTGGTGCGTCAGATGGAAACAGAAGCTGTTGTGAATTGACACCAGAGGATAAGTGCTTCTTAGCTCTTCGCCACAGTGTCACACCATTAATAGGCTTTGGTGGGAGGCAAGAATGTCATATAGGAAAGACAGAATTTAAAAATTAGCTTGAGTCATAAATAAACTCTTTGTGCTCTGCTGAGAGAGAACATCCTCCTGGTGTGTCCAGTTCTAGATTAACCCCTGTAAACTTGAGGCAGTATCCAGGAAGCTGAACTGAAACATGGGACTGTCAGAGCCAGGCTGAGAAAGCCTTGCTGGGCTGTGCTGCTTATGTCCAGATTGTTGTCTTCACTAGGTTTTACTCCTTCCATTCAGTAATTCACTAGTGTGTAATACATGCTTGTAATGTATACTGGTGTTCAGTGTTGAAAGGGTGCATAGGCAGATGCTCTATTTCTTTATGAAGTGCAACTGTGGTGTTCCTTCATGCCCTAGATTGCGGTGTTGGAGAGCAGAGTTGCTGGGCTGTGTTTCTTTATTCCACTCCCTCTTTTAACTGTGCAGTAGAGTTTGCTTGTGCCAATGATGGTCTCAACCGTTATTACCAGTGCACCAAGCTGAAATTGTATCAGTGTCGTGGTTCATCACAGGCTAGCGGATGACGAAGCTCAGCAAGGCAGGCCGACTGTATGAACTCAGAGATGGGGGAAGGTAGTATCCCTGCTCAGTGCAGCTGTATCTGAAGGTTAGATCTAATTCTCATGCCTTGGGGCAGTTTTCCATAGGTTTTTAAATTCTCATATAAACTCTTGTGTCTGTTGACCCTGTGGTGTTTTGGAACTGAATCCTCTGCAAACACAGGGTGGCTGCTTGGCTTCGGGGGCATTAGCATCCTGTCGCATAACTGGTGAAAACCCCAGGAAGAAATTTCATTCCAATGTGGAGGGCACAGTTTAGGCATCTTTCCATTTGTATCTCTTTCCCTGCCCCTTTTCTTTTTTACCTTAGTTTCAGAAATGCTGTTAACTTTAATTTGTGGAGTTGCTTCCTGGGAATGAAAAATCGATGGGGGGCTATCGCAGTGTGAAATTCGACTGTCACTATTGAGCTATAGAGTTAGCAAGATGTCTTAGAAGGTAAAAAAATAAATCGTGGCCCAGCAAGTGCTCAGCTGTGCTATTTCAAAGGGGATATGAGGCTGATGGTCTGTTAGAGGGTACTTCAGTTAGATGGATGATGATTCCCTGTGAAATATTGGAGTTATTCCATAGGTAAGAGAAACTTTAGCTTATAAAACACAAACAGGCTGCCTTCTAGCAGACGAATTCTGCACTCAGATGTGTGAGCAGCTTGTCAGAGAGAGGGCTTGTCCCTGAAATTAGCCTATTGTGTTTAACAACGTCTCTGATGAAGCATTGTAGATCTTGCTTGTTCCTTCTGAAAATAATTTAAGGATGTGACTTTATTCACATCTCTTACCCATGTTTGTATGGTGCCCAGATGCTCTCAAGAGAAAAGTAACAATTATTTTTACATAAGCTGCATCCCCTGTTTGTATGGAAATGTTCCTTTGAAGAGCAGAAAAGGGATCATGTTGTGCCCCATCCATTGCCAGCTTGCTGTCGCTCTCGTGCATCTGTTGAAGGGCAGCCATGGCTGCATAGGCTGGCTGCGTGCTGGCGTTAATAGGGCTACTGCTTTCTTTGGCACTTACTGGCTATTGTGGCTGGACTTAGTAAGTGTTTGTGCTGTGCCAGCTGCTGTATGACAACAGGATGATTGTAATTATGGCTCTTGGTGGTTTATGCATTTCTTAGACTATAGTTAGCAAGTATAAATATGAAACCATACCTCAATAAAAACACCAGCCCCGTTTGTATTACATCTCACTAAAGTATATCTGGAACAACTACAGAGTCTCTAATTATTTCTCTTACACTTATATGCACAGTTGTAATGTCACAGAGGGGAGCTTACTGCTGCAAGAAAGAGTTTTAAGCCACATTTAGTTGGAGCTTGGTAAAAATTTCCCAAAGAACTTAATGACAGAAGAATTCATTCTGCTTTCATCTCCTTCTGTAACACAGAGCCCAGCACTGCCTTTACAGAAGCAGTGTAGTAGCAAGTAATGTAATTAACGTAGTTTAATATCCGTGTTGATTTTTTGCCCTCACTTTGCTGTCAATGCTTATCTTAACCTTACTCACTCCCCACTGCAGGCACTTCATCCTATTTACTACTTCTTTCTTCCTTTTTTGATAGTTTCTGTCCATGAAAATCTGCTGTTTCCCACTCAGTTGCATAAGTGTTCCTGCTTTTCCCTCAGATAGCCGGCTCATGACCTGTCCTTCCTCTGCATTGCTGGTTTCCTCTTTCAGTTCTGGGACCACAATTGGTTATGTGATACTAATGTGCCGTGGCCTCCTTTAATAGCCTCATGTTTCTTTTTGAAGGCATGATTACCTTAAATGATGCTAATTCTGATCCTTTCTTTCCCTGTAAAGGAAACAGCAACAGTGTAAAAAGTTCTAGGGCGGCAGCCGCAGTTGTAGGAAGCTGTCTGGAGGATGCGTTATCGCGCTGCCCTTGGGTATCTCCAATCAGCGGTCATGAATGGAAGTTCTGGAAAGCATATCACCTCTACAGTAAAGCCCTTAAAAGGCTGCAGATGAATCCAAGTGCTGCTGTAGTAGCATAGATATTTCCTGTTTATTTCGGCTGTTTGGATGCAGGCCATGGGAGTAGAAGGCATTTCATTGTGAACAGAGGCTGGCTGCAAGACTCAGCTGCGTGTCCAACCTGCTGAACACCTTTCAGCCATAGGAATTTGCTATTACTCTTTCCCTTCAGGGTTATTTTACAATTTTGTGCCCTGATCATCCAACCAAAGCTACCACTAGTCCTAGGCCACTGTAAGATGACAGGTTACAGCTGCCATAAGTCTTCCAGTAGAAAAATATACGTGCCTAGCTATACGTGGAGTGTGGTCGTAATCCAGACATGTTTACTTGTGGGTGAAGCCAAGTTTCAGTAGGCTGAAACCTGTAACACATGTGCCTGAGCAGGGTGAGGACCTGCATTTTCCATTTCCACTGCCTGCCTTTTGTGGCCTTGACTTGTATTACGATAGAGACCATGGTGCACCTTCACAGGTCTGTTAGGAGTACAGTTAGGGTCACCAGGATGAAGGATGCATCTGAAAAGTGAACTGAGATATAAACATGTTAGATGTGCAGTAATTTCTATTTAGGAACTTTTGTTCAGAGAATCATTTTCTGACTCAGCCTCAACAAAACCTCGCTGCAGCAAAATACTTTTCTGTAGCATAGCTATTTCCTTTATCACCAAAGCTGCTCCAGTAAAGCAATGGCATTGCATTTGTTTTCTCTTTGGAACAGGGGACATAGTCTCTAAATCGAAATCAGAATGACCCATGCATTCTTTCTCCCAGCTTTCATGTCGAACCATAATTGCTCAAATGGCACATTTAGGATTTTGGCGCGAGCTCAGGCTTTCACTAGCCGCCTTTTTAAATCAGTCCCAGTGGCCAGCGGATACTGCACAGCCCTACAGATGCATCTAAACATGCTGACTCCGAGGCTCCTTCTATTCTGAGTGATCAGCCGTGCCATCTGTCTCTGTTTTGATTGGGGCTGGGCACATGTGTCCCAGTGAAACACGGGCCAAGAAAAAGAGAGAGAGAAAGAGCCAGTGCCTGAATTCACTTCCCGCTTCTGTAAAGACATTGTTGGGTTTTGTGTTATAGAGGCGGAGGAGATATGAAAGCATAATGAATTCTTCTGTCATTAAATTCTTTGGGGAATCTTTACCCAAGTCTCTACTAAATGCCCTTAAAATGCCTTCGTGCAGCGGTAAGCTCCCCTCAGTGTTATTGTGACAGTGCATGCAATGTAAGAGAAATAATTCCTCTGTAGGGAAAAAAAGAGACAACATTTTGGTTTGCATCAAGATGAAATTATTCAGAAGCAACTCTGAATTTGGCAAGCAAATGCCAGTATTAACAAGTTGTGCAAGCAAGTATAAAATAGAGGCGCTCATGACTGAGAGAGCATCGTGTGTGTGTGCCCTTGCATGTACCCCACTCCAAATTCACAACTTAGAACACGGAAATTAGAATGGGGAACATTGCATTATTCATAACTTGGCAACCAAAAGCCAGGGCACTTTGCCAAAATAAACTATTCCCTATAATTACAGGTGAAGCAACATTCTTTAATATCTTACAATACAAAAACATACATTAATCAAGGAAAGAGGGCTTCTTTTTTTTTTTCCTAGAGGACAATAAATTAGCATCCTTGCCAACTTCCTCAATACCTGTGACAATGTTTTACAGGATTATAAGTCAGCCTTTTTAAAGAAGGTTAGTCTCAAACCAAATAAACCAAATAAATGAGATTTTTAGCTAAATAAAGGGGAAGCCGCCTCCTAAAACATTGATGTCTTGCCAGAAGATTTGCTTTTATCACTGGCACTCGCAGACTGAGGGTCTAAACTTCACTTGGTGTGATTTGACATGCCTCTATTGCAAACAGCTTTGCTGGGTAGTTTGCTGCTGCTGAGGATCTGGCCCCTTATGCTGCAACCAGCTCATCTAGTGAAATAAAAATCACAGTGCATCATGCCAGTCCAGTAGCCCACGTGTTCTGGGGTGATTTGCAGTCAATCTGCCACCAGTCTCTGACACTGGACTTCTTCTCAGAGACTTAACATACTGAAAATACTTGAGCTGTGTCTGTTTCCTTTTAAAGCCACCTGTAACTTTTCTTTTCAGGAACTTCCTTATCCATTTTGCTTGTTATTAACAAACTATTTTTTCAGCATTATGCTATGTTCTTGCATTCCAGTAAGTGCAGAAGGCATTTGTGTCTTTATCTCCAGCTGACTTTAGCAGTGCTCACCCACATCTGCCAAAATAAACTTCCCATATTGTCAGCTATAGCACTTGCCGCAGGTGGTGCTTAGGGAATTGAAAAAGGGGACAAATTCTTTCACCAGGTTGGAAACAGAAGCAGTTTTTATCACAGAACACGTAGGGTTGTTTTCAGTAAGTGTTTTGAACTCAGATAGCAAGGGAATTGTGTTGAAGGCAATGTATGAGTGAGAGCCAGTGCAGCAGCATCATGCTCTGCTGTTCTGCAGTGCTACCGGTGTCACAGGAGCTATGCACAGCATGTTACAGGCTAATAAAACATGGTCTCTTCTCTGAAAAAGTTGCCCTCTCACCCGAACGTAAATTGGTTATGAGAGAAGGCTTGCAATTAAATGATTGAGCACTGATGCTGGGGTCATTTTTTGGATCATTTTATCAGGTTTCAAAGATTTGTGCCCCACAATGCAAGGACTGCAGTAGGTTTTCTCTTCTGCAGCATTGTAGTGGTTATGGTAATTGTTGTCTGTGGCTGTGGTTGGATATGGCCAGGAGCAATTTCTCTGCTCCTGGAATCTTACTTTAGTTTGACTCTGTCTTCAAAGCATCGACCAGTCTGTTTCTAATATTTATGATGCGTAAGCTGCTAGCGACCTGACCTCTGGCCCTGGTGCAGGGAAGAGGCATGTATGTTCTGCTGGGATCAGATTCTTCACCTCAGACAAGGGAAACTGAAGGCTTTGTTTAAAAATGAAGACATCACTCTGGGGTTTATCAGAGCTACTGTACGTTTTCCACTCTGTGTTTACAGGCATACAAAAACACAAATAAATACATGTGGAAGAGGGAGGAAGGTCAGAATATCAAGTGTCAAAAGTAGCCCATGAAATTTTATTGGCGGTGCATTTAATCAGTGCTAAGCGTTTTTTACAAGGTACATGCAAACAGTAGAATTGTAAAAATTTATGGAATGCTGTGTACAGTGTGGCCATTTATGAAGAAAGGGAAATTTATATCCAGTTGAAATAAACCAGAGGGGAATGTTTTATGGAGACTTGTCAGCAGCAGGGTACATCGAGAGAGATCTGGGTAAAGGGAGGATGGGACATTCACAGGGGCTCACAGTTCTTTGAGGTGTTTTTCTGCTTCTCCAGCAGCAAACAGTTTGCATCTTTCTGTGGCTCTCAGATAGGCAGGATGCTGGAGGCCGTAATGGTGTGGTGGTTTGGTTTTTCTGCATAAAGGAAACACAAGTGAACAGCTGCTACTGGTATCTCAGGTACAAGGCTCTTGCTCTTGGGCTCGTTCCAGTGAAACAGTTTCTTGAGTAGCCCTTGATATCCAGCTGGGAAGGGTTAACTGAAGCCAGTCACTTTGACATCAGCATTTTTTGTTTCCTTTTCCGTCCAGTATTTTGTTGATGATAAAGCACAGACTTAGTCAATTGAGAGATTCCAGAGCTGCAGAATCAGAGATAATTTAATTAACGGAATTGCTTGTGATTGCCCACTGGGACAGCGGGTAGCAATTGCTCGATTTAATTTGGAGAAACAAAGATCACATGCATGCTAATGTTTAACAAATAACCAGTGTTTGGGTTAAAGTCTATTTTTCCTTTTGCAAAGAGGGGGGCAGCTGATTCCCAGGGGAATTTTCCAGGAGGTGATTGCTGACTAACAGCTCAAAGCTACAGATAGGTTCTTTTTCCTTACCCAGGGTATTCTTATGCCCTTCTTCTGGTCTTTTACCTGAACAGAGCAAGGATTTGCTCAGGGGAGGAAAGTTTGTTCTTATTTTCAGTGCTCAGGGGGAGATGCTGTGAACAGTAGAAGACCATACATTTAGCACAGAGGCTGAAAACTAACACGTGCTGTGTGCCCAGTCTCACAGACTTGCTTCTTGGTACCCAGCTTCCTCAACTGCGACTGCCAAGTTGTTGAGGACTTAACCACAAAGCCCAGAGAAAAGTGCAGGACCGAGCCTCCTCTGCAAGAAGCCAGCCCTTTATGTTCTTGCTCACGCTCCTGTTTGTGGGGATGTAGGTCCACAGCTCACAGAGCATGAGTGTGCCCTATTGATAGGTCCTCAGCCAGGGAGGACAGTTCAGGCATCAGTGAGGCTGCTCGCATGTTCTGGAACCCCAGAATGGCAAAGGCTGTGGGTCAGCATTGCTCTTGGCAGCAGTTGTGCTCAGCAGGTCTCTGGAGGCTGATAAATGACGTTATCCAAACACGTCAAATCAGAGCGCTGAGGCGCAAAATTGTTCATAGAGTCCTTCTATACCCAGCATGAGGTCAAGGCGAAGTGGGGAGAGCAGGGCTGTGGAAGCCAGTTCCTTCTTCCCTGCAATTCCCTCTGCCTCCCTTGGCAAGGTAAGCTGTACACAGCCTTACCCTGGCCATGGAGCTTGGCTTTCTGACCCTCGCTCCACCCTGGCATTGCCCTGTAAAAATACTGCCCAACTGCTTCCAGCTGTGTCCGGGCAAGCGCACATGAGGTGCTCACGCAAGAGGGAAGCCTGAGGGAGTTCCCAAGATTGCTGCTGCAGGAAGAGTTGCTCCTCAGCGATGCTTATCTTTAGGATACAAGCAGCAGGTTGACGGTAAAATGTTGCTAAATGGAATGGCATGTGTCCCAAGTGTGCTGGCCACCACAGGAGCCAGACACATGGGAAGTGACTCTTGTCTTTATTCTATCCCTGGAGGTAGTTCCAGTTTCCTTTATTTACTAATGTTCTCCCTATTTCCCTTGACCTCATTTCCTCTGGCTTTTTGGAAGCAACCATGCAATTATCATTCACTTTGGGTTGACCCTTGGCCTCCTTGTCCCTGGTTGCTGCTGCTCCAAGAGGCTTTCCTGAATTCTCAAGTGCAGAATACTCGCTTATGGCCAAAACCTCTTTTTTGAGATAGGAGCTGCATCTTCAGCACTATGCTCTGCATCAGGATTTGTCCTGAGAGCACGCTTGGCAGGGAGAACATGGAGTTCAGAGTCTGTCACAGCTGAGCTTTGATCAGTGCTGGGAGATACTGCAGTGGCTAAAGCTCCCTCTCTTACCAATGCACCCCAGCCTTGTTAATAAATGTATATTTAACAATGTCTGGAGCGTATGAAGTGATAATAACTAAATCAATACCTCCCACATTGATTGTCCAGGATCCCTACAGCGTGACGCACGCAGCGGTGCGGTAATTTTCCAGCTAACTAGCACCCTGATCTACAGCCCTCCTATTGATTGGCCATTGTATCAGGCAGCCTCTGAGCATTATTGCTTATACCTCTATTCAGCCTCCTTTTCTGATTCATTCGTTTATTACTGGACAAGTACGATTATCTGGGAGACTTTCCGAAATTGGTTGATGGGGGTCAGCCATTTAGGCTTCTATAAACAAGCCATTTTCTATCTCCTCTGGTTGTTGCAGTGGCAAATTTTTCCTTTTCAAGCTTTGACTGTTAGTGGGGTGGGCTTGGGGATGAATATGCCTCTGCCTGGATCTGTTCAAGGAATCAACTTCTCCTCGCTGAGCCGCTGCCCTTCAGAGGACAGGTAGCTCCACAGATAGTAATAAGAGAATTTAGCAAGGGTTGAGGCTCTGCTTACCACCTGCTTTTGGCAGAAGCCAGGCTCACTGCCTTTACACCTCCAGTGCCCTTACTCGTGCTGGAAGAAGTGGACTCCAGAAAGTCAAATTCAGCTGCAGCCTTCCTCCAGCATCAGCTTGTTGACGGGCCAGACTTGAAGGGAAGCAATTTTCTCATTCAAGAATGGTCTTCAAGCTATAAAGAAATAGTTCTGTTTCTTCCTGGGACAAAACTAACACCTTTTAGAGTTTCTTTGAAAACACTAACAACTCTTCCTTGAGGGTGAGAACCCAAGCTGGGATGTGGCAATAATTTATACCAATGAGTAGGAGCAAGTGGGTGGTTCACAGCAGGGAGCACTGTCTGCTACTAAAGCTCTTTCATTTCACTCCAGAGAGTATTTATGGATACACAGACTTGAATCCACAGTGTCCCTGTCCGCAGGCAATCCTCACCCACTGGTCTGTCATGGGACATGTGCGTTTCTTTGCCTTTTTTGCAGTTCTAAAATCGTTGCCATTTCACAGCAGCTGTCGTTTGCAGTGAATCTCCTGATGAAGATCTTCCCACAGTTAACTCGTGCAGAGAGCGTCTGATGCGTGCAAAGGCAGGAGTGAACTTGGAGGAGCTCTGTAACACTGGTACTTAACCAGCCGCACTCCTGCAGCTGTGGTTTCTTCTGAAGTGTCATAATTAGACAATCACTCAAGGTTTTTAACTAGTTCTGTTTCCAGAGCCTTGGGAGAAGCCAGCAGTCACCTCAAGGGAGATACCTCAGGTTCTTCCCTGCATGCTGGCAATAAGTGACTAATGAACAAAGGAGTGAGTGTATGCATGCAGTAGGAGTACTGAGACTGCAGCTCGCTTTATTGGTTGTAGTGATTCCACTAGATCTGTGTTTTAGCCACCTGTTGATGAATCATCCTCTGAAAAGGCAGACCATGTAGGTGCCACTGTGGGTTATGCTGTGATTGATGCAGCTCCTGGTGGTGAGGGTGCTTTGCAGGTTCTTCTGAGCTGGGTCTGCTTGGACAGGCCTGAAGTTCACTGACTTACATGAAAATCGCTGGTTTGATTTTTCATAAGAGTGAAAGCTTTAATGTCAATACAATGCTCTAAGCCTTTTCTGGGGAGTGCTTGAGGGTCCCTCCCTGTCTGCACTGTAGGAATTGGGATTTTGCAGCATGCTGGAGTGACACATCCTTGTCTACATTGCTCCCTGCATCTCATTTGCTAAGCATTGCTGTCTGCCCTTGCTTTTAGGTTGGCAAGTTGCTCTTTTCACCAGCCTTGCAGAACCATGAAAATATACTTGTCTGCCCTCAGCACAGCGCCTGTGTGACAAAAGAGATAATGCTGCCCATCAAAAGTGACCCTAGGAAATGGGAAAGCAGAGATTGTAAAGTTGCTTTTATAGCCACCCGTTTGGCACAGTGTCCATCGCTTTGTTTTCTTCTTTTTTTCAGTATTGGAGCCTAAAAAGCTAGGAGTTCCTGTAATATAAAAGCATTGTGTTATCTTGTGTAATGAGCTGATTTTGTGCTTTACAAGGTTGATGGCCAGCAAAGACATTTATTCTCTACAGGGAAGAGCAGCTGCTATTGTCTACAGAAAGTTTTCTCACCAGCTTTAAAGCAATGTACAGAACATTTTCCAGAGCATTTGGTCCTAGAGGAATCTCTTAAGGGAGATAAGAGGCAAAAAACAAAACCCAAATCTGTTCCTTAAATGTCTGTGTTCTGCAGAAACTTGCTCTCTGTGAAGCTGGCAACCCCAGCACCCCTGTGTTCTGTCATGGTGCACTTGGAAGTATTTAGTAGGACACATCAAAGAATTCACACTGGGCTTTCTAGGAATTCTTCTGGACCCCAAGTTGGATGTGTTAGTTGGGATGTTGCCATTTCCTGTGCAGTACCTGTTATGGGATCCATTGCTCCCCAAACTCTTACCAGTCTTGTGTGCTCAGTGTTGCTCACTCTCCATCATCTTTTGCAGAATTACAGAAGACTCGGCAGTGACAACATTTGAAGCGTTAAAGGCTCGTGTCCGTGAGTTAGAAAGGCAGCTTTCCCGTGGGGACCGCTATAAATGTCTCATTTGCATGGTGAGTAGCACTCCACTTGTGGTAATGAATCAGAAATGCCTTGGTATCTTTGCTAAGGAGGGGAGATGCTTTTCTCCCATTTTTGGTAGCATGCAGGAACTCACCTTTGTCCGTCTACACCAGTCAGCCTTTATATGAAGGTGCTGGGTTATTTTAGCAATTGAAATTTCTATATGCGTTACACTGGTATTTGTAGCTGTATGAGGGGTAGAAAAGCCCCAGCTTGAGATGACTTACAGCCTTCCTATACAAAACTCCCAGGTAACAGCTTCCCCTTCCTGCATGTACAGATTTGATTTACATCCATAGAAGAGAGCAGAATCTGTGATCTTAGACTTATAATGTGATTTGGAAACAGGAATGTTGCCTGAGCGCTTAAAAGTTGTCCGTGTCCTGCTTGCTGTGTGGTGATGCTGTGGCCTTCTTCAAGAAGAGCAGCAGCTCCCTCTGATGGTGTGAGCCTGTAAAGCTTCGCATCTCCTGTTAGGTTTTTACCCTGCTGACAGGAGGAGAAAATTCTGCTTGGTGGAGGGCTCCCTCAGCAACTTCAGTTTGATGCATGGTGCTCTCTCCCCCAGCTCACGCCTTGTAGGTATGGGAGCACAGTCTGTGTCTCGGGTTAAGCAGCTTGCTGCTGATTTCCAGGGGTTTATTCACAGTGATAGAAAATACTAAAGAGAAGGCCTGCCCACTGACAACATTGCAGCAGCACTCTCAGGATGCAGTTAAACTGTTCCTGCCAAATTAAGAGTTGTGGTAAGGATTAATCTTACCCTGTCACTGGTTATCCTATGCTCTGTGACCTGATGAGAGTGATGGCAGGCGGCCACAGCAGCTTCAGATGCTCCTGCGATAACTGTGCTGAGCCAGCACAGTTGTTGGGCTTCCAACAGGAGTTCTGGGAAGTCAGAAAAAGGGACTGCAGGAGACTTTCTGCCTCAACTAGACAAGCATTACAAAAATACATACTTACATATTGCACAAGCTTACTTTTTTTAATACAAAATACAAAGCAATGTTATCCACAAAGGGGGACATTGTGATGGGGTTGGGAGCAAGGGATCAGTAAATCCCTGCTGTGGCAATAATCTCTTTGCTTTTTCTCTTCAGGACTCCTACACAATGCCCCTGACTTCCATTCAGTGCTGGCATGTGCACTGTGAAGAATGCTGGCTGCGGACTCTGGTGAGGCTCTTGGCTACTTTCTTGTTGTCTTACAAGCTTTTTTCCTCTCTTCTGGGATACTTTATTTTAAATCACCACAGGGAAAGGTGCTTTTTGCTTTATTTTAAACTATCTGAGTGCTGTGCATGCAGACTTCCCAAGCCTTGCAGTTCAAAACCCCATTCTGGCTTTGACTTGAATGAGTTTCATTGGAGTCATCATGGCCAAAGTGTAGCCCTGCCCCTTGCTTGCTCCTCTGCTGCCGTGGGGACAGCCATTGCTCATGTAAGAGCTCTGTGCTGGGGACAACCTTGTCTTACAGTAGTTTCCTCTGGGACAGCCATGCAGGAAGGTAAAGCTGTGAGAATGAAGGCCAAATCCAGAGATTTCATGGAATGGGTAGCTTCTGAGAAACATAATATTCCCCCTGAAGCAAAGGGAATCATCTTCAGGATACAGGATATGAAAGGGAGCTTTTATGTATATGATCTTTCAGATTATCAGAAATAGCAGTTCAGATTATCTGAAATGTGCAGTTTTCAGGTGTATGCCATTCTGTTTTGAAGACTGGGGACTGCCTTGAACATTGAATAGGTGACCCAGTGCAGAAGTAATTTACACATGTATTAAAGGAGATCAGGTTAAAATTTAAGGCATTATTAAATGAAGTATTTTCCTTTCCTGTGTTAGAGCTGTGGCCTTTATAATCAGCCCTTCATGTCCCCTGTGCAGCTGATCTTCAAGCTCTCATTTTGCCCAGGTTGGGGAGTGGAAAACAGTCCCTTACATTTTCTACCACTCCTGTTAGCAAGATGATACAGTGTTGGGTTGCAAAAAAAAAAAAGCGAGAGAATGCCACTCCTAAAAACTGTTCCTATAAGGCATTACAAAACCTACTTTATAGAACACGTTGTGTGCTTGGAATTACGATTAAGCTGATCATACTCCTTTAAATCCTGCCTTTTAAAAGTCTTGTCCAAGAAAAGTTACCAGGATGGTGAAGTGCCTGTGGGCTTGAGTACTAATAGCAACTCAATAACTTGGCTATCCCTTGGGCTGTATTTTATAGCTCTTCAGCTACACCCTGTCACTATTTAGATTATACAAGCTTTTGTAAACATTTTAGCAGCATGTTATAAAAGACACATATGTGGGTACATAGCTGGGAGGTGTTTGGATGAATGTGCTCTGCCACCTTTGCTAAGTGAAGAGTAATCTTGTCCTTTAGTGGTGCTATAGTAGAGGGTAAAACACTGATTTCTATCTCATTTTCTTTACTCTCAAGTCTTTGTCCTCTCCTCACCAGCCTCAAGTCATCTTCTAAATCTGTAGCACCAATTTCAGGTTGCTCTTAGGCTCAGCAGCAACTTAGTTCAACTTCAGTCAGACCCCTTTGTTTCATGTACTGTGGTTACTGCTGCTCATGGGGATGGGGAAATCCCATTCCAGTTACTCAGTGATTAGCATTTACCCTTGCAGGGGGTGAGCCATCTCCTCTAGAATTCCCTGCGGAAGGTGCGGATGGAGCTGGCTGTGTGCTCTCCGCGCATGGCTCTTCTGCCGACGAGGCAGGCGGGATGGGAATAGTCCAGCAAGACATCGTATTAGGACTTGGCACTTGCATAGGGGAAGCAATTAATAAGTGGCTACTCATGTGTTCCCCAGCCCCAGCCTCTCCCTGCAGCCCCCAATTTATTAAAGCAGGCCTTTTCACAAGGCATGCTTGCACTCCCTCTCCCGTCTCAAAAAAAATCTCCCAGCCTGTGTTCGCATGTTTCTAATGTAACCATTAAAATGTAGCCCGAAGACAGCAATAAAAACCCTGGAACGCCTTGGTGCTTTTGTGTCTTGATCAAAGTCAATGTGTGTAATCTCGTTAAGACTGCCCTCCTTCCCCCTCCTTGTTTTTATGAATTTAATGGCATACAGCAGCTGGGCTCGGTGTTTAATGCTCACCAACCTGCATTGTTCTAATTAAGGTATCTCCTTTTATTTCGGGCACAAAAGAGACTCTTGTGTTTTTTAACAAGCGAGGAGCTGTGGGATAGTGTGTGTAATAATCGCCGCTGTTACCTTTCCCTGGGTATAAAGCTGGCTCCCCAGCGGGGCCAGGAGGAGGGAGCCTGCGCGTGCAGCACACATGGAAAGACTTGGCCGGGGAAAAGGGGCAACGTTTTTCTTCTGTTGTGCAATAAACAATTTGTTGGAGTTAATAGGAGCTGGGGCGGGTGGGTTGTGTCAGGCTTCCGGCCCCTTTTGAACATTCTGGAGATCTGCCATCCCTGCTGGTGAAAACTCCCCTTTCTCCTGTGCGCCTGTGGTTTATGTGCCCAGCCAAGGTCTAATGTGAAATTAGAGTGTGAGTGTGTCTGAGAGAGAGAGACAGAGGGAGGGAGGGAGGGAGGAAGGACCATATATTGAACAAGGCCCTGGAACTGGAGGCACAGAGTGCCCGGGAGCACTTCTAAACCTCTGCAGGGTATTGAAGACAGGGTGAAATTTGATGTGCACCTCTGTCTATAGACCAGAGGAGGTGAAGTGGGTTTCAGAAGGCTTAAACATTTTCTAGGATACAATGCTACAAGGATCTGAGCATCTCTGGTATTCCCTGACTTCAGTGGTGTCTAGGGCACTGATGAGGATTGGATCCTTAGAGCACTTGGACTTTCTGAAGATGAAGCTTTTGGACTTTGGGCTCTTGATGTCCAGTTCCAAATTATAACTGTTCTGTTGCTAAGGGAGAGGGATAGATGTATTTAACCACTGACTCTACAAATGTTTGCTGGGCTCTCCAGCTTTGGCACCATTACATTAGAACTGAGTGCATCGAGCTGGCTTCAAGTTGTGGGGGATGAAACATTTACCAGAGGAGACTCCATCTCTGTCTCCTGTTGGTGTGTTGGATTAACATGAAGGCAAGGCTAGGGTTGCAGAAAGGGATCCTGGAGATGGCTTAAGAGAACAGAGATCATGGTGCTCACTGAGTTAGCCAGCACCTCGGTGCCAATAGGAGCTGCTTGGCTAGACACTCCTCCTCAGGGCCGTGGAGAAAGGGAGGAACCAGCCCTTCACCCAGAATCAGAACATGATGAGTTTAATGGTTTTCTCTCCTTCCACTTGCTATGTGAGCAGAACTGTTCTCCCTGAGGGCTTTGGTCCAGGGGCCACAGGTTAAAGATGTGCTATACACTGTGGGCAGCTCTGTAGTTGTAGGCAAAACGGGAACAAAGGCAAGGAGAGGGATACGAGAAGGTGTTGCTTAATGCCATGTAATGTGCCTAGGTTCCCAGGAAATCCTATTGGTTGGCTTTGTCTCCTGGTTTTGTATTGCTGTGTCAAATCTGCCCTGCTTGCTGGTTGTCTGGGGCACTCAACACAGTGATATTTTTCATTCATCCTTCCTGCATGCAGAGAGCTAGTTGACATCTTCAGGTAGAACAGAAACTGGGATATAAGCCTGGAATGACTTCCATGTGATCCCTTTTGGAAAGTCCTGAAAACCTGTGCAGGTTCTTCCAAGACAGGAGAGGGAATGGTGCTGCAGGAGGGAAGCTCAGCCTGGGCAGCAGGAGGTGGGATTCATTTCCCTGGGTGTCAGCCCTCCTAGCAGCAGGTATCTGTGTGTTGTTGGACTGCAGCCCTGAGTCACTGGGTGATGGGGGATGAATCTCCCTCTGGTAGAGGTTTATCTGCCTCCTCTCCATCCTTCCCCATTAACTTGAGAGGGACCTTCAGCTACTGGTGACTGAGATTCATACTTTCCTTCTCCTGGGAAGAGTGCTCTGACAGGTAGACATTTGCAGTCTGCTGCAGTGCTTTACTGGAGAGGTTTGAAGCCTCCATCCTTGGAGGTGTGTGAGAACAGATTTGGTGCATGTCCATCAGCAGTAATTCAGGTTGAGGTGATCTTGCTGGGGAATGAGTCAGTGAGTTCTTGATGTCCCTCTGAGCTATAGTTCTGTGATCTCCCAAACTGTGGTGTCCTTCCTTACGAAGTAAATAGCATTAAAAGCTAAGTCAGTGATGGAGCTGAAAGGGGCTGAAAGAGGGCGGGTTTATTTTGGCAGATGCCATTTGCTGAGTTTCCCCCATCACCTGTACTGGATCCAGCAGTTCCTGTGTGTATTTGCTGACCCTAGGCTTATGCTTGCCTGTCTTGGGCCTATTTGAAAATGACAACTGCAAAAGCAGGAAAATACCACTTCTAAAAAGCCTTCTTCACAGAGTATGTGCTTCCAGGGGATCCATCCGTAGATGTGTATGCTCTGCAGTTGACACATTTATATCTTTGGAGATTACTGCATTCTTAGCCTTGTCGCTTCTTTCTAGGCTATAATAATGTATGTCCCATGCGGGCTGGAGTAGGTTGGTAAGAACAGTGCAGATACAGAGCAGTCTTTCTGAGGGATTCCTTAGTGCTTCCATCAACATAGGGACCTTTGGGGAAGCAGTTGCATGGATGATGATGCTGTGCTTGATCCTTCACAATGTTTCTATCTGCTGTGAGGTTATCCAGTTATTTATTAACATATTTCAGCTTTGGCCTCCCAACAACCTGTTGGGGTGATTGCCACCCTTTCGGGGGGTCTTTGTGATAAAGATTGCTCTCCTGGTTGCTTTAACCCCACAGTGTCAGTGGTGAATGGCTGCTTCTCTGGGAATTAGCATTTGCAGAGAAGCAGCTGCCACTTCATGTGGAGACAGGGAAGAAAAAGGGGCTATTGCCTCTGTTGGGAATTGGATCTTGGAGTTCAGTTCTCCTCTTAGCAGAAGCTGGTTCTTTGTTTGGGTCTCTCCTGTCACCTCTTAGAGGTTCTGTCACCTTTTAGAGGTTTTTCTAGCTCTAAGCTAAGCAAGCTTTAAGCCCAGTTTTGATGGTAGCACTGTGTAGGCAAAGTTGCTCTGTGTGTGTCTCTTTATTCTCTGTGCTTGGTGGTATATTCAGCTTGGAAACGGCCCATTTTTAGGACCCACAGGACAGCAGGAAGTGCCTAAATCC
Organism: Agapornis roseicollis; assembly: GCA_002631895.1. Lineage (NCBI taxonomy): Eukaryota > Metazoa > Chordata > Aves > Psittaciformes > Psittacidae > Agapornis > Agapornis roseicollis. The sequence continues at coordinate 98,877 of NDXB01021726.1, read as the reverse complement.
TTCCTTTTGAGTTTTCTTGTTTTAGCCAGTTTATAGCAGACGTCACACCATTTCTTTGTTTTTAAGAGGCAACTTTAAGACAAAATCCTCCAATCCTTCCTGGCACCATCTGAGCCCTAACGACTTCTCAACATCTCAGCTCTCGTTAATGTATTTCTCAAACTAGGACCCCAAGTGATTAGCCTGTATTGTGGATCAATCACTTGCCAAATTTTAATTAAGAAAGGAGAAGAAAAAATAAACTCCATCCTGGTTTCCAGCCCCTTTGCTTTGCTTTGTAGCAGCCCTGGAGCAAACTTCTTGCAGCAGAGTTTTATAAACCCCTCAAAACTGGGGTTTATAATGGAAAAGCTGAGGTGGCCTTTACTCCAGCACACGCAGCTATAACACATCAAGGCTTTTCCATGAAGCCATGATGAAAGGAGCAGAAGGACCTGGAAAAAAAAAGAAGAAAGAAAGAAATGGCCGACAGGTGGGACTTATTATTCCACAGCATTTTTATTTCAAGGGAAAAGTTTAGTAACCCCAGCTGGCAGGTGAGCAGTGGGGGAGCAAAAGCTTTTTCATTGTGCCTGTGCCAGCGTGTGCGTGTGTACAAGCTTATGTGCCTCTCTACAAGACAGGAGAGCTGAAACGCTCGTGCCAATAAATGTTGCACACCTACACCGAGAAGTCAGATGTAAGGAACGAGGTTCTAAGCAATTTCAATGTAAAAAAGACTAAAAAAACCTCAGGACTTAGTTCTCAATTTAACACACGTGCTTATGTGTGCAGGGGATGACAGTTTTATTTGAAAAGGGGGAAAAAAGAGAAAAGAGAAAGGCTTCCCCAAGGGTCCAAAGTCATTATTTTTGCTTGAACTGTTTAATACCAAGCATAAGTAGTAGGGAGACCCGGAGACCTGAGCCCAGCATGCCACATGCAGTCAGCCTGCAGAGCATTTGGGCCAGGCTGCTGAAGAGCTCCTGGATGCCATTGTTCCCTCCAACGCACCCAGGCTTCAGAGCTCAAGAAGAGCTGCTCGTCCCATGTACAGGTGAAGCAACATCCACCACTGCCCTGAATCACTCTGTGATCATGAAGCTTCTGCAGAAAATGGGTCAGACTACACGTGGTTGGAATCTGCTTTCTGGCATGGCTGAAAACATGGCCCTGGCTGCCCATGTGCAGCTCTCAGCCTTAGGTGGGAGAGTGTGGGTCGCCCTATAGCTGTTTGCATGTGATGTAGAAAGCAAACCGCCAGGACAGAGATCCCAGGGTCTGGCAGGGCAAATCTGCCCATCTTCTCTTCCCTGTAGTGTGAAGGAATTGCACACCTGAGTTTGCTTTGCCACGGAAGAGAGAGCAAAGCTGCAGTGGTTTAATCAGGCTTGTTCTGCCATCCTGTGGGCTGAGTGTGGAGGACGTGTGCTTACAGCAAGCACCTGCACAGCCTTTGGAGAGACCTCGGCAGAGTGGCTTTCCAGGAATCTGTCCTGCCAGTATTTCCCCCCAGGAGGTCTCTCATCCATGTTAGCGAGGTTGACCTTGCAGCAGCCCACGTACATGTGCCTGCAGCTGGCTTAGCCCACCTCCAAATCCCAGAAAGGAGCACGAGGTGCAGTGAGATGGCAGCACTGAGGTTTGGGTTTAGAAGAAATTAACTCAAGGGGGACTCCTCCCCACCCACCAGCAGACAAACATCTCCAGCTTCAGCAGAGCTGAAAGGGAATGACTGCTGAAATGCTGTTCAGCATTGCACAGGAGCACTGAGGAACAGGAGGGCAGCAAGCATCCTCTGGAGGCATTTGGTGGGTCAGGAGACTGGTCTTGAGGAAGGTACCTCTCTTCCTGGTGTGTTTCCAGAGGAGAGGCTCCAGCCACTTGGTTGGATGCTTTACTGCCTCTTGCCGTTAAGCTATGCCTGTCTAGGGAAGGAGAGCATGGACACAGATGTGCATAGGAGTCACATCTGGAATGTCTTAAAGTTCCCATGCACACTTCTTGTCAGGGCTCGCGTAGGCAGCTGCCAACTGCTGCCCCTTTGACAACACAGTGTGAATTAACTCCTCAGCACCTCCCTGCCACTTCCCCTGGGACTCTCCAGCTACAAAGATGATGTGAAGAGGCCAACCAGATGCAACAGGCACCTCTGGGGACCCCATGGCAATGCAGGCCTGAGCAGGGAGTCAATTGAAACAGGCTGTTTTATGACATTTGAATCCAGATCAGCGAGCCTCTCCTGGGCAGTGTTGCTATGTAGCCTGACCCACAGTGGTTTTAAATGTGGCAGAAGGGGCCAATGTGTAGCTTTTTCTGTCCTACCTGTTGTAACTGCTGCAGGAAGTTTTTACTGGGACATTGAGGGACATAGAGCTCATCCTTCTCTAATGCAGCTTTGGATCTCCAATCCAAAGCTCTGGACTTAAGCGTGAGCAAAGGGGCTTGTTATATAAACAGGCTCTGTTAAAGTCCAGTACAGTCATGCTTCAGTTTCATCAGGCTTTTAAGACTTTCTTTCCCACTGTGGTTTGTGCTTGCTCTTCCCAGAATCCAGCAGTCGGTGAAGACAGGTCCATGGGGTTGCCCAATGCATTGCACAGGCACAGTGAGATACTTCCTGCCCCAGAACGCTGAAAATCTAAATAGACACAGTAGTTAGAGGATGGGATAGGTCCCAGACAACTGGAAGGATGTGCCCATAGGCATCAGCACCACAGCGAGGTGCACCATCCAGGCCACCAGTGCTTTGTGATTCACCCTGTCAAAGTTGTCTTGGATGTCTGTGACGTGTTTAGTTCAGCTCTAGTTCAACAGGACTTTATGCATGGCTATTTTAGATCTTGAGTGCAAGTGCCTGTGGTTCCAACATGTGTTAGGGCAGCAGCTCAGCCACGAGCAGCAAAGGATTTCAGATGATCAGGGGACTGGAGCATCTCCCATACAAAGACAGGCTGAGAAAGTTGGGGCTGTTCAGCCTGGAGAAGAGAAGGCTGTGTGGAGACCTCATAGCAGTTTTCCAGTATCTGAAGGGGGCCTATAGGGATGCTGGGGAGGGCCTATTCATTAGGGACTCTAGTGACAGGACAAGGGGTAACAGGTTCAAACTTAAACAGGGGGGGTTTAGTTTGGATATAAGGAAGAAATTCTTTCCCGTTAGGGTGGTGAGGCACTGGAATGGGTTGCCCAAGGAAGTTGTGAGTGCACCATTCCTGTCAGTGTTCAAGGCCAGGTAGGATGAAGCCTTGGGGGCATGGTTTAGTGTGAGGTGTCCCTGCTTATGGCAGGGGGTTGGAACTTGGTGATCTTAAGGTCCTTTAAAACTCTTAACTATTCTATGAGAGCCTGATCTCTCAGAACTCCAAAGCTTGAGGAGCAGCAAGCATGTAAAGTCCATGTCTACCAGGAATAATGGGAGCAGGGTTCAAGGCTGGCTGGTCTGCAGGGCCTTTTTGTTAGTACTCAGTAGTGCGGAGCAAACGTGACTTGCACCTCTTTGGAGCTGCATCCCTGTGAATTGCTTGCACCTGTTTAAATTCTCTGTTCCTGGGATTCTCCCCTCCAGATTCTCCTGAATCCAAGAAGCTTCCAGGGGGAGAAAGGCCCTGTCCTGTCTCTGCAGGTGTTGTCACAGAGCAGAGAGGACCTTTCCTAAAGATTGCCTTTTGTAAGCTACGGTGCTAGTGATGTACCCAAGTGCAGGCAGCAGTGCCAAAGCAGCATGGCAGATGATGGCCCTGCCCTGCCACTCCATCCATGTCCTGCAAGCTGTCCACTCACTGCCGCAGGTACTGGAACAAGCCCTGCTGAGGAAGAGCAGCAGCAGCACTGAACTGGACGGCTCCAGTTCTGTCAGCGAGAGCCTGCAAGCTCTCTCACAGTGCGTTGCATCCCTGTCAGCTCGCTTGTCACACCGAGCACTGGGTGTTAGCTGCTGGGAGGGCCTGTCTGACAGCAGTGAGCAAACCTTGGGGCTGCTCAGACAGGGCCTGCGCTCAGCTGTGTGCGGAGAGAGGTTGTGTTGATGCTGTGGTCAGTGTTGAAACCAGGACATCCCAGTTTCCTGTGCTGGTGCTGTAGATGGGAGGCCGCCTTGCAGCAGAGCCATCCTTCTGTCATTTTTCTCATCAACTGTCTGTCACATCTGCCAATCTAATGACGACCGGCTTAGGTTGACCCCGATTCTGAGGCTTATTAACACTCTTTTGCTGTCAGGCTCGGTGACAGATGGCACATCAGCCCTTGGTTTATTTCATGTCGTGTTCATGTTGGCCGCCCATTTCCTCACCCAGCTCACATCACAGCTTGATGGTTGTAGCTCACCTTGGCAGAGCACTCATCTCCACAGCGTCTCTGTGAGCTGAGAGGGGACAGGATGAGGTTCCCTTCATGCCAGCAGCTCTGGGTTTGAGGCAGTCCCCTGGTGTGCTGTCCTGAAAGGGATGGTCTATCCCCACCATGCACTTCTTCCACCTGTGTTGGGTTTCTGCTTGCTCAGTGATCTGAATTGGCTCACTGGGGGCTGTAGGTAAGCAAGGGAAGCAGAAAGGAGCAGCTGTCCCAGAAGCCAGTGGTGACAGCACAGCAGGACACGGGGCTCAGGATGATCCATCTGCAAAGACTCCTCTCCCAGGGCTCTTGTGCTGGGGACTGCAGTGGGATAAGGGGCTTGCAGGATAGGGAAGAAAGGCACTGGAGCTTCTCCTTCTCACTGCTTGTACCTGCTCTTGGGAGGACATGGTCCTCTTGGAGGGGAAGTGGAATGGCCTCACTGTTCCTGTGCTGCTCCCCGTGAGGTCCCAGGCCAAGGGCAGGGTCATGCAGGTTGTCCTCCTTCGCTCTCTCACATCCTTCATCTCATCTGCTGGTTGCAGGGTGCCAAGAAGCTCTGTCCCCAGTGCAACACCATCACGTCTCCCGGAGACCTTCGGCGCATCTACTTATGAAGGACCCAGCAGGAGGGCAGGCCCCAGCTACTCGGCTCAGCTCATCCATCACACCAAGGGGGAGAGGAACGACAGCAACAAAAAAAAAAAGACGTTTTAAAATTCAAAGCAGATGAAAGGTTACAAACAAAGCAGAGACTCCAGGCACAGACTCGAGGATACAGGAGCAGAGGGCCCGCATGTTGAGACCTCCTTCAGCACCCGCAGCGGGCAAAACCAAACCCTTTGTTGTGAAGCCCCCTTTTTTAAGTACCAGTATTCCCCATCACCCGTCCCCTGGAGCTGGCTTTGCATCGCGGATGGCTCGTGAGCCCTCCTTTGGACTGTGTTGTTGACCACTCTGCCCCCAGGAGACCTGGGGACAAGGGACTCTTGCCAGGAAGATGTTAAATAACCTGTAACTTGTGTTCTTCGTTCAGTTTCGTTCTGGTTTTGTTTTTATTTGGTTCGGTTTGGGTTTTGGTTTGGTTCCGTTTTGGTTTTTTGTGGTGTTCTAGTGATAAAGCAAAAAGTTTAAAGGAAGAAAAACCCCACACCCAGGCAGAAATGAAGCACATGTAATATAGATTATATATGTTTACAATGTTGTGTATAAATGGGATAGACTCAAACATTACATACTAATAAGTTTCCCTTTCTGGTTGGTTTTTGGGTTTGTTTTTTTTTTTGGGTTGTATTTTTTTTAAAGAAGAAGAAAAAAAATGAGCAGAGAACATTAAACCCATATTTTTCTTGGTTCAGCAAAGTTTTGGCATTAAAGTCATTAGTTTAAACAAAGTATATATATACATATATATAATATAAATGGTTTAATGTTCTGTGGTGTATATTTCCTCATTCAGATATGAAGTTAACAGCTTTTAGTAATGGCTGTAGCATTGCCCATAACTTACAGAACTTATGGGGAGTAGAGGAGGTGGATTTTTGTCATTAGTTGTAGCTAATGGGGCTATTTATAATAGAATCACTATCCCCAGAAAGACACAGCTTTTAACTCCTCACAGGGGACCAGGCAGGGCAGGGGGATCTGGCTCAGCCCCCTTTGCCTTTCCCAGTTGGAGAAGGAGCAAATGGTGTGGAGCTGGAGCCCCTCGTGCTTCCTCCAAGGCCTTAGCCCCTTCCCCTGCCCCTGCGTGGCTTTGCTTTGCTGCTCCCAGTGCCAAGGCAGGATGCTGGGAAGCGGTGGGCACAGGGAGGGATGGAGGGGTCTGAGCCATGGCTCTGTTGGTGGCTTGGCTGAGAGAGCCAGCCCCTGGATTCTTACAGGTCTCTCCCTCCTGCAGCCTGTGTTTGCAAAGGGGATTTTGGCACTAAGGTGAGAGCCAGCCCTGCCTCATCCTCAGGGCTTCCCAGCTGAGATGCTTCCAGCTGAGGCCAGAGGTTCCCTGCAGCCCCAGGTTCTTCCATGCGATCCCTGATGCTTTTCCCTGTGTCCCCTATCCTCAGCCTTAACCAAAGCTGCCATCTGGCCTGTTGTTTTGTTGATTTTTCTTTTATTTCCAGGACCCAGGAAACAGATTCTGATCCATTTGCCAAGGTGAACGCATGCCCTGTGTGCTGACTGCTCCCAGCCCTGGCTCCCTGGGCAGCCATGGGGTGCCAGCTCCCCAAAACCAGAAGACAGGGAGAAGCTCATCTCCTCTACTCCCACTGGGTCTTTCCAAGCAGATCCCACTTGGCAGCACAGCGTGGCTGGAGCATTTTAAGAGTCCGGTGCCAGCAGTGGATGAGGGGTTTGGAGCTGGGCACTGCTGGGCTGATGGGGTGTTTCCAGAGAGGGAAGGGATGGGGAGGTAGGATGCCTGGAGTGATAGTCCCATTGATGCTTCTCTGCCCTGAGCTTGGTGCTGTTCTGCAGAGTGCAACTGCTGCTCTTGGCATCTCCCAAGTGATTCCAGAAGGATCCCACTGCACCCAAACCGAATTGGAGGAGCTGTATTTATAAACATCTCAGCAAAAGGCAGCAATTCCCAATTGAGATGCATTTCCTGGGTGTCCACACTCACAGCAGCATGGTGGCCTCTGAGAGCAGAGCTGGCTGCAGCCTTCCTGTCTTGGGATCACATCCCTGTGGAGCGCCTGGGGGACCAGAGGAAGCCAGAGCACCCCCATAGGGTCCTGCCTCTCCATGGGCAGGGGAAGGGGCTGCAGCAGTGGGTAACCTTCCAGCCAGCAGCACTGGGAATGGGGAAGGGCAGGAACAGAGAACTTGGGTCTGGGTTTATAAGGGGAGGGGTGGTGGTGGTGTATGGCTGAGCTGCGAGTGCTGGGTTTGGAGAGGGTGCAGTGGGTTTGAGAGGCAGGATACCCCATCCTAACCCTTCATTGGGAATAGGCCCCAGGAAGGAGCCAGCCTTTCTGGCGGGTGTTATGGACCAGCCGTGTGCTCTATGTACGTATGTGTAAAGCCACATGTAACTCGTCATTGGTTCTTGGGTTTGGGGGTTATATTTTTGTTGCATCCTTTGGTTTCATTGTAAAGCCATCCCCTGTTTTCAAGGGGGGGCTGCAGGGGGAAGGCTGGGGAGAGAGGTCGGTCCAGGCATCCACCACTTCCCCTCTTCTGGAATGAGTTGAAATGATTTAAAAAAGAGAAGACCTATTGGAGTTACCTATCTTTGCCCAAAGAATCCCAGTTGCACAAAGCGATATTCCAGTGTGTCGATGATTGTGTGTCAGTGTATATTATACAAAAAGGTACTTGTCACTCCCGTTTGTAAACTACATTTGACATTAATTAAACAAGTATAAATCTTCTCGGGCGCTTTCTGCCTTTCTGTGTTTCCCTTTGCAGGCGAGAGGCAGCCAAGGAGACACAAGCCCTGGATGTTGGCAATATCCCAAAGGAGAGCCTCAGTCCTATTCGGGATGCAGGGACAGATGCAGCTGCAGAACCCCCTCCAGACCCCACCATGGATGGTGCCCCCTCCCCATAGTGCCATGAGGGCAGGGTGAAGGGCACACCTCAGGGGACGCCCCAGTAATGAAGTCTCATCAGCTGCATTAGTTGGGGACCGGAGGCGCCCAGCCCCAACAGATCTATACGTCCTGCATTAGGGGCCACCGCCGCAGGATAGGGTTACCCCCAACAACAGGCACTGGGAGGCTGCAGGGATGGGGCTGGCGCCGATGCATTTGGTTTACAAACATTCAGCAGATGGGTCGATGGGGTGTTTCGAAACCCCTCCCCATGGCTGCATCCACAGGGATGGAGTGCTGGGAGTCCCCTGGACATCAGGGACCTCTTCCCATCTGCAGTGGGAAGGCTGGGGAAAGGGGTGGATTTGGCCGCTGCTTTGGCTGGCAGGGAGCAAGCAGAGCGTCTCAGCCCATGAGAGGCCTGAGGGCAGGGTGAGGGGCAGGAGCCCACCCTCCTCCCCTCCACCCGCCCCAGAGCAGGCTGCTAATATTTTATTTAGGATATCTTTAGGAAGCGGAGGCCCGTGATCTATCGGGGGTATTGAGAAAATGCTAATGTGTAATAGCGTGTGTCAGGGGCCTCGTTCATCACCCGGCACCGCCTTCTGGGGGATCCATATCTAATTAACGGTAATGAATGAGGGAGCCCACCTAATGACAGCCCGCCAGTTTGTTATGGAAATGAGGCAATCCCATTAGGCAAAACACTTAATTAAACAAACTGCTCCGAGTGGAGGCCAGAGCAGGATGGGCCCAGGCCCTTTGGGGGAGCTGGGGGGGTGGTATCCAGCCCCCCATATGCCGGGTGGGGGGGCACAGAGGTTTCTGCAGCACCATAGTGCCCATGGACATCCCAGCAGCAGCAGGCTTGGGGAGCCGGGGGGGACCCACTTGTGGGGGTTCCAGCTGGGGAGGGAGCAGCAGGGAGGTTTACATCCCCCCCCCCCCCTTGTCTGTCTGCACATCGATGGGCACAGAGGCAGCAGAGGCCAAACACAGATTTCCAATTGCACGTGTGTACTTGGCTCCTGCTCTATTGACATTGGAGCAAGAAGGGCTCAAGGTTAATTCCTTATCAATACCCTATTGTCAGCTCATTCATCACCCAGGGAGGGCAGGGGCTGCCCAAGCTCTCCTTGTTCCAGCCCCCATGGGTTTGGGAGGGTGACCAAGGGTGCTGTGCACACCGCTGCCCACCCCAGCCCTGCCTGGGCTGCCCATCTCTGGCCAGTGGTGCTGGGTAGGCTTCCAGCCATGTGAGGATGTAGAGATGAGGGGTCGTGGGCTCAAGTTCAAGGGCAATGGGATGGGGGAACGCTGTGCAGGCAGAGTGAGCTGCTGCCCAGTGAGCCCCTGCCCTGGGCTGGGTGCAGGAGCTGTGCATAGGGGCTGCACTGGGGGGTTCGGGTAGTGCCTATGGCCCCCATTTGTGCTATTCTGTTTCCTAACTGCCCCCCAAGCCCCAGCCCTGTGTGCTGTGGAGTCCTACCAGCCTTTCTAGAGAGCAGTACTAAGCTCAGCTCTGGCCCCAGGGCTTGGGGGCTACAGGGCAGCTCCGCAATCCCGATTTGTGGGGTTTCCCGAAGTTGGACCACGGTCTGTAAGCACAATATTGCATGGGTTTGCTTTAAAGAATAGCTAGCCTTCTCTGTGCGATGCAGAGGGAAGGTGCAACCTGACCTCCCGATGTGGGAAGAGCAGTAACGCTATTCCTGACATCAGGATTCCAGTTTATGTTCGGTTGAAGCTAAGAAACAGGTTCTAGTATGACTTCCCGGGGCATGCAGCTCCAGGGCCTGCTGCTGTTCTCTATTAGCTCACCCTTTCCACTCCTCGCCATCAGCATTTGCTCTTGCTGGTCTTTCTCCTTGTCTCATGAGGGGCCTTTCTGGCAGGAGATGCTCCCAGGCACACGCAGAGGTTGGGGGCTCCTCAGGTGGGAATCTCCCCACGCAGGAAGGAGAGTGGCTGCTGCCACCTCGTGGAACGCTGCTCTGCCCGGACCCAACGCCCCAGCCTGAGGGCTGCTGTGGCCACCCCCTACCAGCTCTGGCCTCCATCAGCTCCATGGGGATGGAAACAGGCTCACGCCTCCCTCCTTCTCTTTCTGGCAAGCAGCAGATGGAGCTCGGTTGCTCAGCTCCATCCAGGCCATTCACACTTCTCCATCAGTGGCAGAGCTTTGCCCATACATCTGCAACATCCCAACCTGGACAAAAGATGGGAGCTCAGCCTGGTCACAGTTTGCTGCCCCAACACACAAAAGGCAACAGCAGAATTGCTTTAAAACAACACCCATATTAGGCACAGGTTAGTCTTTGCTCAAGGGGCTGCTTTGAATCAGCTGTGCTGCAAGATGCTCCCTCCTGCTCCAAAACGTGATCCCTGGCTGGGCTGGATCAGGCCCCTGCTCTGCACCAGTCCCCACTGCAGCCTCTCCCAGTGCCATGGGCCACCCTGCCTACACAGGCACCCCCCAGCAGAGATTGCTCGTGCCATATCCTGCTCCCATCCCACTAGGCAAGCCAGGGATGCTGCATTTTTCCTCCCAAAGACCACATCTGAAATAAATGCCCTCCCATAGCTCCTCTCAGATATTTACTTGGATTTATCAGGATATCCCAACCTTTGGCTTTCAGCATTTGGGCTGAAGCTCTTTAGGAACCCAGGCTGCACCAACCTGTGACAGTTTAGCAAGGATTAAACATTTGAAGCTGGATTTCTTAAATCCAGCAGTGCTTGGATCAGTTCTTGGCCATGTGCCTTCAGGCTCCAAGTTATTAACCTCCTGTTGTAAATAACAAGCAACAGAAATAAAGAGGGCAGACAGGGGAGGGTGAACATACATACTGTATAGGCAAGAAGAAGGTGATGTATCAGACAGTACATTTAACACACTGCTCATAAGCATAATTAAACCTGGCTGGGACACAGAAAACGAAACCCACCCAGAAGATTGATGCTGATGGTACCTCTGTAAATCACTGGCTTGCTGGAGAAGGCCCTGCTCTTAGAGAGGTGTGTGCACTGACTAGCCCTGAACTCCAAGTCAGTTCTGAGCAGTGGAAATGCCCATGAGAAGGTTCCTGCCTTTGAAACCCAGGGCACCTCCAACTGCAGAGCTCCAGCACCTGCTCCCTGCCTGCTGCCATGGGAAGTGGGGAGCTGGAGCAAAGCTGTACTTAATTAGGAAAGCAGCAATCCCATGGTGGGGAGGTGAAGGTGGGGATGGAATGTGGAGCTGACACTGGTGAGGCTCTTCCCAGAGGGAACCTCACCATCCTGTTGCACAGGGACAGAGGGTTTAGCTCCAGCTCCTGCCAGCCATGCTCTGCAACAGCCCAAGTCCTTAAACAGGAGACATTCCAATACCCACAGCAATAAACAGGAACAGCAGATTCCCAGCCTAGCACAACTGCGTTACTCCAGAGGCGTATGTTATGGAGTGTTTAACTGTTCTGTAAATACTGAACCCATAGAAACCAGCATGAGGGCAAGTGCTACTTAAATAACCTTTTATCACCTCTGCTCCCTAAGAGTATTCCCAGTGCCACAAACGGGCTGGATGCTTAGCAGACACAGCCCAGATCCCTGGGAAGGCAGGCAGAGCACTCAGGAGTTACAGCATGGCCAGCACAAACCAAGGGCCTGCTTTAAAAAGCTGGGAGATCTCTGATGAGCTTTCTGGGTATAGGGGCCCATGCCTGGATTTTACAGGTCCAAACTTTAGGGGATTTGGAGAAGCAGCAGGCTGGAAGGTATCTATCTATCTCACCCAGGGCAATCACAGCTCATCTTCACAGTGGCAGCTGAAACTGGGATCACACAGAAGGCAACTCAGAGCAACAAGGACTCCTGTGCCTGGAGCCAGTTCTTGCTTTCAAAAAAGCTGAAGATAAAACAAGCTATCAACACCTTTTCACTTAATTATCACCTACACACCCCGGTACATCCTTTACAGCCATGCCCAACATGGGGTTACTCTTTGCTTTAAACAAGTGCTGCCAGACTAGCCTGCTCAAAACAGTTGTGCTGGCTGCTGTCCACAACCCACCCTGGTGTACTTCCACAGAGGGCTCCTTCTCTGCATTTCGATTCAGAACAGCAAGTGCTTTATAATTGTGGATGCCAGCATCCCAAGGGTGGGCAAGACAAGCACAGCAGCCCACAGGCAGCAAACAGCCATGAAAACCCTCGTGCTTTTTATGTCCCTACAAGGGCAGCCCCTTGCTCAAACATACCTGTATCACAGCCCTCCACAGCCTGCTCCTGGCAGTCCTGGACTGGGAATTTAAAGTTGGCTAATCCTGTCCACCACAAGGTCAATTAACTGGCAATGCTGTGACATGAAGTAAACATATTAGAAGGCTCTCTTCTGTCTTTATCCCTGTTTCTCCCACAAAGAAACAACAAACCCCAAAACCGAACATGGCTGAGGAGCAGTGCAATGAGCAACTCTTTCACTAGGTGGAATTAATTTCTTGTATTACTAGTACGTGCTGCACGGACAACAAAAACTGATCATCTGAAGAGAGCATTAGGGGGAAAAACATCAAATGTCACAGTCATTTGTGGGCTGGAAATGACTTAAGACACAGCCAGCATAAATCATCGCTCCAAGAGGCAGTTTCATTTTTCTCTGTGGTTCCACCATTCTGTTTCTGTGGTCTTTGGGGTTACAGCCCTGCCAGTTTCCCTGCATTTCCCAATGCACACTATAGGCTGCTCAAAGACCCACAATAATAAATCAGCAGTTCTCCTAGGAAGCAAAACTACTCAGAAGGACACACAAAAGACTGGAAGGAAGAGAAACAAACACAAGACACATTCAAAAAGGTTAACTTAAATGTTTTAGTTGAAAAACACAAAAGTTACCACAAACATTTGAGCTCTCAACAAGGATCAAAGCTTTGAATGCTCTATCTCAGCTATTTAGTGGAACCAGATGATAGTATAGCCACACTGCCCTGCACACACCTTCTCCAGGTCTCACACTTGGTTTCTGGGCCTGATCTCCATCAAGCAGTATAACAAGAGATGGGATGCACCAAGAGAAGAGGAAAGTCCTGCACAGCTACTTCTGTTTGCTCACTGTGAGATAAAAGAAATGGCTCAGAAGAAAAAAAACAGCAAAAGACATGTAAAATCAGCACAAGGCAACAGAACATGCATATTGAACATGAGTGAACAAGGACACAACATGGAAAGCAGAGAACAACAGGAGAACAGGAAGAAACAAATAACCACCTGTGTGAATTCTGGCCTGTGACACCCTGGTGTCATCATCAAAGCACAATATCAACCACCCTAGGATTTCACCTTCAGTACTTTAAATTAATCCTTATCTACCTTCTGCTGTAACACGAAGGCTTTCAAACTTGTATATGGTGGAGAGAAAAAAACAACCCAAACAGCTAGGAAGTCTCAACTTCCCTCCCTCCAAACACATAAAGGCAAAGAGGGTGAAGTTTCCCATATAAACTGAACAAAGAGGCAAACACTGTGGGTCATTATAGCTCTATTGAGGTGAGCCCTCAAGACAGTCAGACAGGAAAGTCGTACAGAGGCTGCTGTAATAGGTGGGGTATGCCCGCATGTGGCTAACATGAGCTGAATATGCAAAGTCCACAGCCTTCACGGAGACACCAAGCCGCTGACGGGCATCAGCCATGGACTTCACTTCACTGGCCTTGATGATGGCATCGGCTTGGGAATAGAGGTAAAGCTCAGGCCACCGTGAGGGTGCTTTCAGCAGCACATCATAATGGCTCTTGTGGATGAAGCGGGTCAATGGGTACAGCAAGATTCGCAGCACAGCAGCTGTGGTAGCAAAAGTAAGTAAGAGGAAATACTTGAGCAGCACATTCCTGGACACCAGGATTGTTGCAAAGGCACGAAGGGCTCCTCTCAGGTTTCTTCTGCCAGGGGCACTATCAAAAATGGTGCCTACTACCTTGAGGTCTTTAAATTGCTTGTGCGAGTGGAGCATTTCCATGATGTAGCGGTACAGCATGACACCACCATTGCTGAAAATATGGAAAAGAACTGGTCTGTTCTCAACGCTGTATTCAAACAGTAGCTCCAGAAGTCGCTTGGCTGGCGTCTGGAGGGATCTGATGCCACAGGTCTCAGAGAAGAATACCATTTTCCATGGAGCCGTGTAGCGGATGACAGTGCACCCCTAAGAAGAACAGAAAGAGGCCCCACACACATTTAGGCTGTGCTGTAAATTACATGGAGTAGGCAAGCATCAACACAAAGAACATGAAAATTTGGGACAGGTTTCCAACAGGAACTACAGGCCCAGAAGGAAGTCTTCAGTATGTGCAGCAAAGCACCAATATGAATAGGATTATAGTAATCATAACAGCACACAGTATTAACAAAAGGTTTATGTGGTACCAGAGGACTGGATTTGATAATGTTTTAAATCCTTTCAGCTCTTCTGCTAACTGGCACAGCCCCTGTGGACATTGCACCCAAGCTTTTCCAGGTGTTAGTCTTCACCCAGGAAGAGAAAGCCATCTCTCTGATTCACAAACCATAAGTATCAGCCATTTGGGTAAGAGGAGCCTGCTCTGGTACACATCTAGTTCTTGATATTGAAACAAACGCAAGAAGAAGGAGGAACTTCTCCCTGTCTTTGGGTAGTACTTGTTTGCAGCTGCCTCCAAGACTCACCCACAATAAACACTGACATGATTTTCATAAGACCTTTTGAAGTGCTCCAGCTGTACAAATGAAGAGCAGTGCTTCAGAGATTCAGAACACCTGGCCAACTGCCTTTACAGTTAAGGCCTTGCATTTAGGTGTAGATTGGGAAACAGGATCTTGGAGGAGTTTCTAAATAAAGCAGATGGCACTACATTCATAAATGCTTTAGTCTTTTCTACAGCTAAACTCACTAACATAACACACTGACAAACACAAGCCAAAGTCACCAAGTCAGCCCTCTGGTCCAGAGCTTCATAAGCAGTGAACAACAAAGAAGGGGATATCAAGTTCTTAAAGTCTTCTATACAGTCCTACCATGGCTGTAGCCACTTCCTTGCTAGGGAGCTAAGAAACCCCTTTCTCTCCTTTCCCATTTGTGTTATCTTTCTGACAGAAAAGCATTTTTTCAAAAGTTATGCTGCCATGGAACATGCTCCTCATCTGCTCAGCAGCATTTCTTAGTCACAAAATCCACTTCACAATTAATTCTTCACTAGAACAAGGCAATTAATGACTCTTGCACTAGATTACACATTAACAATAATCTTGTTAATGTACAAACTTTACCGTCTATAGCTGAAACAGATCTGGATAAATACTGGATCTACAAGCTGGGGTCACTCCAGTAAAATACAGTATTAGAAAATATTATAACTTAGGGAACTAGCAATTAGACAGACCTCTTTAGCTCAAACACAAGATGCTCCCAGTGAGCAAGTATGATTATTATAGGATGCCTGTTTCACAGACAGGGCGAAATGAATTTGCATTACAATATTTAGATGATTCATCTTCACAGGAAGGAAAAGCCAAACAAATGACAGACGCTGATGGGCTCTGTCAACCCTCAGCCTGGCTTCACCAGGTCTACGCTGTGACCAATTAGGAAGCCATAAACCCATAATCTTTCCCCACATGTTTACCTGTTTGGAAAGCTAACATAGTTCATATCATTCCTGAATAACTTCAAAAGCCTCAAAATACTCCACTGACTCACACAAGTTTCTCTGAGGCAGCAGTTCTGTCTCGGCTGCACACACAGAGATGACATCAGCCACTGTTAGGTAGCACTGCCTGGGCTCCAAGAGACAAGGAGTTTCAATGACAACAGAATTTGCCACTCGCTCCCAATGACTCTTCAGACTAAGAGAGGCTTTAGAGTGATTTCACCAACATGCACAAAAAGAGGCAGTTTGTCAGAGAGCTGCATGACTGTCATAAGAATACGAATCAGATACTCACCTTCTGGCTGTAGATTGCACTGTATTTGGCCAGGTGTCTGTCCTGGCAGCCTGCCCAACCCAGGAGGATCACCACAGGCTGACTGTCTGCATGGCCTCTCTTGGAACTGCTTTCTGAAACAAATCACAAGATTTCAAATGACCGTCCTCTCATCTACCAGAATCAGAACTTACATCAATTTGCTTAATAAAGTTTAAAGGTAACGGTGAGCCGGGTATTAGCTTAATTTCTCAGTCAGTTATGCACACTGCCCCATCCCAGTTTCACTACATGGACTTGCAGCAGTTTCAATCCCTGCAGCTTCCCAAAGCTCTCCACTGATGAATAACCAGCAGCGTGCAGATCACTACGGGGAGCACAAAACCCTCCTCGCACCTCCTAGGAGCTGGGGAGGCATCAGAGACCACTTACATGGGGGGATATGTCCTGCACTGCCCTCCACAAACGGCCAGACACCTGCTACACAAGTGTCCCCACGGCTCCCACCCCTCCGTACCCCGACAGGTCCTCCAGGTCCGATCCCCAACATCCACGCTCAGAAGCCCCCCAGGCCCTCCTGTCACTGGGGTCCCCCTGGTCCCCCCGCCTCCCCTCTGGCTCCAGGCCCGCTGTCCCCGTCCCTCACCGCAGCCGTCCCCCGGTGCCAGCTCCACCACCGCCTCCTCCATCCCGCTGGCGACCGCGTCCACAAACTCCTACCTCCCACCCCACCAGCGCTTCCGTTGTCCCGCACAGGAAGCCCCGCCCCCTCCCGCTCCGCAGCCAATGGGAAGGCGAAACGCCCACCCCGCCTCACTCTCAGTCCCGTCCCCTCCCCGCCTCCCATTCCCTTAGCAACGCTCCCTTAGCACCCGGCGTGGAAGCCCCGCCCACTGTCGTGTAAACTCGCCCTCCCATTGGGCAGGAGGGATAAAAGCGGGTCGTGATTGGCTCGGCTGAGATGTCAGTTATTGGGGGTATCCGCCCCCTCAGGGAAGGTGATGGGGAGTGAGGGGCCGGGGAGGGCGCTGCCGATGTGGGGTGTAGGGCCTGGAAGGATCGGGATGAGGAGGAATGTAGGGACTGGAGATCGGAACACGGTCAGAGGGCTGGGGGATAGGTTGGGAGTGGGGGTTTGAGGGGGTTGCTGGTCCTGAGCTGGGCGTTTGGGTCCGGGGGAGCCCCTGGGGACAGGGAGTGTGTGAGAGACTGCAGGGCCTGAGGTGGTTTTGGGGTGTAGTTGGGCTGGGTCAGGCCTGGAGTGGGGAATGTTGAGGCTACAGTGGATTAGGGCAGGTAGGAGCTGGGTTCTATGTAGGGGTCAGTGCAGGGCCTGGCTGGGGGTGAGGGGAGTGCGTTAGTTAGGTTTGGGGTGGTAGCTGAGGTTAACAGTGGTGCTGGGAGGCAGGACGTGTAGTGAGAGAGGGGCCAGTGGGACTGTGGCTGGATAGGGGTTGGGTGGAAGGCATTGGGGTGCACTGAGGAAGGTGCATTATGTATGGGGACGGTTGTGGAGGACTTGAGGTGTGGCAGGAGGGGGTGAAACCTGCTAGGGAAATACAAGCTCTAAGTTTTGCTTGAGGCTGGGCACAATCCTAGTGTTGCAAGATGCAAAGGTAGTGCCAAATCACCGTCACTCTGTCCTTCCATGAGTTCAAGGCTGTCAGTCCCTGACACCTCACACTCCCACTGAGGCTGATGCAACACCACTCTTTTCATCTCAATCTGATGATTTAGCAGCACTCTGGATGTTAAGAACTGCTGAATTGCTAAAGCCAGTTGCTAAATCACTTGTCCTTTTCTTGGCAGCAATAAAGCTCTGCCCTGACCCAGCCTTGTTTTGGTTATTAGGTCCAGTAGACTGGGGTGGCAGCCCAGCACTATTGAGAGCAGAGTCTGAAGCCGGTTACATGCTGATGCTAGAAGTGACAAACGACTCAGGCAAGTCATTTAACTTCCCATATGTATCCATCTGTATGTTCCCATATGTAAAATAGTCATCATAAAAATATTCATGTACGTTTTCAAGGTACTTTGTAATGTCGGCTTAAAGACTACTCTGTCAGCAGACACTGTTATTATAGCAACCAGGGACTGATACCACTGTGTCCTCAGAAGCCTCATGTTATTGTTTCCAACTCTTTTTTTTTTTTGCCATTGATTCATAGGCAAGCCCTATGCATGCCTGAAATCCTCACGTCTAGAGGCTGGTGCTCGTATTTCTGAATAGTGGAGGGCTTACTGCAGCTTTATAATAAAAACAGGATAGCATTACACCACCAGCGTCTTCAGCATAAATATGGAAACGTTAATTTAGAATCAATTTTGGGATGTTTCAGACTGTAAAGTTCTTTTAACTAGATCCCTGTTGAGGACAGAGGAGCGCTTTATGGGACTGTAAATTTCATGCAAACAGTCGCTGTGAAATACAGGTTTCCCCTACACACTAGCTGTTCTCTCAATATCAATCATATGCCTTGCAAGTAATGTTTCACAAATATTCTGTAAATCACAGGAAAATGCTCGCAGTAATGTGAAATATGACTTTCACTTGACTGTTTCACCGGAGGCCCCTAACAGGCCATTCTCCTGTCAGCACTAACATTTGTTATGGCTAATAACATTTTCAATCACAACTATTTTGGGAAAATGGATTTATTTTAAACCTGCTTCCCTGCAATGGAGATCCCTGCCAAGGACACAGGCTCCTTACAGAGCACAGACCGTTAATTCCCAAATGAGATTTCATCTCCTCTTAGTTCTCAAACATTGTTTCTTAGAGAGCTTTTGGAAGACTTTGTTTGGTTTTAGGTACTGTTTTCAGGTAGTGAGGTTCATGTTCACCTCTTGGTCATTGCTTTCAGTCTGATAGAGGCAATAGGAATAGAAAGATACTTTTGAGCAGCTTGGGGATATTCTGGAACTGATACGGAATTTTGCTGAAGATTCTAGGGAAAAAAAGCTTAAGAACTTTGTGGATAGGAAATTGGTAATCTTGGTAACTTATATTACATTGAAAGAGACTTCTTATTCTGAAACCTGAAGATTTTGTGTCATTTTATCTTTTCTTTCCTCCTAAACCACACTTTACATAGAACCTAAAATGGTGCTTTTCTTACATAGGAAGTTCAAGAACAGTATTAGATAGGGCATGAATTCCTTTCTCCTCAGGCATGTTGATACGCCTTGATGGAGGACAGCATACCTGTGTTAATGCAGATGTCTGTGACCTCATCCCTCTTTCTGCACCTGTTTGTGTAGACAGACACTGGTGTTTAAGTCCTTGAGGTTGGTCAGTCTCTTGAGGCCAAACACATACACATCAGTGGAATTCTCATCTACCTGAATGGAGAACTTAATCCTCTAATGTCTCATTCCCTTACAAAGTGTACCTTCACAATTGTCAAGTTGGACTAAGGGGTATACCATACTGAGCGAAAAGTGTGCTAAAGAATTTGGGCAAATTATGGATTGCTCTATTTAACACCTATATGAAGGGATGGAAGCAAGTGCAAGCAAGGAATGTTTCTGGACTTTCTGTCTTCTTGTCTATAGTTCTTATAATGTTAAGTTTTCTTAGATTGTTTAAAAGCATGCCATAGCAATTAGCTAAGTAAAAAACAGAGCAAATATCTGTCATGCCAAAGGGTCCCAAAGTGCTCTCCCACTGACAAGACCAAGCACATCTTCCTGGAGTGGATGTGGACCCAGTCCAAGTGACTGTCACTGCATCACACAAATGAGGGCACGCTGCGCTGCTGTGCTAACAGGCATTTACAGCCCCCTTGACCCTGTCACTCCCCATAAATCCATACCTATTTGTGATCTCATTTCACCCTAGTTATTCTGTGGCAGGTCAGATATGTGATGCAGTTTTCATATCATGAGGCTAGTGAGAAACCAAGGCTAGGGTAAGGGGTAACATCAAAATGACTTTATTAACAGAGCAGAGAGCTCCTGTGGTGAAGCCACCTGCCCTGGAAAATAATCTCAAGTCTGTTGCAAATTCATTGTGCAGCTTCAGACACACCAGAACTCTCCTTTTGCCTCAGGTTTTCTATCTATGAAATTAGTATAAAGGATAATGAGATTAAATTAATGGTTAGTAAGTGTTTTAAACTTAAATGATTCTATATTATTTGCCAGAGATTTTAAATCTGATTTTGGTAGAAACTCCTTAGTACAGACTTCTTCTATCTTCTAAGTCCTTTTTTAACTTGTTTCTGACTTTTCTCTAAGCAGAAGAGATCATGACTTCTGTCAAAGAGCAGGAAGCCATCAGGAGCCTCATGGTTCTTTTATAGGAATGGGATATTGCACGAAGCCACATACTGGACAACTTCATTAAAAGCAATGACAATAAGACAGAACCAGAACTGGAGCTGGAGTTCTCCCAGGGAGCCAGCTTGTTTCTGGGTCACCTAGCAGCATGGCTCAGGATGACGTATCTGCTTCCATGGAGGTGGCAGTGGGATGGAGAGGAGGAGAAAGTTCTCCACCAAAATATTGTTTAAAGAGTAAGCTTCTGTATGGAGACACCCATATCCAGCTGTGTTCTGCAGGGTTTAATATCCCTGTCTATCTAAAGATGGAACTAAAGGGAGAGCCATGTAACCTGTCTTTCAGGGACCTAGAATTAGTGGGTTTTCTCATATTAGGATGAGGGGAAGGTTCATGCACTCTCACATGAGCGAGTAGGCAATTCAGACCTCCACACCAGCAAAGGAAGTCTGTGGGACACCACAGTGGCCTGCAGATCTGTCCTTAACCCTGTCAACAACTACATGTACAGCACATGCCTCAGCAAGCTGCTCAGGTCCATTGGCATCTTTCTATCTGCTGCAAGCAGGTGAGTATGGAATGTCACTGTATCAGAGGTGCATGGGGAAGGCACACAAGGGTGAGCAGATAAAGCAACAAGTCGTTGGACATGTTTTGTGAGAGCTGTGTAAGAATTTCAGGCAAGGCAAGCCTCAGTGAGGCTTCTGGTAGGAATTTCAAATGCTTTCCAAACCAAATCCACTGCTTATGCACATCTCCAGAGCCATCGGGTCATTGACACAATGTGGAATGAGTGTGGTGAGAGTCTGAGTGCAGAGATGGAGCCTTCTCTGCCTGTGGTTCTAAAATGAGCACAGGGTAAAACAGGAGCTGGTGACCTGCTGGCAGCAAAGCATCCTGTTGGCAGGCATCTGCCTCTGCATTCCAGGCTGAGCCTTCTGGTGTTCCCTGCCCAGGCACCTGCACTCCAAGGCAGGAGGTGATGGTTCCTGGGAGCATGATGCGGTGATAGAGGAAGTAGGTGATGCTTTTGGCTTTGTTCCCCTATCCTTGCAGACACAGATACCTTATTGAATTCCTGAGATTGGAGGTGTCTTGATTCGCCTGGAAATACTAGGCCTGAACTTCCACAAATTTGAGGACAAGAGGGAGTCTGTAAAGCTGTTGCAGCTCTTTGCAGATGCTGGCAGGAAGTATAAGGAGCTCATCTGTGAAAGCTACAGTAGGCAGTGTATACATATGTGCTTGTTCCTAGTTCAGGCAAGGATGTTATCCCGTGACCTCTAGCCTCTGGGGCTGCTGGAGGTGCTGAGCCATTCCCTTCCCTCCCCCTGCTGATGGCAGATGCCCCAGTGTTCTGTTAGAAGGAGTTCAGAGTTTTGGCTGTTGTTGAGCAATCGCATTTCATCCCCTCTCTCAGGTTGTACTGAGCTTGCTTTCTTTACGCTTATTTCTTTTGATGTGATATTGCTGTCCTCCTGGTTGCACTGCTTCAGTTAAAACCCATAAAACAGTTTCCCTTCTTACCTGCAGCATTCACCTACTGCAAACATTCTCACACTTCCCCTCTTGAGGCGGGAGGGGTTTGCAGTTTGTACCTTGGCCGGCTGAACATGAGCCAGCTTCTGCCCAGGCATCCTGGCCTGTATCAGCAATAGTGTGGTAAGCAGGACTAGGGAAGTGATCATCCCCTTGGTGAGTGATTATCAGCACTTGTGAGGCTGCACCTCAAACACTGTGTTCAGGTCTTGGCCATTCACTACAAGAGAGATATTGAGCTGCTGGAGCAGGATCAGAGAAGGGCAACAAAGCTGGTGAAATGTCTGGAGCATGTCTGACAAGGAAGGGCTGAGAGAACAGGGGCTGTTTAGAGAAGAGAAGGCTCAGGAGGGACCTTATCTCTTCTCTACAGCTACCTGAAAGAAGAATGGAGAGGAGGTGGCTGGTCTGTTCTCCCAAGTAACAAGTGATGGGACAAGAGGTAACAGACTCAAGCTGCACCAGGGGAGGTTTAGACTGGATGAGTTCTTCATCGGAAGGGTGGTCAGGCATTGGAACAGGCTGCTGGGGGCACTGGTGGAGTCACCATCCCTGGAATTGTTCACAAACCATGTAGATGAGGCCCTTATTGACATGGTTGAGTGGTGGACTTGGCAGTCCTAGGGTGGAGGTTGAGCTTGATGATCTTAAAGGTCTCTTCCAACCGAGTTGATCCTATGATTTTGAAAGAGCATTCCAACAGGTTTTAATTTTTCCTGGGCAGCAGAAGCCAAACCCTGTTAGCCATTCTGGAGTTCAGATTCCATTGTCAGAGGCCATGAAATGAAACCTGCCATCACAGAGAGACAAAGCCGCAAGATCACCAGAGGGATCCTTAGCAGTGCCAGACTCTGTGTAAATGCCTGTGGAAGCGCCTTGGCCACACATACTCCAGTTAGAACTTTGCCAGCTGGTTTTCCAAACAAAGAACTTTTCTTGGCGTCTCCAAGCCATAGTTTGAGTGGGATGTGGTGCTGGGTTCCCTCTGGCGTGACAGTGGAACAGCTGAGGTGGGTGATCCAGGCTCATGCAGGCACATGAGTTGGTGTCTGTCTTTGCACAGGAGTGTAATCCCTTGACAAGTTCTTGGCCACTTCCAACTCAGCAGAGGCTCAAGAAGACACGCAGATTCCGCTGGACTCTCCAAGCCTACAAAGGCCTCATTGCTGTGCTGCCATGTGCCTCCCCCTGAGCCCAGCAGCTGGCTCTGCAGACACTGCAGGTCATGAAGGTAGGTCATGGCTAAGGGCAAGCGTTAGCTTCCCTATCTGCCCTTCCTGCCCTGGCAGGAGCCGGGATTGCCTTCTTGGCATCAGGGCTGGAAGAGGACAGTCTGGAGGACGGTGTGAACACTGTCCCTGTCATTCTCTCCCCCGCAGGACGTGGTGGGAGAAGCGCCCACAGCCGTGGTGGAGCCGGTGCTGGGTGTGCTGCGTTCCACACACCTGCGGATCCAGCACGAAGGTAGGACCCGTCTAGCTGCCCTGGGCAGGGGGTGAGGGTGCCTGGGGGAGGCTGTGGCCGTCTGCAAGTCGGGAAGGTGGGGTGGGGATGTGCGTAAGGGCGGCTTGGGCAGGGGATGGGATGCCTCAGCCCGTGCAGCAGCGGGACCACACGGGCGGATCATCCCCTCTGCGACTCAGGTGCCTCATTAGCATGCGGCTCATTAGCATCGATATCGTTTGCATACCCAGGGTGCACTGCGGACCGGCGCCACGGCCCCGTTAAAGTTGTCCGTTCCCGCGGGACCGCCGCTGTCTGGGCGCGGGGCATTGCCCGTGTACGCAGTAAGGGGCTGACGAACCATAGCGGCGGGGACCGGACGGGAGTGGCGGGGTCGCCGTGTGCTATGGAGTGACAACCGGAGAAGGCTGCGTGTGCGCGGGGGATTGAACCTATACTCCGGTTTCTCTTCAGACCGCATAAATCTTTCGCCTTTTACTAAAGATTTCCGTGGAGAGGAACAAGCACGAGTGTTGAGGAATTTTTTGAGGCTCCATTTCGGTGGAGCTGACCCTGTGCTGGTTAAAGACAGAACCCGTTCTACTACCAGGAAAAAAAAGCGGCCGAAGTGGAGCTGCGCTAGGGCAGTGGCCGCAGAGTTAGATAAACGAGCCACTTTGGGCTACGTTAGCGAGAGGCTACGGGAACCCAGTGGGGTTGGACCCGGCCCGGCAGCCCGCAGCGCTCAACCCACTGCTCCGCCGTCTAGGTCCGCTCCTCCCTCCGCCGCGGGCGGCAGCTTCATCACCGCACCCTGCGCAGGGCACCCTGCTTCTGCCCAGAAGACGAGCGAATGGTCGTTCGGTCGGTCCCTCCGCTCGGACCCGGCGATGCACAGGGCCCGCTGCCTCCCGGCGGGTGATGCTCCGAGAGAAGCGGTTACGTGGGGACCTGTCTCCGCCGCGCAGGCCAGCGCTGGCCCGCATCGCCGCCGCGCTCCGCCCCGCCGCCTCTCCCGGTGCCGGTTGTTCGCCTCTGCGCGGCGCTGTCCGCAGGGACGACGCGACCCAACCCGGGCAGCGCCGAGTCCCGTCCCGATCCGGCTCACCCGGTCCCCGCAAGGCCCCACCCAGAGCAGGGAGCAAGGGCCTTATTAGCATGTTCTTCATTAGCATAGGCTCATTAGCATACCCAGGGTGCAGTGCGGGACAGCGGCGTGCCGCCCAGTGCTGCCGCTGCCCTGAACCGGCCTGGCCGGCGGGCTTGAACCGAACTAAGGATGTCGGTACCCAGGGCGAGCCGGTGCTGGTTGGGTGGGAGATGTAGCTTGGATGGGGGGGTCGCCGTGTCCTATGGGGCAGCAGCCAGGGATGGGAAGGTTGCAGGGTTACTATGCAACTCATACTCCGGTTTCTCTTCAGACCGTATAAATCTTTCGCCTTTTACTAAAGATTTCCGTGGAGAGGAACAAGCACGAGTGTCGAGGAATTTTTTGAGGCTCCACTTCGGTGGAGCTGACCCTATTCTGGTTAAAGACAGATTCCAACAGTGAGAGGGGGAGTTGGCTGTTCTCTAAAGGTCCTCAGGGTGGGTCGTGTCCTGGTGCGGTACGGCTGGGGCAGCATCCGACCCATGGGGGTCTGGGCTAGGAAAGAAGCAGGGTCTTACTGTGGGACAGGCCGGCTGCGAGGCTGGGCCCGCGCCTCATCCGCGCCCGCCCGCTGCCTCATTAGCACTCCGTTAATTTGCATACCCAGAGCGCACCGCGGCAGCGCGGCTCTGCCCGGCCCCGCCGCTCTCCGCTGCCGTGGGCCGGTCCGAACTGTTTGGGTGTGCACGGCTCGGGTGACCGCGGCACGGCTGGGTTGCGGGGCACAGTGGGGCAAGGAGCAGGCGGTCGGGTGTTGCCCTGAGCTGTGGGCGGCGGGGCCGGCGGGCGTTGGTGGCTGGGGATGAATGTAAGCTGTACTCCGGTTTCTCTTCAGACCGTATAAATCTTTCGCCTTTTACTAAAGATTTCCGTGGAGAGGAACAAGCACGAGTGTCGAGGAATTTTTTGAGGCTCCATTTCGGTGGAGCTGACCTTATTGTGGTGAAAAGCAGATCGAATACTTCAATACCTCTTAGAGCCCGGTGTTTTACCAACAACCTGATCTCGGGGGGGAGGGTGGGGGGGGTGTTTCCTCCCGTACCGAGATCCCTGCCTTTGTCCTCCCCTCCAGCCGCGGAAGGTCCTCATGGCCCATCAGGTCCGCCCAGCGCTGCTGGAGGGCCTCGTGGCGTTCTGACAGCATCCTGCAGAGAGGAGACCGCCGCAGGTCCACAGCAGGATGCAGCCTGCCAGGGCTCTTCCTCTGGGTGCCTCAACTCCTCATGCAGGGCTCAGCCATCACCCTGACTTGTAGGGGAGAAGCTCTTACAGCTGCAGGCATCATGCACAGAGAGCCTTGCAGAGTGTTACATACGATATTGTACCCATAGGGCATGCCTAAGGTGCGTTTCCTGAAAAACTACGTGCTCCTTTCATGTTAGCAGTGTGACTCCACCACCCCTCCCTTCAGACATCTTAGAAGGGTTTCAAAAGCATCATGCTCACCTTCCTTATGTTCCTCATGCAGACCCAGCCACACTTGACCTGAACCCAAGCTGGTGTATATGGTGCATACTCAGCAGGCAGCTGCTGCAAAAATCGTTAGCTAAGAAACTCGGGAGTGAAAACTATAGGAGCACCATAGGTACCTTAGAGAATAGGCACCCTTTGAGTAGAAAAGGACATCGGTCACCCAGTGGAAGAATATAGTGCCTATGACTGACTACAGACTAATGAAAATCGGTCAATTCCGTATGACTTTCCTGCAGCGTCCACAAGATAGTGCTATTGGAACACTTTTCGTGCAAAAGCAGACGACTGAAAACTTGGTGGGTAGGAAGTTTCCAGGGCTGTGCTCATGGATGTGATATGTTGGTGGTATTTCAGTCCTAGTTCGTTATAATTACACAAGAATCTTGCTGGGCTCTAGTACACACCTGAAAGCTCCTGCCAATCATTAAACAATAATATCTCTGCAAGCCCATGTGTTAAATAATCACTGTGCCACACACAGCCAAACATTTCTTGTTTGACTCCTGTCTGTTGGTGTCACTGGGGTAGGGCAAGAACATACCATTGGCCATTGAGGTCACCCCAAGAGGCCCAGCCTCAATTTGTTGCATGCTTGTTCCCACACACAAAGTGAGGGCTGATGGTCTGTCTCATTGCAGTGTCTTAGCCAAGGAGGCAGCAGAGGTGGCTGAGGAGCTGATCCAGATGAAGATGGTTGCTGTGGGGAACCTGGATCTTGTGGTCAGCCAGAGATATGCCAGCATCTCCCTGGAGGTGAGCATGGTGGGACATCATAGCCTGGGGTCTGCTCCCAGAGCACCTGAAGAGGAAGGCTCCCTACACTGCTTTGGGGTTTCACGTTGGTTAGTTGGGATTTCTGCCTAAGCACAGCAGGAAGGCTTATTCACAAAGGCAGGAGTGACACTTCCTTTAGGGAAGAGCTGTATTTCCACTCCTGCCACTCGCTGCACACAGGATACTGGGAAGCCAAATCTGGCCCTCACACCTCTGTTCTAGCCCCAGGCTTGCTGTGGGTCACAAGCACACAGAGCTAAGGGGCTAACCAAGACAATTTGCCTGGGAAAAAGCTATTTTCCCCTGCTGGTGCTGTCCTGCCTCAGCACAGCTCTGCCTGTGTGACAGCGGCAAAGGACAGTGCGGTCAGCAGCTGGGAAAGGCTGAATAAGCAATGGCTGAAACCAGGCTTCTCAGCTTCCTGGTGCAAGCAGGCACAAACAACACAGCAGGATGAACTTCCTCGCAACTACCGCACTTGAACACAGTATAATACTTTCAAACACCCTCCCTCTGTCAGTGAAGGTGGGAACTGGCACTGGGGAACAAGGTGAGGCTTGAGCAGGGACCCACCAGTTTCTCTAGCTGTGTTCATGAAGTGCCACTTGTAGTAGCACCAGCAATAAAGGAGGCGGTCAGGGACTCACTGGCATGGGACACATGCTGAAGCCATATCATCACTACAATTCTACCCTCTATACCCACACTCACATCCCTTCTCCCTACACATCAACTGTTCTGTTGCAGTATTTTGTCCACAGATTTCCCTTTGTGCACTAGGGCACACACTGTTCC
The DNA here is from genome assembly GCA_002631895.1 of Agapornis roseicollis. Lineage (NCBI taxonomy): Eukaryota > Metazoa > Chordata > Aves > Psittaciformes > Psittacidae > Agapornis > Agapornis roseicollis. The sequence goes on along the minus strand of NDXB01021726.1, from coordinate 71,643 downwards.
AGTACTTCATGTAAACATGTCTCCCCTATGGGATTTTTAGTGGCCCCTCTAGGGCTCTTGGTCTGTTTTGTAGGGATGTGGGGTCTGGATTTCACCAGGAAAAGCCTGTTAGTAGATGGGACTTTTCACAAGAAATAGTCTTACATGAGAGCCCAGAACTAAGACCCCTTTTGAGAAGCATTCACTTTCAGTCTCAGTGTTCAGAAGATAAATGCTCTTCAAGACAGAGCAAGGAGGGAGCTCAGATTTTCTGTGAAGTGACTTAAACTCCTACAAGTCAAGTCGCTCCTGCCTGGCTATAGAGATTAGTAACCAATGTTGGGACTAGGGAGGAAAGGTGGAACAAACCAGGGGCAACATTTGCTCCTTGCACCCAGGCCCATTCTTACTCATCCCAAACAGCACTGGAAAAGGCTGGATAATCCAAGCAACTAGTAACACCTGAACTGGAACAAGACTGCCTTGCTTTCGTCACAACTAAAGCCCTGGTACTCTGGCTACACCATCTTAATAGGATGCAGTCAGCACCCAGGTACAAGTCAATTTTGACAGCTCAAAGGGCTCAACCCTAAACATTTGATCACAAAAATGCCCCAGCTGGGGCTGATCCTGCTTGGGTTAAAGTATCCCTTCTCTAACTGCTTGGCACTGCTGCTTGCCCACATCCCATTAACATCCTAACTCTTCTGCTACCTTTTCCAGGACAGTCCTGAGACCTGGTACACAAAAACAGATCCACTCCAGGCAGAAGTACTGACCTCCATTGTAGAGTCATGGCAAGGATACAGTCCACAGAAGGTGTGTTCAGAGCTGCTGGGGGCATAGTCACTTAAATTACACCCTTTACTTTCAGGGGAGAAGGTAGCAGATGAGGGTGGGGGATGTAGGGAAAGAGAGTAATGGTAGAAGGAGCTAACATGTTTGCAGCATGTTAGCCATGGGAAATTATGTGAAGATCCTGGGGCTATCTTCAAATCCTAAGTAAACTCCAGTGATACAAGGGAGTCTCACAGAGTCTTTCCTACTTACCTGATGCTATAAGATCTTAGCCACTTACTACATGCTGAGCTTTATGCAGGTGCAGGATAGGTACCCTCTAAACCAGCTTTCTCACTTGCTCAGCAAGTTCTAGCCAGCAAGATGTCAAAATTGCAAGGCAAGATTTATTTTGAGAGATTTTTAAACATTACAATTGTAAAGACTTAAAAAAACCCCACTTCACCCAAGAAAGCAGCCTCTCTACACCACCTGTGAGTCTTCAGGGACTGTCAGACTGCACCAGAATCAGCAAGGAATATGGTTTATAAGATAATGAAATCCAGGAACATTTATTTATCAAGCTTATTAAAATACCAGTGTTGTATGATTACATGCAAGTCAATTTTCTTTCTAGAAAAGCCAGACTTGCAACAGTTTTGCAATGTTTCAAGCACATCTGGAAAGGTTATGTACACTAGAAAACTATACACATGTATCTAGTTCTGTGGGAATAGACCATTATCACTTGCAAAGGGCCAGAAGAGAGGCACCTAGCAGACTCTCAGCCCCCCCCACCCCAGGCCTTGCAGGGGTGTTTCTAGCACTCTAAGCACCCTGATACCAGACCATGAAGAGGGAGATGCTGCTGTGTTCTCTACCCTCAGGCACATGTGACCTGCAAACTCTGCTCTACCACATTGAAAATAGGAATGACACAAACCAAACAAACGTGCAAGACATACAGAGAACTGCTTGTGAACCACATTTTGCTGTATTTACTAAGGCCTTTTCCGCCTCATCTGCTTGCTGGCTTGCTCCTCCAGTTGCATGGCAGCCCCCAGGGCATCCAAAGTTTCTGTGAAGGAAGATAGGAGTGACAAGGTGACTGACCTGGAAGCTGAGCTCCCTGGGCCAGCTGTCCCCCTCAGCAGGGCTCTGCCACAGAGGGAAATGGACTGAGCAATAACTGCTCAGCCAACATCAAATCCTGCCTGGTTCCACAAAGCTCTTCAGTTGTACTTGTTCAGTTCTCCTCATCAGGAGTTGCAAGCCTGCAGTTTGCAGTTCAAACTAGATGCCACTAACCCAACCATCCCAGAGGGCCAGATTTCCTCAGCCTATAAGGCAGAGAGGGCAGCAGGGCATTTACTCCTGCTATTTTGTCACAACCCTAGATGATGGTGACAGATATGGGGCTGCATTTGAGACGGGAGAACAGTCAGGGCTGCTTACAAAAAAAGTCACTATTTCAGACTGACAGTTCACTTTGCCACAATTTTTAGCCTCATTTAAAAAACCATGACCCTCATAGGCCTGTTTTTGAGGCACAGACTATGCCAGCTGCAATGGCTGGAGTGGCAAAGTTACTGCAATGGTGGCAGAAAGGTAGCAGTTACCAGCATAACTTCCCCTGTCCCAGCCAGGCAGTCTGAGTACACACACACACACCGCCCCTATTACCATGTGTCAAACAAGCCCATGCACCTGGCCTTGCTACCTCCCTTCCACCCCTGCTCCAATGAATGTGAACAGGGCTAAGGAAACAGGCAGTTGACATCCTCCTGTGCTGAACTGGGAAGTCCCCAAACTGGGTCAGTACTGAACAGTGGAGGGATTTTGTGGCACATTTATTAATGTGCTATAGTAAGGCAAATGCATGCCAAACTGAGGTGCTGGCAGATGTAGCATCTCAGTATATGCCTGGCAGATTGATGTAAAGTGGATGGTTATCAAGGCCTGATGTTCATGAAAATTGGAATGGAAAGAGAGGGTACACCCCTATGAAACCCTAGAATATGGTACCAGGACCTCTTTCTCAAAGTTTGGGTTTTGGCTAAGGCAAAAGGTAAACTATATAACCAACCTAGGCAAACAGATTTCAGCTCATCTGCTTTTTGTGGATATTATGTTCTGCTCAAGGGAAGGCAGTTTTATATGGCAGTAAAAAGCAAGTGGAAGTTTCTGGCCAAAATTTTACTTGGGAAAGTGCAGACAATAGGATATTTCAGATCTGCCTCTATGATCACCAAGGAAAGTGATTAGAATCATAAGATAAGCAGAAGAACTGGGTGCTCAAACCCCCCCCAGCACTGCTGGTGCAGTGACAGTGCTAGTCAGAGACAGGCACTAACATACCTCCAACACTCAGGAAGTTTCTTGAGCTCTCCTCTACAAAGTACTTAGCTCTGCTCACAAAGGTCTCAAGATCGTAGTCTGGCTGCTCTGTGATTCCCAAGAGGTAGTCAAGTTCAGTTGCCAGTCTCTGTTATTTACAAGGATAACAATAAGAAATTAACTTTCTGGAAATTCAATTTGTTTCCTCAAACCTGGCATATCAGTCAACAGAGCCAAGCTTCTACAGAGCAGTAGCAGTCAGTGCTCACTAGCAGCAAGTAGAGGTTGCTAGTTGGAGGGGAAGGGGGACTGGATGCTCACAAGCACTGAAATGCCCCAGTTTAACCAGTTGGGCAGGAGAACGCAGGAAAAAGTGAGGAAAAAGTAACACCATAGTACAGCATCTTGCATTACAGCCCACAGCCTCCCCAGCAGCACTTGGCTCAAACAAACAAGCTGCAATCAACATGCAGAAGGCAGCCTAGGCCAGGCTTGCCTCTTCCACATACCTGTTTCAGCTCTTTAAGCTGCTCTACAACCTTCTCCTCCCGTTCAGTAATCTGAGCCATAGCCTCACGAAAGCTGAACATGTGGGGAGAGAGCTCTTCCTCCTCCTCCTCCTTGCAGAGCTGCAAGAAACAGTCCAAGTAAGAACAGCAAGTTGTTCCCAGTTTAAAGATCTGTCCAACCCACTGCATGCACATACATTGTATTGAGGACCCAAGCCTTCCATGTCCTCACTCTCAGTCTCCATTTGATTCTGTGTTTCACCACCTCCATTATGAGCGCTTAGCTCCTTCACCCTGCAACAAAAAGATTTGTCACTCAGACTGTTCTTCCAGCAGTTTCTGGTCTACAGCATCACAGAGCAGCTACTGCAAGCAATCAGTGCTCAGCAAGAAACATTCAGCTACACTCAAGTTCCACATCACTCCACCCAGAACAACTCACATGGGCAGAATCTCAGAGGCCTATGAGAAAGAAAGCTGAGGTGTTTGTCTCCAGGACCTCTCCTGAAGAGAAACATCCAAATACACAATGCTAATTGCGGCAAAGCCTTCACAGGAGCTGTTTTCCAGATGTCAGCTTGCTTTAGCATGCCCAGCTAAGAGAAGTTAGCATGGAAGGAAAAGGTTAAGGTTGATTTTTGCCCAGATACCCATTGTACCGGAATAGATAGAGAAGAATGAAAGTCATGGCTGATAACTTGGTACAGCAACTGGGCACTTCATTCCAGTTACTAGTGTCAGTTTCAGCCTAATACCCCCTTTCTTAGAGCTTGAACTTGCCCTGAACACTGGCAAAGAGCCCAATGGGCCCAACTCAAGGCTAAAATCTTACTGAGGCATGCCAAGTCAGATGTTGCACTTCGACCTGTACTTTCAGGTAAGCAGGAAAAAAAAATACACAAAAAGGAAAAGCTGCAACTTCACTCCAGAACCAAATCCGGGAATCTGTCAAGATGGAGTGTTCCTGAATGCACATGACAAGCATTACCATACACCCTTTCAGAGAGAGCAATCCTTTCCAGGAAGGAACCAGCAACGTTATGTGAACTAAATGAAGGCAAGCTACCAAGCCTGAGATGTCATATATTAACAAAATGATACCTCAACAACAGTCAAGTCTTATCTTTGCTTGTCACCTTACTGGAGGGATGTAGACAGGCATGTAAAGCAGAAACCAGGAGGCACCCACTGCTCTGACAGGTGTTCCAGCTACCAGCAAGACACCCAGGGAAGCCTGGGGCTTGGTCCCTGGCAATCTACCTTACCCCACAGGTAGCCAAGGTCACCTGTGGGGCACTCCAAACACACTCCCACCATCTGCTTAGATGCATTTGAGTTCTCGGGTCCTTCAGATTTCACACAAAGTCTCCAGGGCACCGTACCTTATTAGCTCATACTAAAGCCCATCAAGAACAAAGGGGCTTGTGCCTCCTGCAGGGCGCTATAAGAGACACATTCTTAGCACACACTTAGAGATGGGACCTAAAGTAATCCAGAAAGTAAAGGGCATGGAGGTAATCAGGACAGGGTAAACTCCCTACAAAAACCAGGGCAGTCAAGTCCAGTATAACAGACTTCTCCTCTGAGGAAAGGAAACATTAGTCATGGTCTTACACAATCTGTTATGTCTCACACAGAGAGCACCCAGATCCGTCTCATAAGACGGCTCTAAGATAATTTGCTCCTGACAACAAAGGTCCAAATCACCATTACTAACAAGACAAGAGAATTTGAATTTCCAAAGGTCAGATTAAAAACAACTAAAAGCACCTTCTGTGACAAGAATAAAATCCCCAAATCATAAAGGCCATTACCTGTCAGCATATCTCAGTGTGTTCAAGGTGTATTCACATGAACTCATGCCTGGAGAAATCATTGCTATCTGCAAACAGAACAAAAGATCTCAGTGGCTCTCACATCTGACTTCCACTCATGTTAATGGGCCTAGACATCTCACCAGGCATCTGGGACACATTAGGGCAGAGTCAAGCCATTCTCTCACGTGCATTTTACTCTATATGTGTGGGACATGCTAGTGGCCCTGCATGCAGCTTTCCACTGGCTTTGTGTACACCCACAGTGCTGTACCCCCACAAGAAGCAGAGCCCTTTGAGAGCACACCAGGCTCTACTGTACATTCACTGTAGAAAAGTGACTTCGGCAGCCCTGCTTCTACCAGGCCTAGGCATAGCTCACCACTTTATCTCAGTCACCACAGGTGAGTGGAGGAGGAAACTGTATGACTTTTTTGCCAGAGAAGTGAAGCTTTCTGCCTTTGAAGTCCCCTCATTCTGGAGGAACACAGTTATCCATCCAGCAAAACTGCAGAACCCATAAGCAGTATGTGTCATGCACATACTCACCATACAGGTCCTTGAGTTCGTTCCTATGAAAGAGTCTCTCAGCACCTGGGTCAGCTTGCTCTCCCGGAAAGGGGTGTGAGATTTGTTCTGCCCTAAAGCTCGGATACATTCCTAATAAAAGATAAGTCTTGTGAGTGCAATACCTGCATCTCTTCTCAACCAGCTCTGCAAGCTATCAGCCACAAGTTGCTGGTAAATCCAACAGGCTGGAGAATAGTCATCTTTATTGCTCTAAATGCTTCATAGTCTTTAAATATACTCCAAGTCTTTGACTGCTTTGATTCTGACAGCTGGTATAATCATCACATGTAAAAAAGATGGCTTGAATGAAACTTAAAATGGCTGTAACAGTGTCTGGCCTGACAAGGCTGCACTGCTTTCCTGGAAACACTCTAAATGGAATTATATACCACTTTCAGGGTTCTTGACATACTAAACTAGGATTTTGGGGGCTGTTCTTTTCCCTTGCACTGGAAAGGAGCAGCATAGACAACCCCAGCATTGAACAGAATTCATTAGCACTACTTGCTCCCCGAGCTATAGCTTACCTTCAAAGCCAGCAAGCTCTTATTGATCTCTGCACCTTCCATTCGCGTCTGCCTATCAGCACTAGCTGTGTCTGCACCCCTCTCATTCCCTGCCAGATCCACTAAAGAGAATTTGCCAAACAGTTTCCCTCTTCGGCGCAGCAGGATTTGGAAGCAGGCGTGTGATCGGGAAGAGCTGGCATTTGCAAATGTCTGCCCAGATGTCCTACAGCAAAGAAGCAAACAAGCATTAGAACTGTGTCCCAGAAGATGCAACAGGTCCTGACAGCAACCATTCAGTCAAGTTGCTTAACCTCCTAGGCTTTATCCCACACATTGGTACTTCAAGTTTGGGTGAATTATGGAATTACTTCTGATAGAAGAGCACAGAAGGACTGCTGTGAGAAATATGAACCTGCATCCCAGTTGTAGAGATTTAAGGCTATTTAAGCTGCCTGGCTCAACTCAGCCAGCCCAGCTGACTGTTAATGCCTTACATTTGGAGCTGGAAGAGATGCCTTTAGGACTGCAGCTCTCCGCCTCAGAGCAGGCCACATGTCATTTTCCTAATGCATTTGCCATTACACAGTAAGCTCAGCCAAGCTCCCCACTAAACGGCATTAGTTATGATAGCACATTACAAGCTGGCTTAGCGCTTTACCTCTGCTGTGCAGCTGTACATGCCCCATCACTACAAGATACAGACTGGAGGCTTAGAAGTTACCACAAATCTCCCTAAGACCTTCACTGTCATTTAATCCCCAAGAAGGTTGGCAGGTGCACTGTCCCACCTGTGTCCCTACTGCTGGGGGAAAGGGAGGGAGATTGTCCTAAAGTGAGGCAGGAGACTGTCATGTCAAGCCCTTCTTGATTGAACTGTCAGCCAAAAAAGCATGCACAGCAGAGTGCTGAGTGAGCTTTAAGGATGGGAGCATCTGCACATGCAGTGTAATACAGAAGCCAAGGGGGTGTTACTTGCCTAGTAATGTTTCCACAGTAGTTGGTACTTAACTGAGACTTGAGATACAGATTATGGCAGAGGGGTTGGAACTACATGATCTTAAGTCCTTTCCAACCCAAACCATTCTACAATTCTATGATTATAGCTTCCAATTATAGGCACCAGCACAATGGTAGAGCAGCCCTGACCAGAGCCTTCCTGCCAGGATGATGAACCAAGCCTGCAGCTGTCCCTTGGCACCTGCTCTCAAAGATTCTTTAGACAAGATCCCTGAATAACATGCAGCACTTTTGTTGCCATTGGAAAAGCTCATATGGCCTGCAGCTAAGCCAAAGTGGTTTTTAACTGTAGGTTGATGCCAGCTGCTCTTCCTTGATCTTAGAAGCCCACAGGGAGCTACTTTTGTTCCTGTAAAAGAGCTGATACTTCTAGAAAGCTCAGCTTAGCTATGGCACCAGGGCAACCATCCCCTCATAGGAAAAGTTTTGGCTCCTTCTTGGAGTTGCATGAGGACATAGGAATGAGAAACTCTGACTTCTCTATGGAAGGAGAGCTAAACCTAGCCCTGCTAGCCACCTTCCTGGATTTATGCAGAAATGCTGCTCAGTGCTTGCCTGTTACTAGGAACAACAAGCTTCTATTTAAGTCTCTAAGCAGTAGCTACAGACATATTTTTCTAGACATGAAGATGCAACAGGATATGACTATTTTTATTGGTTTTAAGACACCAAACCTGCAGGCAGTGCCCATCTCAATCATTCTGATGACATCCTCAGCACAGCTGACTTGTCTCTCTTGGAGACCAACAACCTGGACCTGCTGCTTGCCATCCTCCAGGACTCTAAGCTTTGTCTTCTTGTTCAAGAGGTCAAACACCTACAGGGTAACAAGATTGAGGCAAATCTAAACAACAGTTTTGTGCCATCTTGATATAAAGCTATAGAAAACCAGCACCTTTAACAGAACCTTCCAATTCAACTCCAAATACACCATAAACAATAGATTATATAGAACTGTGGAAACTCATAAGTTTCACTTGGCTACTTATGAGACATTCAGCCAAAGAAGTCAGGTCAAGATTAAAAAACAATAGGAATCTTACCTTTCCATTGTATATTTCAAAGAAAGTCACATACACTTCCAGTTCCTGACTCCTGTACCTGGGCTGGTTTAGGAGGAGGAAGACATCTTGTGCTAGTGAGGAAAGGCAGAAGTTAACTAGTTTAAAAGACATTCTAGTTACTACTTGTTCTACATTCAAACACCACACAGCCATAAAGCAGTGTCATGCAGCTGAATGATACTTATCAACAAATGCTGGTGAAACAATTAGTGCTGTGCCAACAGCTGGAGAGCAGTATCAGCAGCATCCACTTCCAGGGACTGCAAACACAGGGGTATACAGAAGTTTTTATTGCTAATGTCCCCTGTAAACAGCAATCCTCACTGCTGTAGGGTAACACTGCAATCTGCTATTATTTGCTCTTGTTTCAGCAATCTTGCTACACACAGGCTAGTTTCACAATATGCCTTTCTAAAGGGGAGGTAGGGAAAGTTAGGGTTCATGGTGCTTTCTAGGTCAAGGAGGGGCTTCTAAAGCATCTGTTTTCTGGAATGATTTTGTATGTGGTAGGTTTTTTGCATTTAATGCTTACAGGAAGAAGCAGAACATTTATACGCCTTCTCTATAAGAAGCTTTACATTAGAAATGGGTAGGGTTGTGCTGCATTCAAGTTGGGTATTGCCAAGCACCATCCTGAGTTTCAGACAAAAGCACAGCAGAAGAATCAAAATCAAATGGTTCAGCCCAGGAAATGCCAGAATAGAAAACTGTCAACTCTTTGCCTCGAGAGCAAGTATCTTCCAGTGAGATAAGTGTGGATCTAGAAGCTTCCAGGCTGGATGGAAAATATTTTGTGAACCTGAAGAAACTAAATCATACCTCCTGCCACAAATACCGCTACTTCTTACCGACAACACAAATGCTTTATGTACCTTCTACTGGAAACATTTTAAATAACCACACACAGCCAGATCTTCCCTAAGAAAAACAAGCACTAATTTGATTGTCATATCTAAAGAATCAACTTACACGCAAAAGCATATATGCCCTTTGAGGCATTCTGTGTCCTTCCAGAGAAGTCTCCACCCATAGTCTGTAAACAGAAAAGGCCAGAGGTAATGTGTGGTACAAACAAGTCAAGCTACCCGATTGCAGTCCCAAGGAAGTTACTATATGCGTATATGTGTAGGTTTTGATGTCAATGAGAAGATTAGAACAGTGCAATTCAGGATAAAATTAGTTTGTTGCTTCCCTATCAGTTCACAAAGCAGCTCTGGACTATGCAAAGTAATAGGTGAATGCCTGCAAGGGCCTGCAGTGCAGCACAAAGCAGTTGTTTCTCCAAAGAGAAATGCATAACCTTGACAATGCAACCCAATTGCCTCTGGTCGGAGGAAATAAAGCCTCAATTCTTAGGGCATAGGTTGAATAAAGTTTTCATTGCTGCTTGCAAAAGCTCACATGGTACCAAAAATGCATCAGACTTCCAAAGCAGACAATGCCTAACTCCTCTGACCAAGGTACCTTTAATCTCAGCTTTTTCATTTGGTGTTGTGTTGACTCTACCATTTTTGTAAAATGCCTCAAATATTTAAAACATGACTCAGTCATACAATCACAGAATGGTTTGGGTTGGAAGGGACATTATCTAGTTGTAATATCTTCGTTAGCTTATCTAGTTCTTAGCTTATCTAGTTCCAACCCCCTGCCAGGGACACCTTCCACTAGACACCAGGTTGCTCAAGGCCCCATCCAGCCTGGTCTTGAATACTGCCAGGGATGGGGCAATCCCATGACCCGGTCAGTTTACCAGAGTTCAACAGGTAGTACTCCAGTCTCATGCTACAGCTATTGTCCTTGCACTACTTCTGCACGCCAGGGAACAGAATTTCACTGCCTATGATTTTAGTCCCTCACATTTGTATTCCTTTAATGATTCTCAAATGAGTATGTTCTCCCATTCAAGTGCAATGGAGGCAGCCTATGGCCAAACTTCTACAAACTTCAAAATTTCCTTCTGGATTACTGGAAGAGATCTACAGCTCACTGCATATCACTAACAATAGGAGATCCTAGCCTAAAACTTGGCTCTAACACTGGAATGACAGCAACTGATTTCTCAAACTGACAGGCTAGCCTAGCTTAGTCCAGATCACTGTAGTCTGGGGTAAAGGCCTTGTACAGAACAAGATAGCATTTTGGACTCCACTATCATGCTGTGAGGAAGGAGTTTCCCACTTTCCTTCCCTACAGTTTCCAGAAGGAGGTTAAAAAGATAACTCAGTTGTTGAAACTATGCATAACAGACCATCTTTCGAGGTAGTAAACACAATCTTCAGGTCTCTTGAAGCTGCAACTGGCAGACTGGAAGGAGTGGTTAGAAAGTGAACACACTAATTTGCCCACTTCACAACAATACCAGATCACCTAAATGTTTCTATGCAACAAGAAGCTTATTCTTTTACAATCGCTGAAGTCTTTGGAATGCCTCCAACCTCTCAAACACAGTACAGAAAATAGCCTTTGTCTCAGAGGTAGGCTAACAGCCCCACTTAGCAAACTGGAGCTCAGCAGCAACAGCAAGGGATAGCCATGACTAACACATTACGACATCTGAAGTCCCTAAAAAGCCAGCTATGGGGGGATTTTAGTATGATTTTCCTTACAACCTCAAAGGAACCCCAGTGATACATAAAGCTACTGAAAAAGAAGATTAAGAGCTGACAAAGTTATTAGCTTTAAGGCAAAAAAACCCAAAACCCAAGGTCCAAACTCATTACACAATCCTACTCATTATCATCAAGGAGCTTTACAATGCTTCAGATAAAGCCAGAGAATTTTAGACCTTGGAGAAGAACTTACATGTGTCTTGCCACTGCCTGTCTGGCCATAAGCAAAGCATGTTGCCTTCCCACCCTCAAAGATAGTCTCCACTAGAGGTCTAGCAGTGAACCTGGATATCAGAAGGTAAAAGACAGTTAAGACAAACATTTCACACCCTGCTTCATCAGTTTTCCTAAAAAGAAAAGGAAAAAAGAGCAAAGAAAAGCAAATCCTTTGGAAATCAGCAAGACCATGTCAAAAATAAAAGCTTTAGACTTTTCAGTCCTTTTGTTTCCTCCAAAAATGATTTTGATACTTATTTCAGGTTGCAATTTCTTTAAGCTCAGATGCCATCTATCCACAGCTCCATACTTTAAGCTTCAAAGTTATTCCCAATCAGAAGAAAGCATTACCTGTATACCATTTCATTAGAAGAGGATTCATCAAATGAAAAGTCAAATCTAAATGCCTGGGTGTCAAGGTACTTTGTTAGGTCCACTTTCTGCTTTGGCTCATGCACCAGCAGGACACACTTGCTTGGAACAGTAATGACATCACAGTCCTTTTTTTGCAGCTCTGTGGACAGAAAAGACCCTCATTTTTAACAAGAGTAAGCAATGCCAAACTGCTCCAAGGCACAGCTGCTTTGTCAATACACTCACCTTGCTTATTGAGAGGGCGCTTCCTCACACAGACACAAATCCTGTGCTCTTCTATCTGAAAGAAAAGAAACCAAGTAATTACTTCCCAGTTGGACATATATCTACTTAGCATTACAGAGAGAAAGATATGATGCTCCCTAACTAACATCTACTTTTCTATATGCTGATCAGAGTTGTCTCCACAACTGATCATACTGACTCGTACAGGGATGTAAGTCTTAAAAGTCTGCTCAGTGCAAAAGCAGCACTACAAACAACAGCTTTATGAAGCATGCTCCAGCATGTCAGGTGGAAATGCTGCCATGCTATTAGAAGCGCCCCAAATATCCTGTATCAGAATTAGTAGAAAGTTGAGCCCTTGGCCAGCTTTCCAGTTAAAGCTGCCATACCAATACTGCAACTAGGCAAATTATTGTTATTATCTTAATTTAACGCAGAGGTGGTTTTTGACCTGGAGTATTTTACTGGTGCAGTAAGTTCAGCAATTTGTCCAGCACAGTTACACATCAGATGAGTTTGGGAAAGTGCATATTCCACTGGGTGAGGCAAAAAGCAGATGACAAACTCTTCTTCTATCATGTGGTGATGCTTACACTGGCAGCTGGTTGTCAGACCCATAGGATGCAGGCACACAAACCACCCAGTGTTCTAAGCTAATCAACACCTACTTTTTCATTTTAACTGAAGTACTACCATTTTTCACTGACTACCACCTGAGAACAAGTAGTCCTTGTCTAGCAAAAGCCTTGTTAAACAATGCTACCTCTGTAATTGCTGAAGATAAACTGAGCCTAGTCTTATGGGGTTGTTTTGTTTTAATTCTTGACCTCTACTTTTGCTCCTCCACTTTCTGACCTAGTTTAAAATTACTTAATATGTATGACTTACATATAATAACACTTCCAGGGCAATAATCCATTTTAAGTTATATCTACAACAAGCTAAGTTATGTAATAGGCTCTGCTGTTTACGAGCTCTGAAAAGTACTGACGTTACCATCCAAATAATGTAATTGTTGAAGTGCAAGCTCTCTACTAGTGACACATGCAAAGTAGTGCAAGGCAGCTTAGCCCTAAAAAGGAAAGGTAAATAACCTCACTATACCACCAGGTACCTCAAGATCACAATAGGCTCAGAGGATTTCCAAGGTACAGTGATGCACTGAATTGCTCACATACTAACATCTTCAGTGCAAAATAGTCTGTGTCTCCAAGCTGCAGCTTAAGTATTTACTTACTGGATCGGTTATACATATTGGCTGGCAGTCTAAAGTCGCTCTGAATTCCTTGATCATCTTTGCAAATTCCCAGTTTGGACAGCTGCTGTCAAGTTCCTGTATGGAAAAGACATGGATGTGTAGGTAATTAACATGTAACAGCAAAAAAGCCCCAGAGTGTGATAAACCATCAGGTATACGCAATTCGAAATATTTCTCAATATTAAGAACTTTCTAAAACTATAATCAATCCATCCTTATGTACAGCTTCATATGAAGCCTGTCCAAAATATGGTTTAGTTTCAAATATTGTGATACACTGTCCTTAAGCTATGTCCCATATTGTAGGTATTGTAGGTGTATTGTACTCTACCTGTGCACGCTTGGTCCTGATTTCGCTGATTTGAGCTCTCTTCTCTTCCCTCTTGTTTTTCATTTTCTCCATCTCCTTCACAATGTTGGATCTTCTCCGAACTAGATAAAAGCATTTCTTTGGATTAAATTTCCACACTAAGTTTTAAGCACAACACAAGTATTTCAGCTTCTCCAGGCTGCTGCCAGACTAGCTTGTACAGGAAACAATCATCTTCAGAAGGATGTCGTTCACCTTGCAGCATTTCCTCTTCCCAACCAGATCTACCCACCACAAACTGCTCAGGAGGTCCCACTGCCACCCTACAGTAAAGGCAGCATTTCTAAGGTGGCACCACTGCAATAGAATTACACATCTGTAACAAAAAATACTGAAGATACTCAGTCTTACTGCCAAAGCCACCTTTTCAAGCTTTAGCCTTGGAGAATACAGAGCAGCAATCACGTAGTGATGCATCACTGGTGAGGCAGTCCTTACCCACAGCTCCATGGTACCTGGGCTCACTGAAGAGATTCTGACAGGAAGCAGGTGATCCTCTGTATTTCCATTGAGATTTGTCACTGAGGCTTCTGGAACACAGTTCAGCTTGACACTCCTGGTTCTGCCGGCTGCAGAAAGAAGCCAGACCAAACCCAGCAATTAGATCCCTAAGACCAAAAACTATTTTATAATCAGTAAAGCCTTGTAGATCATAAGCATTCCTCAACTCTGGTTCGGGAGCAGGAGAGTGAGCTGCCTAAAAACATGTGACAAGTGTGCAAATGGTGGGTTTTTTAATCATTTACTGACCACCAACTTTTATTAAAGCTACAAATCAAGGCCACACTAACTAGACAAGAACTTAGCACCAAGTCTCTTATTTCAATGTCTTGTAAGCAGAACCTAATACAACAAGGCATGCCCTCAGCTGTTCATTGCATAGGTCTGGTAAAGATAAATAACTACAACTTAGTCATTTAAGTAGGCTCAAGTTCTTGTTTTAATCAACTGATGTAGGTAAAACTACAACCAGTATAGTTACAGAGCACATTGTCAGCAGTATTAAGGCACTTCCTTCCCCACTCTGGTGCTGTGAATACCACTTTATGCCATTAAGCAGATCCCACATCCACAACTGCAGCTGTGTGCTTAATAAAGCCCCTCAAGGCAGGAGCCCTGAATATTTACATTCTGATAAACCTCTAGGCCTCTCTTGCTTTATATAAAGGAGTAGAAGTTGCTCATTCACTTGGGATTTGCAGTTTACCTATTTAAATGCATAGAACCCATGTTGTCTCACAGTAAGAATTCACTGAGTTCATTCTCCACTCACCAGGAACAGATGAATTGTTTCTGGTTTGTGTAGAAGTGCAGGGATCTACCCCCATCTCATTTTCCTGGAGGCTGCACTGTGATTCTGCAATAACAGACATCCTGGAACGGCCTCGCGCAGCTTCGGAAACAAATTCAAGGTCAGTATCATGCCTCGGACATCCGCAAGTTTTCAAATGCTCACAAAGTGCAGAACAGAAGGGAACAAGGCGAGGCTAAAAGGATATTTTCCAGATCTCTGACGCATTAGCAAAGTTCATCAGCAAAAATGCAGGGGGGTGAAAAGTGATAGTGAAATACACCACTACAGAAAAGCAAGCAGTGCATTCCAGATTTGCAGTTCCATTGAATTTCTTTCAGATACCACTAAAGATTCACTAACATGGAAGCTCCAGAACCATAATACCTAGGAAGGAGAGAGTTACAAGTTTCTGAAATCTTCTGAAGCTTCACACTTACAGGGCTGTGTGAATTGGCTGTTTGATGGTGACAGTAGTACTGCAACCTGGCAGCGGTCATGAGCAGCATCATGCTCACCATCCCAGCACCCACACTCAGACAGGGTGCATGGTGCACAGTGAAGGGGGAGCTTAACAAATGCAGCTAAAAGACTGTATAATCACAACAGCAAATCTTTGGACAAGGTCCTTTTGTAGGGAGGCTCCATTGTTACATGCCAAGGTTATTTCTTTCAGAGAGCAAGCCCATCACCACAAAGCTTCCTAGGGGAGGGTTTCAAGCATACAACTCAATAGATTTGTAAAGACAGCAAACCTGATATGAATAAATGGAAGTGTGATATGCAAACTAGAGCTACCTTCACCTCTAGCAGTCACAAGAATCGATCCAGAATTAATCACTACAATTTCAAAGGATACCAGATCTATTTCAGACCAAGGTTTAATTTCAATTCTGGATCAAATTCCCAAGAACCATATCCACAACATTCAGTGCTCCTCTATTAACTCTTTACCTGGAGTCCTCTGCTCAGGTGTAGAGACATTAGATGTCACTGCTGCAACTTTAGGAACAAAAAGCATCAGTTTCATTACACTCAGAGGTGGCATCTTATTCTGTTTGTTTGTCACACATGCCCAGACCTGATCTCATCATAAGCTCAGCAGCACATTTTCTGTAATGCACTCCTGGGCAGGCATATTGACTGGAGGATTGCAGTAGTCAAATGGGTTTGTTTCTAGTGATTCTTACATGAGGTAATATGCAGTATCCTCCAAAATTGTTATTGATTCAGAGGACTAAGGCACTATCTGTTTCTTAATCCATCCTGTAAGCACTGCTTCTGCTTCTCTCACTTCCCCGAATGAGATGGGGACAGACACCTCCTGGACCTTGTTTAGTTTGTTTGGACCAAGAACCAAAACCTGTAGCTGGTGTTAGCTTTCTAATGGGCACAGTGCAGCTTGCAATCAGATGGACACTCATTGATACTCATGGGGTTTAGCTAGTTATAGCAACAGATAACACTATTTGAGGAGTACTGAAAACGTTGCTTCTCTCTTGTACTCTGAGCAGGTCTTCAGAGACAAGAGTAAGCCTGTAGTAAAGGCAACAGATATTTCAGATTTGAAATTAGATTCTATACTTCAGGGAAGCCATGACCTCTGTGAGGACATTTTTCCATCTATCAGTGGCTCAATTCACACACATCTTTTTCCAGCTAGCTACCCAACTCCATTACCTGACCTGTCTTGAGACAGGCATGACCATCATATCATTCTGCTTGCCACTTCAAAAAGTTCATGGATTGCACAAAACTGTATGGATTTCAGGAAGGTCAGGATGTTCTAGCACAGAACAACTTTTGACATATTAAGCTTCTTGGACTACTGCCTCTCTAATACAAGGGGATTTGTACTATTGTCTTCTGGTACTGGCTTCCCTGTCTTGCATCACACACAGCCATGGCTAGACAAGCCCAGCTGTTTTGTTTACAGCTCAGTTGCATGGGAAAGCACAAGTTTCAGCTAACTATACCCTTGAAGAGAATCATCAAATTAGCAACCAATCAACCTCAGCATCACAAAAGTTTATTACAGACAGACCTGTAATGCTGCCACTTGCAATTCAAAAAGCTAAAAGAAGGTAGAAAACATGAGAGTTCGATTCCTGACACCTCAAGGTGTCAAGGCTTTTGCCTCTTAGTGACCTAACACTCTGACATCTCTATCTTCTCTTCTGCCTTTGCTGAAAAACATTGCACTGACATACAATCACTGAGCTACAGCACACCAGCTGGTGCTTTGGCTGCCTGGTCCAAAACATCTCCAAGGATAAAGATCTAGTTATTATCTAGGGGACTGTTTGAAGAGAATACATCCATTTGTCACCGCTATTTCTTTCTTGCCCTTTCCACTCTCATTTTGACACTTTTAATCTTAGGAAGTGCCACTTACCTTTTGTTGTTTGTGGCATTTGCAAAAGCTCCGTACAAAACTCCTATACTCACTGCCACATGAACTTCCTAGTGACATTTAAAAGCAGCATCAAGGAATAACTATAGCAATACTGAAGAAAAGGGCAACAAGCCCCAGCTCACAGGAACAGGACAGCAACGTGTTAGCAAAGTTTCTGCACTCTGGAGTCCAAAATGTCAGTATGAAACATTGTGATGTGCTTTGTTAGCATTGTCTGAACAAGCAGCCTTATGATGCTACTGAAGAAGATTATTAGGGTTACAATGAAAACACACCGCTGTTTTACAGGGGTATAGCACAGACAAGAATATTTCCTCACCTTCCCGTGGAGCAGGGATTTTTGAAAGGGTTGATCTACGCTTCTGTTTCTGAAAGAACAATAAATGCTGCAAGTTATCGGAGTAAGCTGCAAATCCCTAGCACAGCACTTCAAGACAACGTTGGTACAAGAATTTCTGACCAAAGTCTAACTATGAGATAGAGAAGACAAGCTAGAGATCTCAAACTTTAAGACTGGATATTATTTATAACAAGACCTATGCTGTTGACACATTAGTACCTTAGGAGAGACCAAATCCCTTTAAAGCACTTACCTGTACACTTACATTCTCTTGGAAAGGAAAGTTCTCTTTCAGATCAGCAGCAGGTAGTTCTGATAATTCAGGATTTATTGTTATCACATCTTTCATATCAATCTACAAGAGCAAAAGCAGAATTTTAGAGAGCAGAGAATTGCTGCTACCACTTACAGCATGTTTATTTTCTTTTTAACCTTTATTTTCAGTACATGCAAGCAAACCTGACCCACTGCTGCCAATTAAAATTGACCAGAAGGGCAAGACAGCAGTTCATGTTCTGAATAGTCTCCTGCAACCAAATATGCAGGCAGAAATGTGCCCCCTAAGCCATTTACCCTCATCTACCAAACACCATGCAGGTCTGCAGGTACACTAGAGCACTTCTGAAGACACAGGCAAAGCATATTTAGCATCAGCTGCTTTAATCTCTTACTGCTAATCTTAGTAAATCTCAGCCACTCTGTGGCTTCAGCACTAAGAGAGCATTAAGCATTTACTATGATTGTGCTTACAGAAATAAACGTCAAAGACTTTGGGAAATGAAGGATTCAGCATTTAATCCACGAATCAATTCACCTGCTATTCACTTGCTATTGTAACTTCACCTAGGGCCAGCTAGGTCGCAATCCTGGTCTGGTGCAAGAAGGGGGAGCCAAAGCAGGCAGGGAGCCAAGGGCAGGCTCTGGCACAAGAAACAGCAGCTCTCAACATTCCATTTTTCTAAGCTAACCAAGCTGTAAGGGCTGAAATCACCAGTGCACAAAAACTGTGGTGTCACAGCAGCTCATGCTGGAATTCACTGAGCAAAGCAACACAAGCACCGCTTCAGGAAGTCCATGAGTTCTCACTTAACTTCCAAATTACTTAAATAAGAGTTCATAAGAAGAGCAAAAACAAGCAGGTGAACTTTGTAAAATGTGGAGATACCACATCCTAACATAAACAATCTATCAAGTTTGATTTATATAGAATCTGTAAGTAAGCAATTGGAACGTGAATTAGCTCAGAAACACACATACGTGCACAGCATAATGTATAAGTGCATATAAGCTTACTAATGCAAGCATATAAAAAATGCTGTATCTTGAAGCATCTTCATGAAGATTTTCTATCATAACATACATGCAATCTACCCAGCAATTATATCCAAATCTGCGTGTTTTGCATATTTGAATGCAGCAGGAACATAAACAGTGTAAGAACCAGCTTCAAATAACCAGCCAATAACAACTAAATGCCAGACTATATATGTTTCCAGACAGACCAGCAGGACAAGCATGTTTGCTCCATTACCAAAGGAGATCGTGCTAAGTGTCAGGATTTCAGCTACATCAACCTCAAATGACCCAGACTCTCCCCTCACCCCCCTCCCACAGTGTTTATGTACACCCATGAAGAGACTCAGGAAACCAAACTCAGCCCTCTTAACATTACATGTTAAGCCTTGGGGAACGCCTGAGGGTTATTGCTAAAGGCAGAAAGGCCGCAGGCAGCCTGCGGGGAAACGAGGACTTTGGGGTACTCGATAGTCCACCACCGAGGGCAAACAACCCCTGCCCACCCGCAGGCCGAGCCGGGGCAGCACCGCGGGCCTGCCTGCTGTGCGCCCAGCCAGGCTCCACCACACTCTCTTCCCCTGCTGAGACTGCACCGGGAGCACGCGGGGCAGGGCCGCGCTCACCTCCTTGCCCTTGACGGTGCCACCCTCGGTCCACTCCACGGACACGGAGGTTCCATCCACTCTCACAGTCTTCACCTTCGCCTCTTGGATCTGGCCTGCAAGAAGCGGGCAGTGAGTCCCGGCCCAGCCGCCCCATCCCGCCGGCACCCCTGCTGCCCTGCCCATCGCTCACCGTTGCTTCGCTGGATGTTGATGACCAGCCCCGGGCAGACGCGGCTGCAGAAGCCAGAATCCATGGTGCGGGCACGGCGACAGCGAGCGGCTCCTTAGCGGCGACGCTCCCCAGCCCCGCAGTGAACCCAGGGCAGGGCAACCGCCGCCGATTTAAACCCCGCGCGCCGCCGTGCCGCGGGGCCTACTGGGAGACACCGGCAGAAGGACTACATCTCCCAGCGTGCTCTGCGCTGCCTACAGCTCCCGGCGTGCCCCGGGACGCGCACGGCCACTACTGCCATGCTGGGGGTATGCGATCGGCCCCGGGGCTCCGGGTACGGCGGGTTCCGGGTAGGGCTGGAGGAGGCACCAACCGCTATAGGGCAATAAGGGAAGTGGGATGCCAGCGGCACATCCTGCGCTGCGGGCGGATCGGGGAGCTGTAGGGGGGCATTGGATGGCAGCCTGCAGTTATCACTAAAAACGCTTTAATTCTTTTTTTTAACCAGAATAGGGTCAGCTCCACCGAAGTGGAGCCTCAAAAAATTCCTCGACACTCGTACTTGTTCCTCTCCACGGAAATCTTTAGTAAAAGGCGAAAGATTTATACGGTCTGAAGAGAAACCGGAGTATGGCTTTTCCTTCTCCCCAGCATACCGCCCGCCGGCCCAGCGACACATAGCTCAGGGCGATACCTGCCCTATTCCCGGAGATGTGGTTCTCGGCGTGGCCACGCCGCGACCACCGAAGCCGTGCAGATTCAGACAGCTCGGACCGGCCGCAGAAGCTGACACCGGCTGCGCCCGGCAGTGCCGCGCTGCCGCGGTGCGTTCTGGGTATGCAAATTAACGGAGTGCTGATGAGGAGCGTGATAATGAATCATAGGCTCACAGACTGGATTGGGTTGCAAGGGACCGTAAAGCTCCTCCAGTTCTAGCCCCATGCCATGGGCAAGGTACACCTTCCACTAGAGCAGGTTGCTCAATGAGGTGGTGTCGCGGGTGGCCAGACGGGGCCGAGGTCAGCTCCGCCTATCCTGGTCCCGCCGCTGATCCCCGCCCCGATCAGAGCCTGTGTCTCCCCGTGCGGTGTTACCCCGGCCGGTACCGAGCACACACCGCACAACCGGTTGCCCACCTGCTTGGTCCCACCTACCTCGCATGAATGGGGGAAGAAGGGGAAGGGTAAAAGTGGGAAAGTAATGGGTTGAGATGTAAGCGTAATAATTCAAACAAGCTAAGAATGATGTAACCAGTTGCAAGGAAAACAATACAGAGAAATGAAACCCAAGCGCGACAAGCGATGTACATGAAAACAACCGCCAGCCGCTTCTCGAGCAGCGCCCGTCCCGGGAGCTTTCCCGCAGTTCACAGCCATGCGACACCGGCTGGGAAACTGTAGCATTCCCGGCTCTGATTACACTGTTACGTATATGTAAAACGTTCCTTCTGTCTTTAACCAGAATAGGGTCAGCTCCACCGAAGTGGAGCCTCAAAAAATTCCTCGACACTCGTGCTTGTTCCTCTCCACGGAAATCTTTAGTAAAAGGCGAAAGATTTATACGATCTGAAGAGAAACCAGAGTATGCCCTCCAGCCCCCGCGCACACGCAGCCTCCCCCGGCTGTCGCTCTGGCGCACACAGCGATCCCGCAACGCCTGCCCTATTCCCGCCGCTATTGCCCGTCCCGGTCCTCCCCGACGGCGTACACTGCTCGGTCCCGCGCCCGGACCGCGGCGGCCTCGCGGGAGGGGCGGAAATAACGACCGTGCCCGCGGCACTGATCCGCAGTGCACCCTGGGTTTAAAAATCAGGCTGAATAGTAATGAAATGGGGCGGAGAATGGATTCGGGGCGGCCCTCCGGAGAAGGAGAAGCTCAAACATAAGCATATGTGAGCTCACAGCCCAGAAACCAACCGTATCCTGGGTTGCATCTAAAGGAGCGTGACCAGCAAGTAGAAGGCGGGGATTTTTCCCCTCTACTGCGCTATCACGAGGCCCCAGCTGGAGTACTGTGTGCAGCTCTGGGGCATTAATATAGGAAGGATGTGAGTCTGTTGGAGCGAGTCCAGAGGACTGGAGCGAGTCCAAAGGAAGACTGGAGCACCTCCTCTAGGGAGAGAGGCTGAGAGAGCTGGGCTTGTTCAGTCCGGAGAAGGCTGCAGGAAGACCCTAGAGAGACCTTCCTGCACTAAAGAGGGCTAAAAGAAATCTGAAGAGAGACGTTTTACAGGGACATGCAGTGACAGGACAAGGGGGAATGGCTTTGAGCTGACAGAGGGGAGACTGAGACGAGCTCTTAGGCAGAAGCTCTTCCCTGGGAGGGTGCTGAGGCGCTGGCACAGGGTACCCAGAGAAGCTGTGGCTGCCCCATCCCTGGCAGTGTTCAAGGCCAGGTTGGACACAGGGGCTTGGAGCAACCTGATCTAGTGTGAGGTGTCCCTGCACATGGCAGGGATGGAAATGGATGAGCTTTGAGGTCCCTTCCAACCCAAACCAGTCTGTGACTCCATGCCCCACATGATGATGACGCGCCGCCGCCTGCTTTGCTGAGTGCAGCCGCAGCCCGGGGGACTCTGTGGTGCTGCTCCTCCGGCCCGGCCGGAGCCGTTAGTGAGGTGACCCGCGGGAGTCCATCCCCCGACCATGCTCCGCTCTGTCCCTCCCGGTCCGAGCCTGGATCCCGCGTTGCAGCCGGTGCCCCAGCGCTGACACAGGCTGAGCCTCGCCATCGCCCCCCCCCCATCACCGCCGCCGCCGCGTCGCTAGGTAACGGCGCGCTCCCCGCGCTGGCGGCGCCGTGACGCAACTGCCTCGCGAGAGCTAGCCCCGCCAAGCCGCCCCCGGAGGCTCCGCCCCTCCTCTTTGCGCCGGTGCCGCACCATGGGTGAGTAGGGGCCGTTGCCGCGCTCGGCCGCCATCCGCCGCCATCTGCTCGCCGCGCCGCCGCTGCCCGCTCTTGTCCGCTACCGGGTGACAGCGGGGGGTGCCGCCACCCTACAGCGCCCGCCATCGGGGGCTGCCGCGACGGCGGCGAGCCGCTGGCGGCAGAAGGGTGCCTAGGCCCAACATGGCGACTGGGGCGGAGGGGGAGCGGGCTGATGATTTCGCTTTGGATTCGTGCAGGCGCTGATCGCTGAGGTCTGCGCCTTCTGCAGTGAATCCTGCGATGAGGTGGGGTGGCTTCCTGGGGGAAACAGGAGAGGGGTGGGGTGACCTTGGGAAGGGCTTCGCCAGCTGGGAGGGATGTGTAGGGGACCCGGGAGGTGCGGTCCTCTGGGGAGATAGTCCCTGCAGAAACAGGGTTGAGATCAGTGTACAGGTGGGATGGGGGTTGCTTCCAATAGAGGTTATGTCAGACATAGTGGATAGCATGGGATGTTTGCTCTAGTGTGCCCACTATAGCGTGTGTGGGATGGGATGCTTTGCATAGGGTGCCCAGCAAACAAGGTAGGTTTGGAGGCTGCTTTCCAAAGGAGACACTTATCAGACATGGTGGAACCAGTCTGCTTTATACAGCCCTGTTGGGAGGGAGGATCTGAGTATCAATGATGAAGCTTCTCTAACTGCTGCATAAGGCCGAGTGCACTGTGCGGATACCAACCTTGGAGAGCTGAGGACTCAGAACTGTGCCCTGCCGTGGCCAGGTGGGCTCCTTGCCATCATCTTCTGATCGTCCTGCTCTCCATTCAGGTATCTCCAGGGACAACTGGCATAAACGCCGCAAGACTGGGGGCAAGAGGAAGCCCTACCACAAGAAGAGGAAGTATGAGTTGGGGCGACCTCCTGCCAACACGAAGGTGAGTTGTTAGGGGAGGGTGATCAGTAGTTGTGCTTTCAGACACAGGTTGCTGGCTGTATGCTGTTAGAGGCTTATGTATACACTTTGTTTTGTGACTGCTTAAATGTGTCACTCCTTTAAAAGGTGGTACTTTCCACTGTGACAGTGAAAAGCAGTGATACGTTTTTGCACTAAGAGGCAATTGGAGTGATGAAACTTTCACCTTAGGTGGATGCAACAGACCGTTTTGGTCACTTACTGTATCTGCCAGTGCTGGGGTTTGTCATAGTTACACTGACCACATTGCCTTTGAGGTTAGGAGTTGGCTGGGCTCCTGCATGAGTTGTGCAGCATTCCAGAACCAACACCACCCTGGTGTTTGTTTCCCACTGTAGATTGGTCCACGCCGGATTCATACAGTGAGAGTTCGTGGTGGAAATAAGAAGTACCGTGCCCTACGGTTGGATGTTGGCAACTTCTCCTGGGGATCGGAATGTAAGTATGTCCATGAACCTGGTGTGTTGAAAAGTCTTCTACATCTGTGCTGGTTCCTGGTACTGCTGCAAAGTAGAGGGACAATAATGTAAGCATGGATTTTTAGGCTGGGTTTGAAGATGATGGAGCTTGAAGTGCTGGGTCTGAAACAGCATGCATAGTGATGATAACTTTGACCTTACGTGGCCTTAGGAGACTTGGATGTCTTCTAAATTCACTGTGATAGGAGTGTCATAGTTACACTGAGTGACATGCTTGCATTACCTTTCTACTGGCCAGAAGAGCAAAACACCTAAATACAAGTAGTTCTTCATAAATGCAACTTTGTTTTTGTTTATTGGTGAGCACTTACTAGAAGTTAGGTAATCATGTACAACAGAGTAAGGTGTTGAGGATTTTTTCTGAGAAGGCCTTCCCCTGGAACAGTGTTAAATCAGCACATGCAGTTAAATTCATATTCTTGCTTTGCTAAGCAAAAGTGGGAAGTACTGAAGCAACAGGGGGGTCTGCTGTAAGGTAAGTCTGAAGCAAGGTGGATTTTCTTTTAATGGCAGACTGAAACTATACAACTTGAGCCTGGCCTGTTCAGCATTACTCAGTATGATGGTCAAACCAGCAGTAACAAAGGTGGTGTTTCGGTGGCCAGAGTGGTGTAAGGGTTAAAGGACATGGTTTTTCCTTGGTCAGCATGGAGCATTGTTTGAACAGTGAAAAGTACTGTTGCTCATAGGCTGTACAGCAGAAGCAAAGAGACCTGAGTATTCCTTGCAGAACAAGGATGAGGTACATGAGTGAACAGGAAAAATCCCACCTTGTGCTTGACCTTTGCACACGTGCAGTGCTGTATCTCCCAGGCAGTCAACTTCTAAACATTCCAATCTAGTAGCTAAGAATGAACTTAGTTTTTAGCATTGCTTAGTTTTATTTGAGATGAGCTGCAGCAAGGCTGCAGATGGCCAGTGTTTCATCATGGGATGAATGGGTTTCCAGGTGGTGTTGTAGCAACAACAGGGAGTTGGACTGATGAAAAATAGATGCATTTTATTTAGTCAAATCTAATTCAGTGCCAGGGAAGCTGGGGGATGTTTGGTGGGGTGGTGAGTGTGAGATGTTGTGGACCGTATTCTCAGTTGTCTGATCCCTGTAGGTTTGAATTCATACTCTTCTTTTGAAAGGCTGCACTCGCAAAACCAGAATCATTGATGTCGTCTACAATGCTTCCAACAACGAACTGGTGCGGACAAAGACCCTGGTGAAGAACTGCATCGTGCTGGTTGACAGCACCCCATACCGGCAGTGGTATGAAGCCCACTATGCCTTGCCCCTTGGACGCAAGAAGGGTGCCAAACTGGTATGTCTGGATTGTCATTTGGCCTCCTTGCAGACTGGAGTCTGGGAAGAGGCAGTTAGCTGTGGTGAGCAGGCAGTGCCTGACAGATGAGGATTTGGTACCTGTCAGTGACAGCATTGGTTATCTGGGCTATGTTCTCTCCAGTTCATGGAGTGTCCAGTACCACGGAGCTCTCTCAGGCACTGCACCCGTTTGTGCACAAGGACCTGCTTGTCAATCTCTTTGGTCTTCTAATGATGATACCCTTGTCCAGTTCTGCTGCTGAAGGGAGAGCGATGACACTTTGTGATGCTGAGGAAGACTTTGCAGGTCAGGTTCTTGTGCTGGGAAATGATGGCTTTGATAAGAAGCTTGTGGATTGCTAACTGAACTTCAGCACTATTTTAGGTAGCTTTAAACTGTCCAGACTCATTGTAATTTGTTGAAGATACAACTCCCAGACTTAGAGAAGTTGCTCAAACTTCCATGTGTAGAACTCAGCTCATGGCTGTCTCCTTGTATTTAGAGCAAAGCTGTTCTTACCTGAGCACTGAGTAGTTCAGCAGCACTGGGATAGCTCATAACCTGTCTGCTTGGACTCACACCACACCCAAGTGTTCCCATTATGTCTGGAGAAGGAAAGAGCATTCACTTTTTTTGGAGGAGGATTAATTCATCAAGAAAACCTTTGCAATTACATTTAGTCTTAAGAGCACGCTTCCCTAGGGCACTGTGCCTTGTCAGCAGTGACTAGTGAGCAACATCTCATTTCTTAGCCTCAAAAGAAACAGCACCTGGTTCTGTGGGGGTGAGCTATTTGTGCCTCTGCCAGGTATGACTTGTGGAACAGTACAGGCAGAAAATAAAAGGGTCTCCTTCATATTTGTGGGGACCACCTGCATTAGCAGAAGTTGGCCCTATGTTTAACCTTGTCTTTGCTTATGGTCTTGTTTTTAGACTCCTGAAGAGGAGGAAATCTTGAACAAGAAGCGCTCAAAGAAGATCCAGAAAAAATACGACGAGCGAAAGAAGAATGCCAAGATTGCAAGCATTCTTGAGGAGCAGTTCCAGCAAGGAAAACTGCTTGGTGAGTCGCTGGCAGCTTAATGTGGATCGGGATACGGGAATCAGGGTACCAGAGCAGGTCTTATTCCTCATCTTTGGATCATTTAAAGTTCTACTTGCTGTGATAAAGCTAACTGCAGGGTTAAGGCAGCAAGGTGTTCTCTTTACCTTCACGAGTATCTTTTGAATCTTTTCTTTTACCTTCTCTGGAAACACATTGATTTTGTCAAGAAGGGGAAATCTGTTTCTGGAGCTTGAATGGCAACATTCCCAGCCAGGCTCCTAGTTGGCCTTTGAGAAAAACAGTGGGGCTCGAGACTTGCCCAACAAGTAAAAAGGCCCATGGGCTGCACTGTCAGAAAAATACCCTGCAATCACAGAACAGCTTTGACCAGGTTTGAGTTCAGACAGAAATAATTCTGTGTTCTGAAGTCTTCTGGTGATGAGACCTTTGTCCAGTTCTGCTACTGAACTTGAGCGATGACAGTTTGGAGATCTGAAGAGGACTTCATTAGGAGCTCTGCCCAGCAGAGCAGGTTCAGAAGCACAGTTGGTACCTTAGGGGGAGGTACTGAAGCCAGCACTGGAACTGGTGTATCCATTACTGGAAACTTTCTGGTCCTTGCTTTTGCACAGAGACTGCATGCAGTGCTTCCTGCAGCTGGTGTATCTGCTGGGGTGGTGAAGTGTTAAACTTAACTGATGACTTCTCCTTGCAGCCTGCATTGCCTCCAGACCTGGACAGTGTGGCCGAGCTGATGGCTACGTGTTGGAGGGCAAGGAATTGGAGTTCTACTTGAGGAAGATCAAGGCCAGAAAAGGCAAATGAATAAAAACTGTTCTGCAGAGAGAACGAATAAAACCTACTGTCTGCCCTACAGTAAAGGGTTGTGTGCTCATTTGTTAGTGCAGGGTGGAGGGGGCTTGTATAGCTCTTTCGGCCTGTAAAATGCAAAGAAGGAGGATCTCCCCTGGAATCCCTGAGTGCCTGTGTGTCTTCGGGCGAGGTCTGACCCTGCATGCTCTCCGCTGGAATATTTCTCTGGGTTCTAGGGCAGT
The DNA here is from genome assembly GCA_002631895.1 of Agapornis roseicollis. NCBI lineage: Eukaryota > Metazoa > Chordata > Aves > Psittaciformes > Psittacidae > Agapornis > Agapornis roseicollis. The sequence continues at coordinate 44,165 of NDXB01021726.1, read as the reverse complement.
GACTTCATGGACCAAGTAGGTGTGGAAGAGTTGTCAGACTCGGGCGAATAGAGGGCTTCCATTACTGCAAACCTGCAAGCAGGAGAAAGGTGTAAATGTCCATGGGGCACTGCCAGGGCTGGCTAGGCACATGTACCACCCCTTTTTCCTGTTGTGTAGGTCAGCACATGCCATGCTTGGGGTGTTGGAGTGGAGTCAGTGGGGGAACAGGCCCTCCTGCCTCAGAAGGGGAGGGTCTTTTAACCACACTTACTGCACTGCTCAGTGACCAACTGGCCTTTCCCTGACCTCCTTGGTCTCATTGCAGTGCAAGAGAAACTCCTTCTAGCAGAAGGGCCAGGCTCTTGCCATGGTCTGTCCCTTTCGAAAGCTGGGTACAACCTCCAGCTTCCTGCCCTGTCAGTTGTGCTGGGATTGGAAAGCAGTAATGAAGAAAAGCTTTTCTGGATGTTCTGGTGCCTGCAGTGTCATTCCTTGGAATTGATGTCTTTAACGGAAGCTGGCAACATGGAGTCTTGCATCTAATTATGAAATGATTTGTGCAGGTATCAGGATGAAGTTGGGAGTCCATCTAAAAGGCTGATCCTGGGGCTGCAGGGAAAGGTCAGGCCCACACATCTTATGCCTGCTGAGTGTGCATGTTGCATGCTTCACACTGCTTGTATATTACAGAAGCCTTAATTCCCCTTAGGAACGTTCTGGTGTAAGGCAGGTGCCTGCAGCCACAGCTCCACCATTTTCAGCTCTGAAATCTTAGAATCAACTAGGTTGGAAAGGACCCTTATCAAGTCTAGTAATTACCTTAGGATTGTCAAGTCCACCACTAAACCATGTCACTGAGGGCCTCGTCTACACCAGTTTTGAACACTTAAGGGATGGTGATTCCACCACCTTGCTGGGCAGCCTGTCCCAATGCCTGGTTCCTCTTCTGGTGAAGAAATTGTTCCTAATGTCCAATCTAAATCTTCCCTGGTGCAACTTGAGGCTGTTACCTCTTGTCCTATTGCTTGTTACTTGGGAGAAGAGACCAGCCACCTCCCCTCCATCCTCCTTTCAAATAGCTGTAGAGAGTGATAAGGTTCCCCCTGAGCCTTTTCCAGACAAAACAACCCCAGTTCCCTTAGCTGTTCCTTCTCGACCCATGCTCCAGACCCTTCACCAGCTTTGTTGCCTTTCTCTGAACCCGCTCCAGCACCAAGATGTCTCCTGCAGTGAGGGTCCCAGAACTGAACACAGGATTCAAGGTGCAGCCTCACCAATGCAGAGTAAAGGACAATGATTGCTGCCTTGACCCTGCTGGTCATGTTATTGCTGATGCAGGCCAAGATGCTGTTGGACTTCTTAACTGCCTGGGCACAAGCTGGCTCATGTTCAGCAGCCATCCATCAGCACCCCCAGGTCCTTTCCTACCAGGCAACTTCCCAGCCACTCTTCCCAAACCTGGAGCATTGTATGGGGTTGTGGCCCAAGGGCAAGACCCAGCACTCTGCCCCATGGAGAGACCATATCTGTAGTGCCTTAAAATGCAGACTCTCTGCCCCACAAAGAGCTTGTGCTTGGTATTTTTTGTAAGTTTTACCTATGGTTTTCTGCCCCAGCTGCTGTGTGTGGCAGCAGGAGGTGCTGGCGGGCTGAGGTGTCCCTAGCAGCATGGGTTCATCCTGCCTTGCTGGCAGGAAGCTGAGGGTGGGTCTGGGCTGAAGATGGAGACACACACCAACCACACCAGCAAACAGTACCTATTTCCTGGGTGGCCGCAGCAGCATGGTTGTGCCATGGTGGGCACATGTGGCTTGGATCTGTGCTGGTGTGGGCACTGACAGCAGAGCCATGCCCAGCAATGCCTTTGGAGTGCTGGCAGCAGGACCTGGGCTGGGTGGGAAGTTTGCACAACCACATTCCTTCTCCATAGTGATCTGGGGTAAACTTTCCCTGCTCTCCAGCAACGCCTGCTTTCCAGAGAGGTGGGGCAGAGGCGATAAAGGGCGCTTAAGGGGGATGTGTCACAGCTGCTTCCTCTGAGTGTGTTTCTTCTCTCCCTTCCATAGAATGCAAACAGGATTCAGGGTGTTTCTGCAGGACTTTGTACAGATGGAGAAACTGATGCTTACGGAACAAGTGCCAACTCCGTGTCAGTGCAGGAGCTGTAAACCTGTCTCCTGATGAGCAGGGTTATGACTAATTCATCAGTGCACTGCTTATGAAGTTATTGCTCTGAAAAATGCAGCTGCCAAGGGCAGGAACCTGTGGGAATGAAAGCAGCACCTATTGCTGTAGGTGTGACATGGGAATGGGATGGTGGCAGCTGGCTCCCACGGTGGTACAGGCTGTGTGGCTTGACCACAGGATGTATGGCTTCTGGTGTGGCCTTGGCATAGTCCCATGAATGTGCACAGGGATTTATCTGCCTGGGAGGAGGCAAACCTGCCATGCACTGAGCCAGGAAGAGATGGGCTGGGGTTAAGCACAGCTTTAGTCTGGCTGGGTTTATGAGGTGACAAAGCCTGACCCAAGGCCCACTTCTGCAAATACCTGTGAGGGCTGTTATACAATAAGCAACCAGCAGAGTAACCCACATGAGGTCACTCCTCATCCTAAGTGCTGCTCCTTGCTGCTGAGTGGCTCTCTCAGCTCTACGCAGTATTAACTTGGGGGTATTTTCACAGAACATGGTCTGACCCAGAAAATAACCTCGTGGTTACCCTTTAACTAATCCAGCAGTAGCCTGGAGGGTAGCAAAAGAGCACTGAGGCTGGTTAGCTATGGGAAAATGGGAGCTTTAAAGGAAAAGTGGCTTTTGAAAGGGAGGCTTACAGGAAAGGGAATTCTTTAACAGCTCTGCTGGTATTCTCAGGAGAAACATGTTTCCGAGCACAGGAATCCTACAGGGGCTGAAAGCATCAATCTAGTTTTTTGATGATGGTATCACTTGGTCTAATACCCCACAACCACCACTGCTGTCAGTCCATGGGGCTGTGCCCCTTTTGCCCCAGAAAAATGTGCATAAATATAAGCACATTAAATACAAGAATAAAATCAATAAAATCCAGTCCACCCACTTTGTGGATAAATGCACTGTCCCTGCTGTCTTACTGCTGGGGGTGACTTGTACCAACAAGGAAGAAACTCAAAGCTGAGACTGGCATTTTATTAGTATTAAGGGGACATATCCATCACAGCGTTGGTTTTCTGCAAGACTAATTGCCCTCATCCCATCCCTTGCTAGGGGTGTGTGTTGTTCCCATCCTCTGCCATGGGGCAGGGAGTGAGCCTGGCCAGCAAGCAGGGAGCATCATCACCCAGATGGGCTGAATCCTGCAGTTCTGGGGCTAACAGTGAGTGTTGAAGACTGTTATCCCAAACCCACCAGGAATTTCCTATCAACCTGGGGACACATCTTGGCTCAGGGCTGGGTAGCAATGTCCTGCTTCTGGGCAGGGAATATGAAGGGGGTGTCTGAGGAGTACCTTGGGTTGGGGGCAGCTATTCTGCCTCAGGAAAAGGGATGCTTCTGGGGAAGCCTTGGTGCTCCCAGGCCTCTTGTTGGTCAGCCCCAGTGCTGTCTGGATGCGCGGCACAGCCAGCGAGGCCTCCATGGGCTGGCTCTGCTCCGTGTCCTCACACATGCTGCAGGATGATGGAAACAGGCTGCCATCCTCTGCAGCATTACTTACTGCCTCCATCCCAATGCAGGAAGCAGCCCCAGGAGACCACATCCCTGCCCCAGCAGCACATCCATCACCCAATGCATCCTGCAGGGGCTGGGCAATGTGTTCTCAGGGGGTATTTGCTGTTTGATAACTATAGTAGGGCCTGGGTGGACAACCTGTTTGTGCTGTTGCCACACTGAAGCACTCACCCTTCTCCATCCCCATTCACTCACCACATGTCCAAGGTGGAGCCCAGGAAGGAGGGCTTCAAGGTCTCAGCGGCTGTGGCTGTGGCGTAGGGGGATTGAGCTGTGGATTCGTTCCAGTATTTGTCCTTCACGGCCTGGGGCAGGTTCTGGTACATGTCATCCACCGAGAGCAGGGACACCTGGGCACAGCAAAGGCATGGGACAGGGGTGGCTTTGCAAGGACATGAGGGATGCAGATACTGCTCCAGGTGCCAACCTGGCAGGGGTAGGGCTGCATTTGGGGTTTTCCTCTTCTGAATGCTGTTTTCAGAAGCGAGGGGCTGAGCAGCAGTGCCAGGCTGGGGGTGGTGATGCAGCCATGGGGAGTAGATACACAGAGGGACAGGGATGGAAGGACGAGGTGCAGTCCTGCGTTCCTGCATGGGGATCTACTTTAGACAAGGACATGTGTGGCCAGAAGCTGTCCCTGTGGACAGGGAACTCCCTTTGTCCTGATTTCAGCAGCCACACACAGCATAAGCTGGGACAGGACCCACCTGCAAGTTCCTGTCTATCAACTTGTTGGTCTCAAAGCCATCGTCGTCTTCTCCAAATTATCTGCTCTGCAACCTGCAGAGGAAGGGGACCAGGGCAGCAAAGGCAGGGACACCTTCCCATGGTGCTCTCCATCCCTTGGTCCACCCATGGGGCACATAATATATGCAGATCTGGAGCTCCATGGTGCCCTAGTGTGATGGCTGGGACAAAGGATGTGTCCCCAGGGGTATACAGTAGTGACATGGGGTGCTCAGAGCCACCTCAACCCATAAAGCAAAGCCTGTCCATGTCTCACCTTCAGCCAGCCAACATAGAAGAGGAACTGGAAGAGGGTGGAGAGGCGGATGTACATGTCCAGGTCCTCCTCCTGCCCTGGCTTTAGTGGCTCCAGGAACTGCCATCCGATGAGGCAGAAGGCAAAGAAGGAGTAGGCAGCAATGGTAACCACCTGCAGGGAGCAAGGGCCAGCCATGGGGAGGGTGGCAGCCAGCAGGGATGCTTGGCACAGGAGAAGTGAGGATACAAGAGCTCAGCTGGTCATGGATGCTCTCACGGCCTTAAGGCAAAACCTGAGCTCCTGCACGTCCCCCAGGGCTGTGAGCCAGTGGCTGTGCCACTCAATTCAGTAGGGGAGTAAAGTGCTCCCCATCAGAGTAGAGGGAGGAGGCTGTGGGACTCCTCTGCCATTGTGGGGTGAAAGGAGCTGGGATCTGAGCTCCTGGTGCCCATGGGGTGCATGGGTATCCACCTGTGTGTACACCAAGGGGATGCTGATTCAGTTGTAATGGAACAACATGCTGCACTTGGCCTGGTAGAGATTCAGCTCCTGGGCAGAGGACAAGGGCAAGTGACTGGGGCTTTATGGAATCTCTCCACAGAACCTGGTTCTTCCCGCATCCCTGGTGCTAACTCACATCCATGAGCAGGCGGAGGGCCACGTCATCACAGATGCTGCCATCCAGCATTGCATTGCCCCGGGAATGGTACCCCAGGATGTGCAGGCAGAGCCAGCGCCCAGGGAAGGCTGCAGGATGTGTCTGGAGCATAGGTGAAAAATGTGCCCATCACTGCCTGAGTCCTCACTGCCAGCTACAGGCAGTGCCTGTGGCCATGGGCCAGACTGCAGCCCCTGGGGAGGACTTGCTGAGTCCTGCCTGTCCTGCATAGCATTGAGGAACCTCCTGGTTCCTCCAAATCCCTTGGGAATGGCACATGGCTGGGCACACCGGGATGTTCTGGCTGCAGCACGTGACAGGGGGTGATGGAGGGATATTAAAGGCTGGCACTGGGCCACTTTCCCAGGTCTGGGGAAGGGGTGGGAACAATTCCAGCGGGATATAAACCAGCAGTAAACATCCACAAGTGACAGCGAGACACGCAGGGAAACCATCGCATCCTCATGCCCAGCCCACACTGGTGCTGAGCACTGCCCGCGCCTGCCGCTCGTCCCACCATGGGCTGCAGGAGGCCGCGCTGTGCGCTGCAGGAAGCGCCGCTTCCTTTGCCGGCCGGAGCGCCGCGTCCTGCCCTGCCCGGCTCCCTCCCTTCCTGCCCGGGCACAGCGCCCGCCCAGGACCCAGGCTTGCTTCAACGCGGTGCAGGGTGGCTGCTGGGGCTTCCAGCCTGGGAAACGTACCCCTGGGCAGGAGGGACGGGGCTCAAGGGCACCTGCATCCCTCCATCCCCACAGAAGGGCTGGAGCATCCATGGGTGAGACTTGCTGGGGAATGCCTGTGCAGGGGGGTGATTTACAGCATCCCCAACCTTTGCCCCGTTCCCAGGAGCCCCACAAGTCCTGCCCTGGCCGGCAACTTCAGCGTTTACAGCAGGCTGACACCTTCTCCAGCTGGCTGTAAATCATGGTGCAAGGCAGAGGCTCTGCTCTCCCGCAGCCAGGGTCCAGCTCTGTTGGCGAAGTGGCCCTGGGGCATCTGGATGAGACCCACACTGGAGAACCACACAGGGCATGGGAGGGTAGGTGGTGTGGGAGCAAAGCTCCTTATACCCGCACTTCCCTCCATCAGATGGCTCCCCACCACTCCAAACCACACAGACACAGGGATGGAGCTGCACTGCCAGGAGTAAAATGATTTATTTCTTACTGAGAGCTGGATCCTACAGGGCTTGGGAGCACATTGAGCAGGGGATGCTGCAAGGGGCCCCTCCAGTGCTTCCTTGTGTGCATGTGCACCCTGCACACCCGCTCACAGCCAACTGTGCAGAGTCCCTGCACACACGTGTGCATGCACACCCATGCATACAGCAGCACACATGCACTGGCTGTTTCTAGCCCCCATGGGGCATGGCAGGATGTGCAGCAGGCAGGGCAACCCCAGGCTCTCCCTGCCATGCCAAGGCACCCAACCGTGCATGACACTCCCCACAGACCATGTAGGCACAGCCAGCCCCATTTCATGTCCCCAGACCCTGTTCTCTGCAGGCTGGGGAGCAGTAAGTCCACCCAGATCCCATTTGGCTCCAGCAAGAGAGGATGGAGGGTCAGCCAGTGGGTCTGGCACTCACAGTATTGCCACCTCGTCCCCAAAAACAGCCCCCACCTCCTCTCCATGTCCTTCCCTGGGCACTTGTCAGCACGTGCATCCCCAGACACCGCCAGCCTGAGCTGTGTCCTCACACCCCTTGCTGAGCTGTAGCATACGGCAAGCGAGGGGTGCACATGGTAGCACAGGGGAAGGGATGGGTATTTGGAGTGCAGCTTCGCAAGCAGCCGCTGTAAGCCATGGCAGGACAGCTTGTGGCTCTTCTGCTGTGCTGGCTTTCATCACTGCCTGTCTTCTTCCATCCTGCTGTGTCCCAGACACAGCTCAAGTCCCATCATCAGTGCAGGTCAATGTTCTCATACTCCACGTTGTCCGAGTCCTCCAGCTCAATGCCGGGTACCAGGTTGTAATAGTTGGTTGACTGACTCATGTAGATCTTCTCCCGGTCAGCAGAGTCCTTCAGGACCTCACTCACGCTGACAGTGTCCACCTCAGGCTCACTGCCCCCCAGCTCCTCTGCCCTTGGGGATGGGGTGTCCTGCTGCCTGCCCAGCCCCATAACCTGCTGCCCTTCATAGGTTGGCATCTGGGACTTGCTGGGAGATCCCACTCGGATCTCCACCTCCTCATAGAGGTCCCTGCTGCTGTCCAGCGCATCCACAGAGGGCTGGAGCATGACTTGGCTCCCCAGCAGCACCTTCCTCTCAGTCTCAGAGGGGGCAGCAGGTAGATCGTAGGGGACATAGTGGTGGGGCTCTGCAGGCACCGGTGTGTTGCCCCTCTCTGCTGTGGCCAGGTGGCTCTGGGCCCTGCTCTGAAAGCTGTAGTTGGTCTTTCTCTTCTGCCTGCAGAAGCACCAGGTGACGATGGCGAGGATGAGGAGAGGGGGCAGGCAGATGAAGAGGGCAGTGAGGCTGAATGAGCGGCACAGCTCATCCCGGGGGATGCTCTGGAGGTCCACACCGTGGTAGCGCTCTGGTGTGTGGCAGATAACCTCAACAGCCAGGCTGGCCCAGCCCTCCAGGGTGCTGAGCAAGGCACAGCTGCAGTCCCAGCTATTGTTGGAGAGCTGGAGATGGAGCAGAGATGGCTTCAGGAGGCTGGTGGGAAGGAAGGTCAGAGCATTGAAGCCCAGGTAGACCTCCTGGACCTGGGTGGATGCTTTCAGGAAGGACCTGGGCAGCTCCTGGAGCTGGTTGCTGTCCAGATAAAGGACCCTCAAATTAGGGGCATCTTCCAGAAAGCTTCCAGGGAGCCTTTCCAGCAGGTTGTGACTTAAGTGCAAGATCTCCAAGGCAGGGGGGACTCCTTGTGCATTGCTGATATCCATGATGCTGCAGTGTGAGAGGTAGAGCTCCCGCAGCCCCTGCACCCCTACCAGTGCTCCCCAGTCCAGGTGGGTGATGTTGGAGCTGGTGAAGTTGAGGCAGCAGCTCTCGGTGAGCGGAGCTTCCCGGAACGCCTGGAAGTCCATGGGCTCCGTGCAGTTGCAGCTTTGCGGTGCTGGGTCCAGGGTAAGGCCGGCAGCGAGCAGGAGGCTGCCCCACAGCGACACGGTCCCGAGCCCAGCACCTGCGGAGACAGCAAAGCGGACGGACGGGTGACTGCTCTGCGGGACCGGCTCTCCCGCTCCCCTTGCTCCAGCCCACAGCGGATTGAACCAGCTTCCACCCCTGCCCCATCCCACGGAAGGTACCCGGGTCCCCGCCGCCGCTCCCCGCCAGCTCTGGGCTGTCTCACACCCGACGTCCCGCGGCTCACAGGGGCAGCGAGCGACCCCCGGGGCTGCTCTCTCCCCCCCTTCCGTCCCGGGGAGCCCGGCCCGGCCTCACCTGCCTCCGCACGCCCCATCCTCCGGGGCCGCTCAGTCCCCGCCGCGCTCCCCGCCGGGCGGGGCCGTCGGCTCCGCCTCGCCTCGGGGCGGCCCCGCCGCAGCCCGCCCCGGACCGGGCCCGCTGCTTCCCCCCCACCCTGCTGGCCATGGGCTCCCAGTGCCCCAGGCACCCACCAGCCATGGGCCCTTCATCCGCAATGGGCAGGGGAACCCCCCAAAATACGCTTACAATATGTTCCCTATAGCCAATACGCCTGGCGCCCCCACTTCCTCTGCCTCCATCCATAAAACACAGCACCCCATCCCTTTCCCATCCCTCTCCCCTCTATCCCCCAGAAGCAGTGTCCCTTCCCAGCTTTCCCCAGTCTACTAGCCTGCTCTGGCCCACCCACAGCTGTATATCTCTCCAGATCCCCCCGTACTCCAGCATCAGTCCTCCAGGATCCTGGAGAGGAGCCAGGCTGGGGTCTGCTGAGTTGCCCCCATCCTGGGATGGGGAGAAAGCTCTGCCTGGCTGGTCCCCATCTCTGTGCACAGTACAACTCCCAGCCCCACTGGGGAGAGGATGCAGGGTGGACATGCTTGCAGGATGGGGACAAAGAGTCAGTTCCTCTTTCCATCACTGAGCCCCTTATGGCTTCCTTCCATCCCATACAAGTCCCAGGCGAGCAGAATCAGACATGAGAGTTCAGCCCACAGGAGAAGCAGTGCTGGAGAGGAGAGCTGGTTTTCCACACATTGAAAGTGGCTGTGTGCTCACCACAGTGTGAACTAGGTAAACTGAGGCACATGGTGTGACACCAACAGTGCTTTGCTTCAGTATTTGTGGGAGATGAGTGAAATGAGACCTGGCCTGAGCACAGACCCATCATCCTGCTTGTGTCTGTCCTAGACCCACAGATCCCATGGCGGGGGGGGGGGGG
>NDXB01021726.1:12439-28593 GCA_002631895.1 Agapornis roseicollis | reverse complement strand
GGGGGGGGGGGGGGGGGGGGGGGGGGGGGGGGAGTCTGTATGTGGCTCCTTGTAGGTGGAGGGAGCTTTGGGCCACAAAGCAAAGTGAAATGGGGAGGATGGTCTGCAAGGTAAATCCCAGGGCTTGGAGCAGAGAAGAGTGTCTGTGAGGGGATGAACTGACCTGGCACTTTGCCCCATAGGACAATATGTGGGACCCCCAACTACCTGGCCCCAGAAGTGTTGCTGAGGCAGGGCCATGGGCCAGAGTCGGATGTGTGGTCTCTGGGCTGTGTCATGTAAGTCTGTGCTGCTGGGTTGGGAAGGGTCCAAGCAGGGGAGAGCTGGGCTGTGGAGCAGCTCCAATGAGGAAGTCCCCTTGTGCTCTGCTTTGTGGCTTTGCAGTAGTTGCCCAACAAAAGGCAAGGGGAGGGTAGAGAGTGGCTGGAACTTGCCCAGCTCTGCTCTGGAGTGGGTGCTGCCAGCCATGCTGGGATGCCTGTCAGGGGCTGTACACGCAGGGTAGCAAAGGGCAGGTGCTCTTGTGCTGTGCTCAGCTCCGGTTCAAAGCACTGCCCTGTGAACCTGGTAAACAATGGAAAATCTCAGTCTTTGGTGGCAGCTGCTGCTCTGTTTGTTTGAGGAGCGATCGCTTAAGTGCATCCAGCCCCTTGCCTGGATGCTGCCCACAGGCTTCCTGCTCCACTTTCCACCCCATCAGCCACTCAGGGCTGGGAGCAATGGTGGCAGAAGGTGGCCTTTGCCTGCCAGCCCCCTCTCCCTCCCCAGTGATCCTAGCCTGTAGCTCTAAACAGTTGCTAGGAGGAAGCATGGCCGGATGTGAGCAGGGCAGCCCCGGCTGGAAGTGGTGCTCCCAGCCAGGTGTGGCAGCCAAATACCAATGACTTCCTTGCTTTAAGTGCTGCTGAGTCACAAGCCTGGGGGGGATGTAACAGTGGCACATGTAAACCCTCCCAGGTACACCCTGCTGTGTGGGAACCCTCCCTTCGAGACCTCTGATCTCAAGGAGACGTACAGGTGTATCAAGCAAGTGGAGTACACCCTCCCTGTCTTTCTCTCCCTGCCCGCCAAGCACCTCATTGCTGGCATCCTCAGACGCAACCCTCAGGACCGCCTCACCCTTGAGGAGATCTTGGACCATGAGTTCTTCAAGGTGAGTGTGTTGGGGTTTGGTCCTGACCCTTCTCCAAGTGGAATGAGGCTTTTCGGGCTGTGTTGTGCTGTCCTTGGAGCCCAAGTCTCAGTCCTTCAAAGGAAGCATCTGGTGTCCTGCCCAAATGCCAGCGGGGGGGAACTGAGGGATCTGGTGTGCTCCTGCTGCCTTGTCCCTATAGCATGGGTTGTTTCCTACACTGATGCCATTCCTGGGGCCAAGGCTTGGAGGAAATGCAAGTTGGCTGTCAGGAGGGTTGTGAGTGACTGTGGTCAGCCCCAGGCAGCTGCTCTGCCTGAAGCACGTGGGCTATGGAAACCAAACCTCTGCCTTGACCTCCCTGCAGGGCTACACGCCTGAGAAACTCCCTCCCAGCAGCTGTGTGATGGCTCCAGAGCTGAATCCCCCCAACCCAGCAAAGAGTCTCTTTGCTAAAGTCACCAAGACCCTCTTTGGGAAGAAGAAACCCAAAGGTGAGTCCATGTGCTTGCCCAGGTGACCCTTCCTCCAGGGAGAAGTGGGTTCTGCCTTCTGGAGAGACCTCCTGATGGGTCTCTGTGGACCTCCTGCTTGAGGCCAGCATAAGCTGTGCTTGGCCCCCCTGCTTTTCTGGCACCGGTGTCCTGGCATGGGTGTGTGCTTGGAGAGCGGATGCGGTGCTGAAACCCGTGGGGGCAGTTCCTCCTGGAAGCCCTCTGTTGCATGAGAACTGGGAAGTGAAAGTGGGAGGCAGCTGCCTGATGCTGCTCTCACCACCATGGGCAGATGAGGGAGAGCTGAGCAAATGGGAGGGGTGACCACAATGTCCCCATGCCCTGTTCTCATCACTTCCTTTCTCCTCAGCCAAGAGGGGCTCTTTGGAAGACAAGGATGACATCTCCAAGCTGGTCACTGGGCTGATGAAGACCTCGATCTGCCGGCAGATGAGCTATAAAACTGTGGAAGGGAATGAGGTGAGAACACCCCTGAGCCCATGCCCACCCTCCTTTGGTGGGGGAGCAAGTGGGACAGTGATAAAGCAAAGTCTCTCCACAGGCTGCCCCTGTATCATGCCGCAGTGCCAGCTCTAGCCCTGTGGAGACAGTGGTGGAGGAGACATCTCACAAGTCTGCATCCCCTTCCATTCGAGGGACGATGGCCAGCAGCTGTGAGGGTGAGCAATACCTGCCCTGGCCACTCCAGCCTGCCCCAGGCTTCCTGTGCTGCCCCGGCTGATAGCGGGGCTAGCTGACTCAGCCTCTCATGTTCTGCCCGCAGCCTTTGAAGACTGCATCACTACCTCTGCCATCATCGAGTCGGCTGTCCGGCTCCTGCGGACCTGCCTCTCCTCCATGCCCCCAGGTAAACCGGTTGGTCCACTCTGGGATGCGGCAGGGAGCTGTGTGTCCCCCTTCCCCACTGGATGAAGGCATGGCTGCTCTTTGGGTGCTCTTAGAGGTGGGCTGGGGTTGGCTTCCTGCTCTGCTCATCCCTTCTGTTTTCCACCAGCGGGGAAAAACCCGGCTTCCCTAGCCCGCCATGAACACTTTGTCTGGGTGAGCAAGTGGGTGGATTATTCCAACAAGTATGGCTTTGGCTACCAGCTCTCCAACCGTAGCATTGGGGTCCTCTTCAACAACGGCACGCACATGACTCTTTCCCCCAACCACAGGTAAGTGGTGGGGAAGGGGATGGTGTCTCTGGGGAAGCCCCTGATGTAGGAAGGGGCAAGGGGAGGCAGTGCCAGGGTGGGTTTGGTGCTGGGCAGCCCCAAAGCTCATCATGGTCTGCTCCTTCGCAGGACTGTGCATTACAACCCAACCAGCAGCAAACACCTTGTGTTCTCGGTGGCCGCTATCCCTGAGCAGCTGCAGGGGCAGATGAGTGTCTTGCGCTATTTTGCGTCCTACATGGAGCAGCATCTCATGAAGGTTGGTGTGAGTTGTCTTCCAGGTGCCTGGGTTTGGCTGTGTGTATGCTGGTGACAGCGTTCCCATGTATGGGACCAGTGGCTTAATGAAGGCTTTTCTCTCTAAGGGAGGTGACTTGCCCAGCATAGATGACCTTGGGCAGCCAGCCCTGCTCCTCCTGCAGTGGGTGAAGACTGACCAAGCCTTGCTCATGCTCTTCAGCAATGGCACCCTCCAGGTATGTGTGGGGCACAGTGGAGATGCCCAGACCCCCATGGGGAGGAGGGGACTTGTGGCATGTGTTACATCTTGTCTGCCACAGCCCATATGCACAGTCCAGCTGTGGGTGCAGTGTGCTGCTCCAGTGCCCAAAGCTGCTGGTCACAGCTTGTGCAGCCTGTGAGGGACATGATGCTTCAGTCGGCCACTTGTGTCTGCCCTGATGTTGGAGCTGGCGCATTCCTGCCATAGGGCATGGAGCAGGGATGCTCCTGGGCAGGTTGGGGAGGAGGAACGGGTTGAGGCAGGAAGCGTGGCTCCATCCTGGCTCCCGACATGCCATAGGAAGCATGGATTAAACCAAGTCCAACCTGTCTCCTAGGTGAACTTCTACAATGACCACACCAAGGTGATCATTAGCAAGCCTGACCACTCCTGCCTTGTCACCTACATCAACCGGGAGCGAAATTCCTACACCTACAAGCTGTGCAGCATCCAGGAGCTGGGCTGCTCTCCTGAGCTGCACCACCGCCTCAGATATATCCTCAAGCTCCTCCAAGAACGTGCTGAAGCCTAGCATGGGACCTTGGGGGAGCCCTCGCTGGACATAAGAGGTCTCCCCCTGCCCTCCCATGGGATGGGAGGGATGTTGTGGTGCTGGCTGCCCACCTGGGCACCCTGTATACTGGTGCTCAGCTGGACTCTGGACTAAAGACATGTGGATGTGGTTACAGCAGCAGGTCTGGACATCCTTGCTGCTCCCTGGCTCTGGGCAATCGCTGTGTTCTCACTGGTAGCTCCTGCTCTTGTTGTGCTGGTCTTGATGGGGTAGACTGGGTGACACAGGGAGGAGGGTGGTGGGTGAGTGCCCTGCGGCCAGGTTTGGGGTTGGCTGTGCCTTGTCTGTACCCTGGTGCTCCAGCCTGCCCTGGCTGATGCACCAGTTCACTGACCCTCTTCATGGCCTGGAGACGACTGGCACAGCCTTGGCCTTAAGGCTGCTGTGGGGTAGGAAAAACCCTTTCCCAGGGGTGGACAGGGGGTGAAGGTTGCTGCCTGCCCTGCCAGGGGCTGTGTGGGCTGGTGTGTGCCGCTCCACAACTGCTACACTAAGGACAGTGGGCCCAGTGTGCCCCGTCTGCTCCTAAATTGTGAATTGTCTGGTACAAGCTGATGTTTTGATAAAGGGGGGGATGGAATTCAAGGGCTTGCCTGGAGGAGCCCTCATCTTGCTGGGACCCAGGGAAGTTTCTTGTTTCGAGGCAGTCTCTGCCACGTGGGACTATTTATGTATCTTATTTATATGGAATTATTTATTTTCCTGTTGGACTGTCCATGTGCAGCTCCCCTGTCTTTGACTCACCTAAATAAAAAATCTATTTGTGTAAGGGCAAACTGTGTTTGCCTTGATTGGAGCTTGGGCACCAAAGGGCTTCATCTTTGTTCTAAGGCTGTTCCTGCCTGCCAGGCAGGGGCCTCTTGCTGCTGCTGGGGGACAAGGTCAGGGACACAGGATGGACGGGAGGAGCTGGTGTGGTACCTCCACTGTTCCTGTGGATGGGGGGAAGGGCAGAATTAGCTGATGCCTTGGTGTCTCCTTGCTGCTGCCAAAGTCTCATTCCCAACCACCACTGCACTTGGACCAAACCCACCTGCTCTCATGCTGTTGCTGAGATGCAGGAGGCAGGAGCTGGGGCCCAGGGGTTGGTGGGTCACCTGGGTCCCTGCCCTGTGACAGCGCATGTGATGGGATATGAGCTGGGACCAGAGCCAGGAAAAAGGAGGAATCTAATGTGCTGCCCATGAACTTGTTTCGAAGGTAATCTGTCACCTCCTTCCCTATCACTGTGTAATCGATCTGCCTGGGAGCTGCTTGTGCTGTGGGAAGCAGCCTGGGCTGCTCTCTGTAGCATTGTATTGGGCAGACACCGGTCCCAGGGTAATGCAGCCTTTTGGGTTGCCTTTGCTGCAGCTTGGGTCTTGTAAACTGCACTAGGGAAAGCTATGGTGTGGCTGTGAGCCCAGGCTGGGGTCTGTAGTGAGCATCAGGGCATTGAGATGCACCCATCCTTGATCCTTGCACACTCCATGGTGAAAGACTGCAGGTATGAGCCAAAGCTGGTGCAAACCTCTTTATTTCAGCAGCACTGAGTGGAGGGAGAGCAGGTCCTACTCAAAGTAGACCCCATGCACTGTGGCCACAGCAAAGAGGGAAGCATTGGAGAAGGTGGCAGAGGCAAAGCTGTCACTGTCAGGGTCCCACAGTGCCTGGCTGGCCACCAGCAGGCTCTGCTGTGCCTGCTGCCCCAGCAGCACTTGGCAGACCAGCTTGTACCGGGGTGACACCACCTCCTTTGCTCTTCTCTGCAGCATTTCAACCAGGTTCTGGGCTAGCAGCACAGTGCCCTGGGGTGTGTAGACCATGGTCTCAAGGGCACTTGTCAAGGCTCCCTCCAGCACCCGCTGCACCCGCCCTGCATTGAACTTGCAGCCTTCATCTGGTCCTATCCTGTAAGTGTTCTCCAGGCGGGTCTTGAGGATGGGCTGGAACAGGGGCAGGCCGGAGAAGCTCCCGCGGCTGTGAAGCATCCAGGGGCCGATGGAGGAGCGCCTGCCCCCCGGGGCTGCCCCCAGTGAGCTGCGGCGGCTGGCCAGGGCTGCTGGGAGGGTGCTGAGGATGGAGCTGCGGCGGGAGAGCAGGAGCGGCGGTTTGCCTTCCTCTGTGCCCCGTGCATGGGGCTGGGACCCACGGCGGGTGCTTCGGAGCGGGTGGGCTTCGGTGCTGTCTGCAGCCATCACCTGCGCTGGCATGGACACCTCTGCGAAGGGCTGCTCGGCCATCTGGGTGGCCTGGAAAGGAGAGCGTCAGGAGGGGGTAGGTTGTCCCACAGGTTCTTCATCCCATATCTGCTTCGCTTACCTCTGACCCCTGTAATCCCATAGTAAGGGGTTGGGGGGACTGTGGCAGCTGCCTTCCCTTCTCCAGCATCACCCTCCCCAGCAGCCACCACTGACCCACTGCATCCCAGGTCCGACCAGCCCTCAGCTCTCCCATCCCCAGCCTTCCCCTGGCACAGGGGAGCAGCTCCTGCTCCAGTCTCCTTGTCCCACGCTTACCACTAGCCCTGCTCCTGCTCTGCAGGGGTAAACCCAGGGGACTTGTTTCCAGCCAGTGTTGTGCTCCTGGCTGCCCAGGACCAAGCTTGGCAGGGATGAACCTGTTGTGTTCCTCCAGTGTGTTGCTATGTGATACTGCAGCTCTCCAGAGCTGCTCTGGGCCATGGCTCCTGTAACTCCTTGTTTCCTGGTCTCTGGAGAGCTGCAGTCACTCCGGGCATTCCAACGTTGGCTGCTCCAAGCCAGCCCCCATAAATGTTTCCCTGTGTTAAATGTGTAAGGAAGAGCAAGGAGGGGTGGAGAATACCCACTGTGATTGATGCTTTGCACCCCAGCTATGGGCTGCACTGGGGCTGGCACCTCCAACAGCTTGATCTTTGCATCGTTTAGGTCCTTTTCTCCCTGTATCAAGGGAGACTTTGGGCAGATGGGCACCCATTGAGCACAGTGCTGGCCCAAGGGCAGGTTTGCTGGGGATTCCCAGCCTTGAGGGGGTTTCTCTCCACTGTCAGAGGAGCCCAGCCCAGCTGGTACACCACCACCACCCCATCAATGTGCCTTTGTTTGGCCTGGCTGCCAAGCTGTTTGAGGAAAGACGAGATGGCTTTTGTGTTCCTATCTCCCATCCGAGGTATTTATAGCCTGCCGCTGACTAGCGCTGCCAAGCCCTGGCAGCTGGACCGCGCTCCCTCGGGCTTCTGCTGCGGGCCCTGTGCTTCCTTCTGCATTCCGCTGCCACTGATAGGCAAAGATGGGTCCCTCTGCAGGCACCCTTATCATGTCCCTTGGGCCCAGCCAGGCTTAGGAGACAGGGGACTGGGCACCTCCTGGTGCAGTGCTTGGGTGAGGCTGGTTATGCTTTTTTCTGCCTGTGCTCTCGTGCCCTAAGCAGATAAGAGAGCTGCAGAGCTTCGACCTGAAGCATCAGCAGGGAAGATTACTTTTCTGTTCAGGGGCCTGATCTTCCAGTGCAGGGCACTCACCCATGTCCAGCAGCTTTTCGTGGGGGCTGTGCTTATAAAGGTTATGGTGATCTTTGTGCATTGAACCTGCACATGTTTTGCCTTTCCCAAAATCCCATCTGCCTGCCTCCCTTCACCCCCATCTGCCCCATCCAGAGGCTTCTCTGCAGCAAAGCCACTGGGAGGGGTGGGAGGTGTCACAGGCTCCGGTGCTGGTGCCCTGCTGTGAGCCACGTCAGGGGGATGCCACATGGACCCAGACATCCAATCCTCTCCGGCAGACACCCGGATGGCGCTGCCTCAGCAGCAAGAAATGGGCTTCACCACTCGCCACCCCCTTCTTCCCGTCACTGCCTCCCCAGCAGCCCTTCTGCTCCGTGCCAGGTTTCCCTAGCAATGGGCCATGGCTGGCTCCCTAGCAATTCCAGGCTATGGCGGCCTCCTCCCTGCAGGCCCCCCAGACTGGCCTGCCTCCCGCCTGCCTCCCGCCTGCCTCCTGCCTGCCTGCCTCCCGCCTTCCTCCCTTCCTCCGCCCTCCTCCCCAAGGCAGCCCATGGCTGGACCCTGCTCCGAGCGGTTACTGCAGGGCGAAGCGGCCGCCTTCACCGCTGCCCTCCGCACCCTGGTCAACAACCCCCAGTTCAGGTGAGGGTTTGGGGAGATCACCCCCTCCAGCCGTGCCGAAGCCCCCGGCGCTTGCTCCGTGCTGCTTCCCCATGGATCTGAGCCTTGCTGGGGGGGGATGGAGGGTGGTGGAGTGGTGGTTAGGACATCCCGGCAGCATAGGGAGCCCGCCCGGCTTTTGCAGGAGCCCAGGGCTGCTGGGTACATTCTGCCCTGGGGCAGCCACCGCCTCTCTCTCCAGAGCAGGGAAGGACCCCAAGTGTGCCCAGATCCTCTGTCCCAGGGAATGATGTCAGCATGGCAGGGCAATGTCCCAGCCAAAATCCCGTGCTGAGGCTTCTGTCCTTGCCAGCAGTGAGGGTGCTGCAGCCACCCTGCTCCCCAGGGGCAGCCAGCTATCCGTGCTTGGCTCCTTCAGTGCTTTCCTTTGATACCTCCAGCCTTCCGGCAGCACTGAAGGCAGGTGGCAGCGCTTGGCATCCCTGCTACCTCCTCCCGCAGCAGTGACTGGAGGTGAAGAGCTGCTGCCTCTGCTACCCGGTGCCTACACAGCATGTCCTGCCTGGCAGTGGGCTGGCCCTGTGGTCCTGTGCTGAGGCCTGGTGCAAATGTCAGTGCTATCGGAGGAAACCCCCGTCCCTGCTGAAAGTTTTGGCCACCCAGAAGAGAAATTCCAGTGAAAACTCCCCAGCCACAGCACCAGGCAGTGGGGAAATGGCTGCCAGTGCCTGGTCATCCCCAGCCCACTGCTTGCATCCCACACTTTTCACCCTGCAGTCTTATTCTACATCCTGCAACCTGAAATCTGCACTCTGCATCTGTCACCTTTATCCTACATCCTTCCTCCTGTAGACTGCATCCCACAGCCTTCATTCTTCTTTCTGCATTTTGCAGCCTTCATCCTCTGCCCATCCTGAAGCCTGAACCTCCATCCTGCATCCCAGACCTTGCATCCTCTAACTGCAGCCTGCATTGCACATCTCACAGACTGCTTCCCCTGCTTGTTTTGTGGACCACAGCCATGAAACAGTTAATTTCAGTCCTCCTTACAGCAGCAATCATGGATGGCTCAGCTCATACTGCCCAGTATGCCCATCCCAATAGACATGTGGGATGACAAAGGTGCCTTTCCCTCTGGTGGGCACATCCATCTTCTTGTGGGTTTGTGCATGGCCAAGTGTAAGCTAGGGTCTGGCTGGCATGTCTTCTGTTGTCCTGCTGGGATGGAGGAAGAAAGGAGGAGAGCCCCTATTCCCCTCATCTTGCCTCCCTTTCCTGGGAAGGGGAACACTCCCATGGTGCTGGGAGGCTATGTGGGACAAAGGCAGCGGGGCGGACCTTGTGCCTCAGGGTGCACCACAGGCCAGTGCCAGCCCCACTGGCAGCAAGACCAGAGGCTGCACATCCACGAGCCCATGACTCAGTTCCCGTGAGTCAGGGAGGCTGAGCCCAGTGACAGACGTGCTTTCTCCTGCTCTGCCATGCCAAAAGAGAAAGCCTCTTTCTCCAGCTGTCCCTGGCCTTTCTCTGCCCTGCTCCGTGCCAGCACTCATGTCTTCTTGTGCTTGGTACCTATGGCTGGCTGTGCTTTCCAGAGGACCTGTCTTGCTCACCCCACCTTTCAGATGGCCATAAGGAGCCACAAGCAAGGACCCTCTTGTGCCTCTGCTAGGAAAAGCCCACCCAGCCGGTCCTTGCCCATGTGCCCTGTCCCAGCACCAGAGCATCCAGCTCCCAGGCACCCCATCCCTCATGGTCCCTTCTCTGTGCAGTGACGTGACCTTCGTGGTGGGCCAGGAGCAGCAGAAGGTGTTTGCGCACCGCTGTGTGCTGGCGTGCCGCTGCCAGGCCTTCCAGGGGATGCTCAGCCAGGGGCCGGCAGGCAGCGAGGACTCCCCCAGCAGCATCCCACCCCAGGGACCCTTCATCCTGGGCAATGTGCAGCCCGAGGTCTTCTTGGCTGTCATTGAGTTCCTCTACACCAACAGCGTCACCCTCAACAGCCACATCGTGAGTGGGGATGGGGCTGGCAGGGACCATGGGCATGAGAGGGACAAGGGGGGATGCAGAGGTGGGGGGTGTTTTGAATGTGGAGAGGATGTTCTGTATGGCACATTATGGCTGGTTGACAGTGCAATGAGTGTGTGGGGCTCAGCCTAGCACAGTGGGGTGTCCAGAGCATCTTGTCCCACATGTGTCTGCCCCATCCTTGGGATGCTGTGCACATTCTGGATGATGGAAATGGGGACACCAGAGCAGGACACATTCATGTGCCCCTATGGGGCAGGCCTTCCTGTCCCATACCCCACCTGGGAGCTCCCACAAAGGCAGGAGGACACGTGCTCCTGTCCACTGGGCTGCCATGCCTGTTCCTGCACCTGATGCTCATAAGATCTCTCTTGCCTGCAGGCGCTGGAGGTGTTGACTTCATCAGTGGAATATGGTCTGCAGGACCTATGCAAGGTACAGAGCTACTCACTCTGGGGTGGTGGTCCCCGAGTGCCCCCATGCTGAGGAGCACCCCAAAATGGTCCCTGCATGGCTGGTGGCTGGAGGCGGTTCTGGGGATGAATCCCCATGGTCCAATGCAGGCTCAGCCCCTGCTTCTCGATCCCAGAGGGTCTTTTCAGTGGGATCCCCCTTGAGGGGTTGCTGCATCAATCAGGAGTCCTGCGGGGGCCGGGGAATCCCTGGGAAGCTTATGGAGTCTCATATCTTGCAGGAAAGCCCCGATGCTATCGCCCACGGGTGCCCTTTGGTCATCTGACTGGATGATGCCTAGGGAAAGCCCCGTTCCTGGAGAACGCTCAGCCATGGTGCTGCCAGGGGGTGCTGCTCAGGAGAGGTGGTTTTGGGAAGGCAGCAGGGAGCAAACAGGAGGGCTGGGAGGCAGATGAGGAGGGGAAGGAGCTGGAGCAGCTTGGCGTTGGGGCGAGCGGCCGGGCCACGTCATCAGGATGATTCCTGGATTACGGCTGGGCTGACGCGTGACCGCCATCTCACACCCGGACTTCCCTTCTCTTCCCACCGTGCCGAGGAGCTGAGCCACCGTGAGCTGCTGTGTGCCAAGCTGGTGGGACGAGTCCTGCCCCGGCACCCCATGACAAGCGCAGCCCAGATGTGGCACGGGGCTGTCAAACCGCTGGTTGAAGGGACAGAAAGGGTGTTGCAGGAAAGCGGGATACGGTACCCCAGACACATGAATCCCAGAGGGATATCCTGCAGTGAGCCATAGAGGAGGGGAAAGGAAAGGGGCTGATCAAGGGAAACCCCTGACTGTGTCTGCAGCTGCACGGTGACCTCATGTCCCTGTTGCCGATGACTCAGGGCCCTTCTGCTCCAGCTGAGGGTTCCTCCCTGCATGTCACATCCCCTTTGGTTTCCTAGGGGCTCTGACCCCTTTGGGTTGGTGGTAAGACAGATAGATAGCTGTTGCAATGCCATGTACTGCTTAGTGGGATTTTCCCTGAAGTTGCACACAGCAGATGCTATTTAGACAGGATCTTGAATGTGATGCTTGCTTTTTTTAATGTGTGAATGATTGCACATCTTCGTTTCTATTTTGGGTGCTTATTATAAATATAGCTTTGCATTCGTTAGCTTCTTTATAATATCTTACCCAGAACAGTCAGGTGAAAGGAAACTGAAATAGAGGCAGAGAGCAGGGCTGGGCAAAGCTGAGGTCACCAGCCAGCACCAGGGCTGCCCCCCATGGCAGGACATGGATGGGGACAGTGGCCAGGATTAGGTGGCCTTCCTGCACCTATGAGGTTGGCTGGGATTTGGTGGCATCAAGCTCAACCTATGGCTGAAACAGTGCCCAGGCTGGCTGCACACAGGCTGTGCTGTGAGTCCTCAGCCCACAGCCCATCACTGCCTGGTGGGCTGGAGGTGCCATCCCCCCATGTTTCCTGTCCCATGTCCTGGGAGCTATGGGGATGCTGAGAGTCGAGGAGAGGGGTGGCAGGACTGGGTCTCCGCTTTTCCTATTCTCTCCCCATTTGCCTTCCAGCTCTGCATCAAGTTCATCAAGGACACGCTGAGCGTGGAGCAGGTCTGCGAGGCTCTGCAGGTGAGTGCGACACCAGTGGGGTCACAGAGGGTTAAAAACAACCCGTCCTGTTTTGGGACAGGAATTGGCCTGACCTTCCTGCTCTTGGCTGGATGGTGGGGCAGGATTTCCTACCCTGACATATCGTAACAGGGCTGCCAGGGACACCAGGGCCAACCACAGCCTGCCCTGAACAGAGCTGGCCAGAGCTCCCCAGTGCCAAGGCCTTGTCACCATCTGTGTGAAACTGGGATGCACTGGGTTTCTGGGAGTTCTCATGGTTTTGAGGCCAGCCCCAAAACCCTGCTGAGATTTAGGGCATCTAAAAATAGCCTTTTAGGGGGGTCCCAATGGCCCTGCCATGCTGCTTGGTGAGACCAAAGCTGCTCCCCAGGGTAAGGGGATTTGTTCCACCACCCACAGGACAAAGTGATGCGCTTGTGGTGAGATGCTGGCCCCAGAGCACAGAAGCTCCTGCCAGATGTGGTGCCAGACCACCCTGGCATAAACAGAGCTAAAACTGACCCGGAGGAAACAAACAGAAAACCCCAAAACCCCAGAACAAAACAAACCTGAAGAAAACATCTTCCCTTCCTTCCCAGCTTGTGTCAGTCCTGCTGCAGTGGGATGATGGGATCTGTGGGGCAGGCTAGGGCTGATACCAAGGCATGGGGCATATGTGGGAGGGTCTAAGCTGACCCTGTGCCCACAGAAGGAGCACTGGGGACATGTGGCCCCATGTCCTTGCAGTGTGACCCCGTGATAGCAATGCTGGGGCTCCTTGCCCACTAGGCCTGGGTGATGTTCCTGAACAGCAGTGGAAAGTCAGGTGCTTCCTGCTGACAGTGGGGCTGTCAGGTGATGGGGCCACCAAACTCTTTGCTGTGGGGCAGGCCAGGAAATCAGGGACCTTGGTGCCCTTTCCGTCCCAACCACACTGTGGCATCCCCACACATGGATGCTTAGCTTACCCTGGTCCCTAAGAAGGCTCATGTCTCAGCAGGGCTTTGGTGGGGCTTCCCTCCTACCCAAGACCCCATTGCGAGTGTGTGTGTTGTCCTACAGGCTGCAGTGACCTATGGGCAGACAGACCTCCAGCAGCACTGCCTGGCCTTCATCGAGGGCTGCACTGCGGTATGGCTGCAGGCATGGGGGAGCATGACATGGAGTACCCCAGGGCATACTGGGAGCACTGGGGGTATGGGGAACACAGCATGGAGCAAGGCCAGAGGAGCGCCACAAGGATGATCAGGGGGCTGGATCACTTCCCATATGAAGACAGGCTGGGAAAGTTGGGTCTGTTCAGCCTGGGGAAGAGAAGGCTGCTTGGAGACCTCATAGCAGTCTTCCAGTATCTGAAGGGGGCCTATAGGGATGCTGGGGAGGGACTCTTCTTTAGGGACTGTAGTGACAGGACAAGGGGTAACGGGTTCAAACTTAAACAGGGAAGGTTTAGATTGGATATAAGGAAGAAATTCTTTCCTATTAGGGTGGTGAGGCACTGGAATGGGTTGCCCAGGGAGGTTGTGAGTGCTCCATCCCTGTCAGTGTTCAAGGCCAGGTTGGACAGAGCCTTGGGTTGCATGGTTTAGTGTGAGGTGTTCCTGCCCATGGCAGGGGGGTTGGAACTGGGTGATCTTAAAGTCCTTTCCGACCCAAGCTATTCTGTGATTCTATAAGGCAGGAGTGCAGGGACCCTAAGAATGGATTGAATGGAAGTTGGTCAGGAGAGGAAAGGGAGGAAATGGTGTTCAAGGAGATGCTGGGTGCCAGGAAAAGGGTGGATGGAGGGTGCTGGGATGCCAGGGGATGGGTGTCTGGTTGGGGAAATGCTGGGGTGCCAGGCAGGGATGTACCAGGATGGGCCTGATGGCTCAGGGAGAGGGATGTGTGTGGGGTCCCTGTACCAGTGCCCCAGCACTGATCTATGCTGGCAGGCAGTGGTGCGGACACAGGGCTTCCACGAGCTCTCCGATGCGGTGCTGGCGCGGGTGCTGCGCAGTGACCGCCTGGCCGTGGATGAGCTGGACCTGGTGCAGGCTGTGCGGGAGTGGGCACACGTCAGCTCGGTGAGTGCAACGCATGGGCATGGTGGGGTGGTCATGGATGGTGTGGGCTCTGGTGCAGAGCCACCCAGAGGTGCTCAGGACATCACCAACCCCAGCCCTTACATTCTGCTGTGTCGCAGGCTGTCCTGGAGCGCCCGGTGTCTGAGGTAGCTGCCCTGCCTGTGCAGGAGCTGCGCCTGCCCCTGCTGGCACCCAGTGAGCTGGCAACGCTGGAGAGCCAAAACCAGCGGGATCTGCTCATCCCGGTGAGTCTCTGTCTCCTCCCATGGTGTCCTCGCTCACCTCAGTGGCTGGAGGATGCTGTAGGGCTGGGTTTGAGAGGGGACCACGCTGTGGCCGTGCTGATGACACCATCCCTGTCCCCATCCCCATAGGCAGAAAGCATCGCGGCAGCCTGGCGGTCCCATGCCCTGAGGAAGGGCAGTGGGGTGCCCTCGCACCTCTGCCGGCCCCGGCGTGGCACACGGCCCCGTGACCATCATCGTCACCTGGACCCACACGCCAAGTAGGGGCTTGGCCTGCGGCAGTGTCCCCCGGTGCAGTGGGGCAGGGTGAGGGGCTGGGCACTGCCAGGGGTGCCACCGTGGCCAAGAGCATCCATAAAGCTCTTTGCCCCATGCCACAGCTCCAGGGTTAGGGCAGGATTCCTGGTTCACCCCAAGAAGTGGTGCAGGGAATGGGGGCTTGGAGCTGGGCTATGCGGCGGGTGTGAGGACCCCCATACACCCCAGTGACGCAGGTGTGGGGGGGGCTGAGGAAGGGGTCCCTTGTGGGATGGGGATACACGGTGAGCACCGCTTTCCCCAGCCCCACTGCTGCCCCCAACAGTGCTCTCCGCTGGGCCCTTCCCCGGGGCAGTGCTGCCCCCCTGCGGCAGCGGGACTGTGCTGCAGCGGGCAGCGAGCACCGCGGCAGGGCTGCAACATCCCCTCCATGCACCGGTGGGGAAGGGACTGAGCGGGATGGGGAACCTGGGCCTTAAGAGTGAGGGGAGACCCCGGCATCTCTGGACACCCCCAGCACCAACACCAGTGACCCCCTCCCTAAGCCCTGCCAGCATCCCCAGCTCCTTATAGCCCTGGACGCACACACCACACTGCCAGCGCCCCCATGTGCCACACACACCCCCTTCTACACAGCTCGCACCCCCACTGCACACCCCATTGCATGTGCACGCACAGCTGGATCTGTCTCAGGCATCCTCCCTTCCCCCAGCTATGCCCCCCCAGGATAATGGGCATGACACAGCAGGTAATTTATATATAATATATATATTTACTCTTTAAAAATAAACCTTCGGTCCCCACTACCGCCTGTACAAACTACAAAAATAAACCTTTGCTCTCTTTGATATAAATAACTTAGATGGCGTGTTGGGGAAGGGGGGGCCGCCCACCGTGCCCACGCCTGGCACGGGGACAGGGTCCCGAGGGCCACCCCAATGGCTGGGGACCAGGGCCATGGGCACGGCAAACACCGCTGGAGTTAAAGTGCTGGGTAACGGCATGGACAGTGCCCGGGATAGGGACGGGGATGGGGATAGGGGCTGGCATTCGGGACAGCCCCATGGCATGGGGACATGGTGAGAAATGCACTTTCCAGTGGGATGTGCCCGGTGGCAGTGTGGGCACCCACGGGAGCGTGCACTGCCCTGTGTGTGGCACAAGGGGCTGTGACTGTGGGACAGCTCAGGGGCTTGGCACAGCAAGGATCACCCTCAAGGACACCCCCCAAAATCCCTGTCTGTGTGGGGGGAGCAGCCACATCAGGCACATCCCCGATCTCCACCCCTCCTGTGATCGCTGGTGGGGAAACTGAGGCATGGAGCAGCGAGAATCGGAGAGGGGGGGAGCTGCCTGTGGCCACCCAGCACCCCATGGAGCTGGGGGGCATAAACCAGGTGTGTTCCCCAGCTCTGGGCTCCCACTGCACTGGCAAAGGGTGTCCCCCCTCTCTGCCTGCACTGGGCAGCCGGGTGAGGCCATAGGCTGAGAAATAAATCTTTAAAAATAAGCTTAAAAATATATATCTCTCTATAGATAGTTTCCCTTTGCAATAAATAAAGGTGGG
>NDXB01021726.1:0-12303 GCA_002631895.1 Agapornis roseicollis | reverse complement strand
ATGAAAGTTTCCCTTTGCAAAAAAAAAAGGGGGGGGGGGGGGGTGCGTGCCCCAGGCCTTGCCCACAGCACCCCAGGGCATTAGAGCACCCTGTTGGGGCACCCCAGCTTGTGGCCCGGGTGAGGGGTCCCAGGAAGAGGTGACAGGGAGCAGGCAGTGACCCCGCAGTGGGGGGAGCTGGCAGGACATGGAGCCTGCCCTGCCAGCAGCTCCAGAAACAGGGGGGAGGGGGGGGTTAGTGCTTCCATTTCTGGGGGGGGGNGGGTGTTGGGTTGTGGGGGGGGGGGGGGGGGGGGGGGGGGGGGCAACAAGCCCGGGGCAGGGTAACCCCAAACCCTGGGTGAGGGGATGTGGCACCATCGGCACAGCCCCGGGCTGGGGACACACGGGCACAGCATGGCCTGCACACAGCTTGCATAGAAGTGCCAGCCTGCCCTGCTGACCCCCTTCAATGGGGGGGCACGGTCCTCCGAGACCGGGGGCATCGCCACTCCGGTGATTAGCAGCACGATGCGGGCGACCCCGCTCTGCACCCTCCTGGGCCTGGGGAGCGACCTGTGGGGAGAGAGAATGATGGGGGTCAGGTGGGTCCCTCCAATCCCACCCTGCATCCCCATGCATGAACCTAGGGTAGGGTGACCTTGTCCCCAGCTCACCTAGCGCCGGGCACCCGCCCTGTGGCATCCCATGCTCTGCATCTCGAAGGTGTCGGGCATGGTGGTGCTGCTGGTGCTGGGCTCTTCCAGGCAGTCCCGCTCGCTGCTGGTAAAGCCCTCAGGGATGAAGCTGGGGTAGGAGCCGGGCAGCGTGGGGTGCAGGGCCACTGTCACCGAAGCGGTGGCTGTGACGGTGGTGTAGGTGCCGGTGGGACCCTGTAGATGGGTGCTGTAGGCAGGCAGGGCTCCAGGGGGCACTGGCTGGGCACCCGGTGGACAGGGCTGTGGGTGCTCTCGGGGTGGAACAGGGCACGGCTCCCCGAAGGACAAAGGGGGTGCCGGCTGCGGGCCAGGAGCTTCCTTCTTTCCCTGGATTTCTGGGCTGTCCTTATAGGGCTTCAGCACCTGGATGGGGGGACATGGAGCATGAGGACCCCCAGGCACGCTGAGCATCCCTCTGGCAACCCCACCAGCACTACAGGGGACCCACCCATCCCCTGGCTCTATCCATGAGCCTCTCCCAGGGAGATGGTAATGCCGTTGTGGGCAGAGGTACTTACAGTGATGCGGGGGAAGCTTGGGTCCTTGCCGGCCTCCAGCAGGATGTGTGCCGGGGTTGGGGGCACAATGAAGGGCCCCCGTGGGCTCCCCGGCCCCATGGCCTCTGTGTAGTGCTCCGTGTCTGAGGGGTCAGGGAAGGTGGCAGGCCAGGCTGGGGCACGGCGGACATAGAGACCCCCAGGGCCCAGGCATGGGGGCACTGGCTCTGATGGGGGCAGGCGGGGGCTGTTATCCACCAGGGATGCCTGGGGGGAGAGAGGATGGAGTCAGAGGGACAAGGAATATACAGGGTTGGAGGGCTGTGGGGTGGCAGGGATATGGGGTAAGTGGTGTGTAGAGTGACAGAGATACAGGGTGAAGCAAGGATGGGTTTAAATGGGTCAGGAAGGGGTAGGAGGAGGTGAGTGTGGGGTGAGGCAGGAATGGGGTTCAAGCAGACATGGGCCAAGTTGGATGAGGGGCAAGGAAAAGATGGGATAAAGCAAGGATGTTACAGGGTGAGGGATGGGCTCAGGTGGCTACAAAGGCGAGGTTGGGACAAGGCAAGGATGGGCACAGGGTGAAGAGGGGATGAAGAGCGGTGGGTACAGGGTTGGGGAGGGACAGGGAGAGGTGGGATGGGGCATTGTACCTCAGGGGGTGGCCCGATGACAGAGAGCACAACTGGCAGCAGCACCAGCCCGTTGAGCAGCCCCAGCAGCGTCAGGATGGTGAGCACCGCAAAGAAGTACCTGTTGGAGGGGGCACAGGCAGAGGGGATAAGTGAGCACAGCCACCATGAACCCCATGTCACCAAAAACACAGCTTCCTAAACTACACACCCCATAACCTCCCCATGTCTCTCCATGTAAGATAGGGTAGGTACCCCCAACAAGACACATCCACACCAGCTGCCCCATATCCCCAGTGCCAGCCAGGGGCCTGTCATGCTCACCAGCCTCCACTGCCAAAGATTTTGGCAGGCAGCAAGTAAGGTTTGGTTTAATCCCCACTGGCACTCACCTCATGATGAAGTCAAACTCGGAGCCAGCCAACATGAGAACACCCAGGAGGGTGGAGACAGCTCCATCCATCACAGGGGCAAAGGTGTGCTCCAGTGCTGCAGCCGAGCGCACATTCCTGTTCCCCACAGCCGTCAGGAAGCCCTGAATGGGATGGGGATGTCACAAAGGGCTCATTCCCATGTGCCACACGTGATGTGGCCACCCATAAGCGCATGGCCAAGGGGTGAGGGTGCCAGAGAGTGAGAACTGGGCAGGGGTCTGCTTGTGCTCACCAGCGCCACATGGACGGTGAACTCCACACCGATGCCCACAGAGGCAATGAGGATGACCACGGGGATGGCGCTCAGCTTGATGCCCATAAGGCCCATGATGCCAAACAGCTCCACTGCCATCATGGCCAGGATGGAGACCTGGGAAGGGGTGGTGGGGTCAGTGAGGGCTGGCTCTGACTGGCTGTCCCTTCTGCTCCAAGCATACCCAATCCTACCCCTCCCAATAGGACACCTTCATTCCATTGCCCCTTTCCCTTTATTCACCCATGTCTGCATGGATTTCCCCAAACTCCTGCCTACTACACACATTCCTTTCATAAGGGGTGCCCCTGGTCCCTTCCTATAAGCCCTCCACTCACTGCCATGTTGATATGGGTGTTTCTCTCACCCTCTTCTGCACTGATGTCCCCAGATCTCTTTACCCGCCACATGCTCTCTTCATCAGTGATGTCCCTGATCCCTCCACATGGGTGTCCCTTTCACCCAGGATACACCCCATCCCCATGAAGCAGGTCTCTGGTGCCACCCAGCAGGATAGCAGCAGGCCTCGATATTCCCATCCCTGGATGTCCCTGCCATCAGGAGGGCAGCCTGGCTAGTCACCCCCGTCCCTATGCATCAGGGTGCGTACTCACGATGATGCCAGCAGTCCAGGGGTTGAGCAGCAGCAGGGCGCAGACGAGGAAGGTGCAGGCCAGCAGGATGCTGATGGCCATCAGGAACCAGTGGCGCAGGCCGATGTACTGCTCCCAGAAGAGGAAGGGGTACCCGCTGGGGTAGCTCAGCACCCCGTGGCGCTGGGCAGCCTCCTGGCAGATGGCACGGACACTCTCAATCGCCTCCACAAAGTCGGCCGTGCGACGCAGCCCGCTCAGGTAGAAGGGGAACTGTGCGAACTCCAGTGGCTGGGCTGCAGGGACTGGGGAGGAGAGCACGGGCAGTGTGAGGGGATGGGCAGCACAGGAGTGCAGGCAGCACAGGGCACCCAACCGCTCCAGCCCGAATGCAGCCTGATGGGTACCACACAGCTGGGGAGCGTGTGCAGAGCGGACTGGGAGCAAGGACAAGGGTGCTTCTCTGCCAGCAGGATGCATCTGAGTTAGTGGGTCATGAGGAGCAAGGGGTTCCCCTGCAGGGCAATGTCTGTGGGGCAGAGTGGAGGGGCTTCTTTGAGGTGAGATGCTCATGGACTGAAGCAGGGATCTGTTGCTGCATGCTGAGGGTACAGGGAATGCACAATGGGGTGGAGGGGGACAAGCATGGGGCACAGGGAAGCAGCACAGTTCCTCTACCAGAGGATGCTGATGGGATGAGGGATGTGGGGGGTTCTCTTCAGGAGGGAATGCTTGCAGGGCAGGAAAGGTGCAGGGAGCTGGGTCCCCTCTGCAGGATGGATGCCAGGAGGCAGGAAAGGGCCATGGAGAGCCCACGACGCTCACTCACTTCGCAGGTTCTCGCCCGTGGTGTCGTACTTGTCATGGATCCACTCGGGGGGCGGTGGGTAGAAGTTGGCCTGGGAAGCAGCAAAGCCCAGGGGGTCGTTGCTGGCCCACACCGTCAGGCAGATGTAGAAGGTGTCAGGGGGGATGATGCCGTTCTCATCCACCAGCCGCCGTGTGGTCAGCTACAAGGAGAGCACAGGAGTAGGAATGAGCTGAGCAGTGGGCACAGCATCATCCCCAGCCCAATCACCCCAGCCCAGTCCCTACGCACCTGATTGAAGTTGAAGGGCTCCTTCTTGTTGCCAGTCTGGATTAGGAGCTTGTACGCCAGTGCCCCATCCTCAGAGCCATTGCGGTAGCTATCGTGGGTGATGCGCCCGGCTTGCCAGTCCCTGTCGAAGGTGGCCTGGAGCCCTGGGGATGCAGTGTGGTGGGTGAGCATCCCTTGGGGCACCCCACCCTGCACAGCACCCCATGTACCCCAGGGAGTGTTGTGCCGGTGGGATGGGCATGCAGAAACCCCAGGGCATTGCTAGCCACCCTGGGAACACCACGGGACCAGCCTGCCCAGGGAAGACATTCCCAGATCTGCAAGGAGCATACAGGCTGGGGAGAGGGTCCTCTGGCAGGGGGGGCGATCATGGGGGACAGGGATGTCCCTCACCTCTCAGCCAGTCCTGGAAGTAATGGAGCCACATCTTGGGCAGGTCACTGTTGTCCTCCCGCACCACGTACTTGACGGTGCTGAAGGCCTGGTGCAGGCTGAGCAGGGCAGCTTGGGCACCAGGGTAATGGAAACCGCCCTTGGTGACGATGAACATGTTGTAGAAGGAGAAGTACTTGAACTGGGCCGAGATGAAGGCATGTGCCTTGGTGTCCCGTGGCACGATGTCTGTCAGGTAGAGCCCGTCGTGCACCATCGTGGTGCCATAGAGGCTCAGCCCCAGCAGTGCTAGGAATAGCACTGCCACCACCACCTGCAGGGACAGCAAGGGGTGCATCAAGCAGGGTCCTGTGCCACCAACCGACCCTGGGTGGCACCTTTGGGGCTAGCCCCACCTCACCTTGGTCCGGGTCCGCAGTAGGAGCGGGGCATACTTCTCCCGGGCGAAGTCAGCAAGGCTCCAGCGGCAGAAGGGCAGCGGGACACATTCCCTTCCACTCTTAGCCTCATCCATATGGGCCAGCAGGTCCCGCGTGGAGCTGGATGGGGCGAAGACCTGTGAGCCCATGGGGTCGGTGGGGGGCAGGAGGACGGTGGGTGAGGTGCACACTTGCGAGGTGGGTGGCAGGACGGTGACGACGTGGTGGCCCGAGGGGTCGCAGCGGGTGAAGGCTTGCACAGTGGTGGTGATCTGGGTGCTGGTGGCCACACCAGGGTGACCATAAGGGGATGGGTGGCAGGCATGGTTGTCATTGGCGTCAGCAAGCTCCTGGGGCTGGATTTGGATGACCCGTGAGGAGCAAGGGCTGTGGGGAGAGAGGGAAGGAGAGAGGGGAGAACAGGATGAGTAAATTGGGGGTGACAGGAGTAAATTTGACAGGCTGAGAAAGCTGGGGCTGTTCAGCCTGGAGAAGAGAAGGCTGCATGGAGACCTCATAGCAGCCTCCCAGTATCTGAGGAGGGCCTATAGGGATGCTGGGGAGGGACTCTTCATTAGGGACTGTAGTAACGGGACAAGGGGTAACGGGTTCAAACTTAAACAGGGGAAGTTTAGATTGGATATAAGGAAGAAGTTTTTCACTGTTACGGTGGTGAGGCATTGCAATGGGTTGCCCAAAGAAGTGGTAGTAGCATCCATCCCTGTCAGTGTTCAAGGCCAGGCTGGACAGAGCCCTGGGCAACAAAGTCTAGTGTGAGGTGTTCCTGCCCGTGACAGGGGGTTGGAACTGGATGATCTTAAGGTCCTTTCCAACCCAAACCATTCTGTGATTCTGTGACTGTAGAAGGATTTGTTGAAGGAGAGGAACAGGGGTGAACACGGGGTCTGCCCCATTGTGGCCAGCCTGGCACTGGTACCTGTAGAAGCAGCAGAGGATGTCAAGCCGACGTTTCTCCCGGCGGTACAGGTCAAGGCTCAGGATGGCAGGGAACACAAACAGCACCATGGCGAAGTTGAACACCACAACCACCGCAGCCTGCGGTGCGAGGGGACATGTCAGTGCGGGGCCTGGCCAGCCCTTCCTGCCCACACCCTCGAGAGGGACCCTGGTCCTACCTGCAGGGAAAAGGCACGCAGGGCAGGGATAGGCACCAGGGCTGCCATGAAGAAGGCGATCATGTTGCTGACCGAGGTGAGAGCCACGCTGGTCCCTGTGCGCTTCAGGCACTCACCCGTTCGCTCCTGTGGGGACAGAGGGAGGGAGTGATGGGGACTGCAGAGAAATGGGAGGGAGCCAGGGGGACCCCAGGCAGGGCTTGGTGCTCACCTTGAAGGGGATGTGCTGGCTGGTCTCTGTGAAGGCATGAGCCAAGAGGAACATGTCATCCACACCGATGCCAAGGGCCAGGAAGGGCAGGACCTGCCAGAGAGTAGCTGGTGTCACTCAGAGGGGACAAGGCCACCACCCAGGAGGGGACCCAGCCACTCCACAGCCCCCAGGTTCCCACCAGCCCCATGGTACCTTTGGCTCTTCCCCCAGCACATACCTGGGTGGTGGCTGCATTGAAGGAGATGCCCAGCAATGAGCAGAGCCCCAGGCCAGAGGCCACAGAGAGAGCCACAAGCAGGACACCAGCCAGGCCCACGGCCCCTTGGGACTTGGAGCAGTCCCACCGCAGCATGGTGACACAGGCATAGGCCAGCTGGAAGAGCACAGTGGGTTAGTGGGGATGGGGGGCAAGGGAGGGACGGTGCAGGACAGAGAAGGGGACATTCATACGCACCATGAGGAGGTAGCCCCCAGCCACTCGGATGACACTGACGTCGGAGAAAGACTTCATGATGTCGTTGAGTGTGGTGGTGGAGAAAGCATGGACGCTCTGTGTGGCATTAGGTGGGATGGAGTCCTGTGCCAGCTGCCAGAGGTGCACCCCATTAGAGGAGTCAGGACCCCCCAGCTCCCCATTACAACCCCCAGAGCCTGCAGGGTATCAGCATCACCACTGAGTGCCCCTAGTGACCCACTGGACCACAAGAGTGTGGTGCCAGGACCCATGGCCACACAACAGCCTGGACACAGGGGGATGTCACACACAGGCTCATTCCTGCCCAGCTCTATGTGGGGGCCATTCCCAGCACCTACCTCCACGAATTTCCTCTGCCAGGCCTCCAGGATGGCGCCTGCCTTCTCTTCGCTCCAGCTGATGTCATGGATCTCGTAGTCATCCTTGAAGTGCTCAAAGAGCTGCCGGGGGCTCATGAGGAGGAACATGGTCTGCAGGGCCTCGGCGCTGGGGGACAGGCACGCACCTCGCTGGGACCGGCTGCAGCACCCCGGGATGCAGGAATGGGTCCATCCCCCACCCCATGGCTCCCAACCCCACCACGGACACCCAGGGGAGGACCCAGGCATCCTGCCCCCCATCATCACAACCTTGCTCCAAAGCACTGCCTGCTCACCAGCCCCATACACTCATCAGCATCACACGCTCTCCCAGACAAGCCCACAGCCCCTCTTGCAGCCAGGGCAGGTTCCCATGGGCATCACATGAGGATGAGGATGAAGATGAGGGAACCCTGCCCCAAACCATCCCAGGAGGGAGTGCTGCAGCTGGGACCATACACCATGCCTTGGGGACACCCGTACCACAGCGACTCTCACCGTAGCAGCTTGCCCTGGGAGTCTTTGGTCGTGCCACCTAAAATCAGCTCCTGCTGCCAGCGCATGAACTTCCTGGAGAAGCCGTGGCAGCCCCCTGAGAGCTCGGCTGGGATGTCAGGGCTCTGGGGATGCAGGGGAGGTGTCAGGAATGCAGGGAGGCAGGTGGGAGAGCAGCAAACCCCTGCATCCCTCCAGGTCCCCACAGGCTGCAACCCACCTGCTGGCTCTGCTTGTTGGGGGCACTTGGGGGGCACTGGGGATCACGGGGGTCCAGGCAGGGCCGCTCCATGTAAGCTTGCCCCACCTCTGCCTTGTCCAGCAGCTCTTTGAAGCCTTCCAGGGATGTGAACTGCCCCAGCTCCTCCATCAGCTGCAGAGGGTCCAGGTTGCTCCACTGGATGTCTGGGCGGCCCCTGGGGAGAGAACAGGACCGGAGTGATGCGGGATGCTCAAACCCACATGTGGTACCACCACCACTGCCACCCCATCCCATCGGTGCCGGGGGTGCCTCGGCAAGGATGCAGAGGAGCAGCATCAATCCCCAGCGCATCCCTTACCCCCTCCTGGGGCCGCCTGCAGCATCCCCCTTGCCCTGTGCGGCGCAGCGGCCATGCCCCGAGTCAAGTAGCATGCCTGATCCTGTTAGGCTGGGACAAAGCGGGGGGAGCCGGCCCCGCTGCCTGGCCCCGCTTTGTGCGAGCAGTCAGGCCGATTACTGCCCGCGGGCTAACATCTTGATAGAGGGGAGCAGGCAGGGAAGGGCTCCTTGCATCCCCTCAGCCCTTCCCGCTGCATCTCCCCAAGCTGAACGGTTTGGGGCTCAGCAGAGGTTCTGCGCGCTCAGAACAGGACACAGGGGTCCAGTAGGACCCCACGGGAACATGGATACCCGGGGAAAAGGGCTTTTCCATTGCCTGTGGATGCTCTGCTCCCTTCATCCCAGCCCAGGGTGCCAGAGGCCAGTTCCCAGCCTCACTCAGCTTCTTTTTTAAGACAGAAAGGACACACAAAAAAGCCAGTAACCCAGCCCAGCACTCCAAAGAGGGGAAGAAAAAGCCCCAAGCAAGTGTGGGCTCTGGGGAGAAACGCAGCCTAATAATTCATGAAGGCTGGCTGGGCCGGAGCCGGCCGCTCGAGATTCCCACATACCAACCGGAGCTGCTGCTGCTTCCAAAGAGAGCCCTTTTATCTGCTTTCGCTTGCTTCACTGAGCCAGGGCAAATCCTTTTGTCTTTCCATAGATTGCTGCTCTTTGTTCTCCCAGCTCCCGCCCCACTCACCCCTCAGCCTTAAAAAGGGGGACGGGTCCCCACGGGCTGGCCGGTGCTCAGCCGGGGTGCCTGCCCGGGGAACCCACTCACCCGGCTGCGAGGGGAGATGGGTCCCACCGCTGCTGCGGGTGCCTCCCTGCCTGCCACTGGTGCCACCCTGCCTGCCATGTACCCCTGCCCCAGGATGCTGCCCACCCCAGCGGGTGATACCTGCAGCATCCCAACCGGCATAGCCACCCCAGTGCCGCTCGCTCCCGCTTCCAGCTGCTCCCCAGGATGGGATGGGGAGAACCGGAGGTCTTGGGGGAGCAAAGCTGGTCCCCCAGTCCTGGCTGGGGATGTTGTGGCCCCTTCCCCCTCCTCCCGTCCGGCAGCAGCCTGAATAAGGCCACTATTTCATCTGTTTGGCAAGGGGCAGCTTTCAGAGCAGCATTAGCATGAGAAAGCACGGGGCTGCGTTTGCTGACAATGCACAAGCCGCCCCGGCTCTCCCGGACAAACACACGCGTAAACAGAAGGAATGTGGGGGGGAGCTCCCCCCTGCCCAGCCCAGGGTCCCCAGCCCCACCACCGCGGTGAGGGGAGCTGGCCGGGAGTCACCCACCACCCACCCTGAGCATGCTGTGTTCCCTATCCCCTTAGGCACAGCACAGGAGTGTGGGTGCCTTCTCACCACTGTGGCACCCAAAATGTGCTCTGGAGGGGAGCAGCACCCAGGGACATGCGTATGGTAGAGTCTCTGTCCCCGCATCCCCATCCCTGGCTGCTGTGATGGCATGGCATGGCACGGGATGGATGGGCAGCTCCTGCCTATGGGCTGCAGCTACAGCCTGCCAGGCTGATGAGGACAAGGACCTGTCCCTGGGGTTCTGATCCAGCAGGACAAGCCATGGCGGTAGAACCATCCTGGGGATGAGCAGGACAAGCAGCAGCACTGAGGGACCTTGGGGGAGCAGGACCAAGCTGCATGGAGAGGTCAAGCACAGCCCCCTGGAAGCCACCCCAGCCCCTAGGCCCAGCCACAGTCCCCAGGGCAGCCCCCAGCACTCACGGGAGGTAGGCTGATCCTCCCTGCAGCTTGGAGCCTTCCCAGAAACAGTCCAGCGGCGTCAGGATCACACATGGAAACAGCTTCTCTATCATCTGGAGGAGGAGGAGATGCAAGGGGTCAGCAGGGATGGATCAGGACCCTTCTGGTCTACCCTCCCAGCCCTGCTGCACCCTCCCACACGGAGGTGGCAGTGCCTTTGCAGCACATGGGGCTGGTAAATCCCATCCCCACCAAAGCCCGTTTCTTGAGGGACTTGACCCCTATGGGGGGCTCCATGGGGGACCACGCCATGCCCAGCACTCACCCTCTCGATCATGCCGTTCTCAATGATGGGGACACCCGACTTGTAGCAGATCTTGTTCAAATCCCACGATCTGGAAAGGCAGAAGGTGGAGCTGAGGACGGGCATCCCCCCACGGAGGACACAGCAAGGGGCAGCGGGGCACGCAGGACACAGTGGGGGTCCCTGTCCCCACCCTGTCCGCAGTCGGACTCACTTTCCGTACAGCGAGACTTGGACTTTGCTGGCGGCCAGGGCCGCCTCGAGGTGGAGCTGCAGGGCCTCCTGCGTCAGGATGTTCTCCCCATCCCTCTTTGGGGTCTGGATCAACATCTGGGACGTGTAGACGGACTCCTCGCCAAGCTTCTCCTTGGTGTAGCGTAGCTCCTGGCTCACCCGGCTGCCCGCTGCAGGGGGGACCACGACGTGATCAGTCAGTGCCGGGGTGAGCAGAGCCCCCATCCCACCAACCTGTCCTGCCCATCAGGATGCCCATGGAAGGGGACAGGCAGGACCAAGGCCCCACAGCATCAGATGGTGCCACATTAACCTGGGGGGACTTCTTGCCATGGGGTTATCCAACTGCTGCATCCGCTGGGTGCAAGCACCCAGGGGACCCAAGCAGGGAGCACCCCAGCCCGCAGTGGACCAGGCACCCTTGTTCCCACCAAAACAGGTATTTCCAGCCCCAGAGCAGCTCATTGATTTTGCTTTTCCTGGAAAAAAGCCACAGATGGATGGATGGTGGAGCAGATGGGGTGCATCCTGCCTGCTCCCACCCTGTGCTGTGGTGGGTGCTGCAGATGCCCAACGCAAACAGCCCCAGTGCAGCAAACAGAAGTGGGGACACCCCACCCCATCCGTGCCCAGCTTTTCTCTGGCACTACAAGGCAAGCAGTGTTTTGGCCAGGGAATGGGTGCAGGGAGAGGCAGGCACCCTCAGCCCTGCAGGTGCAGGCTGCCCCAGGAAGGGTCTGGGGATAGGAGAGGGATGCGGTGCTGGGGAGCTCCGCAGGACCCCTCTGGGATCTGTCCCTGATGGAGCAGGATTGCTCCGAGCATGGCAGAGGTTTCCGGGAGAAGCCACAGACCTCATCTGCAGCCTCCTCAGCATGGAAGAGAAATCTCCTCTCGGCCAGCACAGCTGGGGCAGGGATCAACCCCTGCGTGGCCTTTTGCATTCGGAGCAGCATCCCAGGAACAGCCATCAAACAAGGGGCTCCCATCCCTCCTGGCACAGCAAAGGGGGCACGACACAACCCAGAGGAGGGTGGGAGACCAATCCCCAGACTCCTCCATCAAATGCAATACCCATTGCCCTGCTCCCTGCCCGGAGCAGGGGGATGTTTTCATGTTGCCCCAACCCCATTGCCACCCACCAGGGATACCCCAGGGTGCCTGGTGCTGGACAACATCCCAAGGCAGTGCTGCAGGCGGGAGGGAGGCCGGCTCCTGCCCTGCCCTGGGTGCTGGGGGGGTCAGGATTCATCCACACTGGGATGCTCCCTCAGCAAGAGGCGGGAGCCCCGGCGGGCCTGGCTCCCCGCCAGCACTGAGGAGGCCAGAGCGAGACCACAAATAAAGAGCAGAATCTTCCCTTTTAATGACTTATTATATGGGTTGGTGTTTTTTGGTGGGTTTTTTTCCCCCCTGCTTTTTGGGAACGGGGAGGGGGAAGCGTCTTTATTGTTCCTGGCTGGGCTGGGGAGCAGCTGGTGTCCATCAGATGCCAGTTGGGATAGAGGTTGTGCCAGGGCCAGGGAGGGGGGGGGACACGGACACGGCCTTTGTGTGTGTGTCAGAGGGGACAGCAGCGCCCGGGGTGAGGGGATGAGGACACAGGGAGGGTGGGTGCCACAGGGAGGTGGCAGGGAATGGGACACCCATTCCCTTCCCAGCAGGCTGGGAGGTCGGGCAGGAGGTGTACCGAGCTGCTCTGATCTCAGCCGTGCCACCCATGCTGAACCCGGGTGGGTGGTGGGTTGTGGCGACGGGGGCGGG
>NDXB01021723.1:16909-33026 GCA_002631895.1 Agapornis roseicollis | reverse complement strand
TTTTTGTTTTTTTTTTGGGTAGGGAAACCCGGAACTGAAAAAGTACTCTAGATACTTTTCCCTGAGAGAGAAGGGAAATAGAGGGAAATAATCACTTCTTTAACTTGCTGATAACAGTCTTGGTGACTTACTAGGGGAAATGTTTTCACTGTGCTGCTTGTTTAATAAAAATAGTGATTGCAGAGGTGGTAATGATGAGTCCATGAAGGCTATGAGTAGTATAGGCTATTCTCTCTCTTCATTCTTGCATTGTTAGAAAGCTGGTTTAGCCACTTTGCAAGACATTGAACCTTTTGTGAAAGTAATGTGTTTTATAAAAATTTAAACTAGGAGCTGGAACAATGAGAAATATGAAAGCATCAGTTGCTGATGGCATTCTTGTAGTAACTTAGTAAAGACAAAGTGTAATTTCCTTACTGACAGCATTCTTGTCTCAGAATGAATTTGTAATCTTAAAGAAATCTAAAATTATATACATGAGAGAAGTAGGCAAGGGAATAATGGAAAACCAACTAATTTTTCAGGAAGCCATATAGATTTACTGATACACAGGGAATGTGGGAGAAGAATATTAGCTTGGAATCTGACAGTGTGTGGATGGAATATTTGCGATATGAATACTTGAAAAGATTTAATTGTGACTGAAACATGTACATACATTTAAAATATAGGTAAGAAAACATGAGAGTTAATTGTGCGATGCCCCAAGCAACAAACAAAAGATTCTGCAAACTTCAAATAATTAATTAGCTTTGTGTCAGCAGCTGAAAAAATAAAAGTAAGTGGTGAAATCACTGCCTTAAAGACAGTGTAGAAGTGTGCTCCATGGCTCTCTCCCTGCCTGGCAGGGAGAAGAAGAAAAAGAAAGTAATTGAAGTTCTGAAAATAATGTGACAAATGTGAATGCTTTGCATGAATGATCTTTGGTTTTCTGATAACTTTTCTTTTTAAAGGCAAAAAAGAAGGATTGCTATGAAGGTAGGTTAGAGAATTGAAAGAGAAAGAAATATAAGAAATATCAAGTGTTTGAGATTTATCAGGATTATACTTGTGGTTGCAGATCAATGAAGAAAATCTGTGAAAAGCCCTTTTGGCAACAGTGGTATCAAAGGAGTCTCTTAATGTAATTCTGTGAAAGCATTAAACTGAATATATGACTTAAAGCTAACTGGTATGTGAAATATGACTTAAAGCTAACTGGTATCTGAAACCTAAAAGGTAAGATGAGCAAACAAAAATGCTCATATTTGAATGGCAGCTGCTCTATATTAGATGTTGAAGGCCTGATGGAAGGATAATAATCACTGGTGTATGATGTTAATCTGCTGCCAGCTTTGCTGGAATGATTAGACGTACAGGCAGGGGAGTGGCTCTTTTCAAAAGAGATAGCATAAAAATCTTGTGGGGGCTTACCATGCAAAACCTTGTGAATGGAAATTCCTTCTAATAAAATAATAGTGTACTGTATTAATAGTTCTTAAATCAGGTGATGATTGTAATGAGAAACTATTAAATGAGAGTAGAGAAGCTGCAGGTTTTGTGGCAGTAAAGTGAAAAATTTAACTACCCCCGTATGGGTTTAGTCAATTCCTTATCAGGATATTATAAGAAGATAAATGCTTTA
The DNA here is from genome assembly GCA_002631895.1 of Agapornis roseicollis. Classification (NCBI taxonomy): domain Eukaryota; kingdom Metazoa; phylum Chordata; class Aves; order Psittaciformes; family Psittacidae; genus Agapornis; species Agapornis roseicollis. The sequence continues at coordinate 31,402 of NDXB01021723.1, read as the reverse complement.
GATGCAACAAATGACTGTTTGAAATACTTCTGTATCCGGTGTGAGAAGGAACTGTTCTGGAAATGGGCTTGAACCATGCACTGAATCTAGGAGGTTGGAGTGGGAGAGGACGAAAGAATGATCACTATCTTAATTTTATACCACAAGAGAACTATCCAAGTCAATCTATTATACAAGCACTGAACTTCAGGACAGGGAGCTATGAAGTAAGCACAATATTCATGCCCACTAACAACCCGGATGCTATTCCAATAATGCCATCTTAAAGATTTGAGTAAAATTTGTATTATAATTCAGAAAAAGCCTAACTAAGGCGATGGGGTAAAAAAATGATTGTGACTCAATAGGAAGGTTAAAGACAATATTGCAAGGAAAAGGATAGCATTAAAAATGTGAAAGCCTGCCAACATGAAGATAATGGGGAAAACTCATTAAATGTACCTAGATAAATGTAATCAGGACATTATTCACATGGTCTTTTAGGATGCGAAGGGTCCTTTAGCTGATACTGAAAAGCTTATTTAATCTATTGAAAATGAATTTAGGTAGGGAATTGGTGGGACCACTCGGTTAACAGCTTCAAAAGTTCTGCAGGTTCAAAGAAAATTATACAAATTTAGGGGTAATACGTCCAAAGAAAATAGGAATGAATATATTTGTAGGAAGATGAGATGCCTTTTTTGGGAAACTGGTAGTGATAAGGCTGGCATAGTGTCTTTTTAGGCAACATCTCTTACTGCAGTTCTTGTAGAGAGTGCTGGCCTGGAGGGATCACTGGTTGGACCCATTGGGGCAGTTATTAGGTTCTGAATCGTGGATGTAGTAATACCCATTTGCTTGGGGTAGTTTGAATTTACTGTGTTTAAGAGTCACAATGCTGAAATAATTAAGTTTTGATATGCAAATTCTTGGTCTTGTCAATTATAGAAGGAGAAGAGTAATGAAACAGCTATAAGATGCTCATTTAGTTTTTGGGGATAATCTGAAGAGTACTGATGTGGAGAAGATACATCAGTAAGTTGTTGGAAGTCTGTGAGTAAGTGTAATGTAGTGAGACTATAGTAGTTGGGCTTAATGTTAGATATGCGTTCAGGATAACTTGAGAGAACCAGTTATGTGTTATGTAAAGTCATCTGTTGGGTGCTTGAAGTGTTTTGTCGAAGGGAATTCCTAGACTTAGGAGGCTGCATGGAGTGTGCACGAAAGCAACCTCTAACCAAAAATGAATCTTTTGAAGCATTTAAATACAATTTGTTTCATGTTTGCAAAATAGAGGAGTTTTCTGAAATATGTGTTTTGTAAGTGGTGTGCTGTGTTTACAGATGTCCTATTAATAAATTGATTTGACTTTATCCAGCAATTTTTTTACATAATTATGTTTGAAGTGTTAAAGTCCAAATGAAGATTAGAAATTGCAGATCAAATGTACAAGAAACCACTCCTAAATTCTTAATTATTTTGAGCAACTTGCAAATAACTTCAGTTAATGGAAGCTGGCATAGAAAATCAGAAATTTAATCTTCTTTCTTCTGTAGATATCAAAGGGAGCTGATCTAGTAAACTCAAGAGAGAAAGATTGCATGATATATCTTGAGGGTTTTTTTTTCTTTGTTTTGGTTTGTGGCTTTTTTTGTTTGTTTGTTTGTGTTGGTTTTGTTTTTTTTTTTTAATCAACTGGGACATATTTTAATCATAGAATCATAGAAAGTTAGAGTTGGAAAGGACATTAAGATCATCTAGTTCCAACCCCTCCTGCCATAAGCAGGGACACCTCACACTAAATCATGCCACCCAAAGCTTTATCCAACCTGGCCTTGAACACTGCCAGGGATGGAGCAATCACAACTTCCCTAGCCAACCCATGCCAGCATCTCACCACCCTAACAGGAAAGAATTTCTTCCTTATATCCTATCTAAACCTCTCCTGTTTAAGTTTGAACCCATTACCCCTTGTCCTGTCACTACAGTCTCTGACAAAGAGTCCCTCCTCAGCATCCCTATAGGCCCCCTTCAGATACTGGAAGGCTGCTATGAGGTCTCCACACAACCTTCTCTTTCCCAGGCTAAACAGCCCCAACTTTCTCAACCTGTCTTTGTATGGGAGAAGCTCCAGTCCCTTGATCATCCTTCTGGCCCTCTTCTGGACTTGTTCCAACAGCTCCATGTCCTTTTTATGTTGAGGACACCAGAACTGCACACAATACTCCNGTCCCTTGATCATCCTTCTGGCCCTCTTCTGGACTTGTTCCAACAGCTCCATGTCCTTTTTATGTTGAGGACACCAGAACTGCACACAATACTCCAAGTGAGGTCTCCTGAGAGCAGAGTAGAGGGGCAGGATCACCTCCTTTGACCTGCTGGTCATGCTCCTTTTGATGCAGGCCAGGATACGGTTGGCTTTCTGGGCTGCGAGCATGCACTGAAGCTGGCTCATGTTCATTTTCTCATCGACCACCACCCTCAAGCCCTTCTCGGCAGGGCTGCTCTGAATCTCTTCTCTGCCCAACCTATAGCTGTTTTCATCCTAATCTTATTGGAGATGGCAGTGTCTGATCCCATCACACCAGAACTCCTGCCAGATTTGATTATTCAGAAACTAAGCACTTGTATGGGAATTCTGTCTCTGCAGGTGTTTGTTGAAATGGTCAATATAGTCCTCTGACTTTTTTTTTTTTTCTTTTTTTGTTTTCCTCCCCTGTATACTCTCTGTAAGCAAGAACATCAAGGCCTAAACTGCTATGGTGCCAACCACCTCTCAAACATTTTAAACCAGAAAACAGGTTAAATGCTAGCAAGAGGGTCAGATCACCAAGGTAAATTAGTTTACTGCTGTATTTGACATGCCACAACCTACCAAGGACAAGCAATAGAACTTGTGGTCAGCCAACTGAAGGGTTAGGTGGAGCTCAGTGTCATCCTACTTTCCTCCTCTGAAGGAGGATTTGCACAGAAGTTGCTCCAAATTATGCTTCAAATAAACCTTTAGGACTGCCAATAATGTAGTCTGGTAACTTATGATATTATAGCACTAATTCAAGTATACAAGCAAAAGTAAAGCCTGAGTTTGGTCTAAAAGATTTTTGGATATAAAATGGCAAAAGAAAAAAAAAAAGTTTACTTCTGAAGAATGCAGGAGTCAGTCATAGGTGTTTGCAAGGGACAGCTACCAGTGAATTTTGTAAATCAGTGAAGTGTCAATGGTATCTTGAAATTTCAGTGTGTCATCTTTTCATGGAGAAAGGATGATATATTCGCTGTTGCATCGGTGATAAATGTATTAGCTGTTGCTATTCTTAGCAGATGGAATGATCTCAGATTTTATCTTATTTAGATATATGTCAAGTTATATTTGTAATGTACAGCTTGATATGGAAGAATCAATGAATGAATCTGTGGTGGGTTGAGCCTGGCTGGCTGCCAAAGGCCTACCTAAATGCTCTCTAATAAAAATGAAAAGCCTGTCCATTGAGATCAGTCACCAGTTACTTGCATTGGCAAAACAAACTCAATTTGGGTAAAAATCATTTAACTTTTTTTTTTTTTTTAATTAATGTCCTATCACGGATAGGAGAAACCTTCAGTTGTTCAGATGGCTAGATGTCTTTAGAGAAGTGGGATGTGAATAACTTCTAAAATCTGACTTTTGTATCCATGAATATGTGGCAAACAAAAAATGGAAACCAGTAGATGACATTAACATACCAGTGGTTGGAATAGTCTGACAATAGCATTTGTTTTGTAGTTTTTTTCTCTTTGAAGATATAAATTGGGGCATATTTTTTAATTTAATCTTTTTCTTCGGGAATTTTTTAGAATGAATTCTCCCTTGAATTGGATTGTTGAATGACAGTGTCATTTGCACACTAATCTGAGTGCGTTAAGATAATCCATAACATCAGATCATTAATCTGGTAGGACTGTAGAAAAGAGGCAGTCTGGCAGTAGAAGTTCTAAATAGTTACAAAAGAAATTTTGTTGCTAGAAAGGGTCCTTTGACTTGTATTTTCAGTTAGGAAATGCTGTGTCAGATAGTTGAAGGGGTATTGTTGAGTAATTTGTTACTGTACTTGTAAGTAACTACCTAAGCACAGGTATTATTTTTACCTTAAATTTATTTTAGCTTACTTTAAGTTAATTTATTTTAGCTTACTTTAAGTTAATTTTTTTGGCAGAGTTGCAGTATGTGTTGTTATTAGGTTACTGGTTCTTACCTTCTACACAAAGACTATTTAATGTTTCCTGTCAGCTTCAAAACAGATCGAGTGCTTCCTTTTCTCCACAGTGAAATGCCTTGAAGGAATAGTTCCTGTAGCTCACCTTTACCTTTTTCTTTCAGTGATGTCTTTTTTTTAGTTGATTTCTACCCAAAACACAATATTAGTCTGCAGTGAACTCCTGTTAGAAAATATGACAGTATGTGCAGGCTAACAAAAGCATTTCACTCCCATTCAACAGCACTATGGTAGGAAAAGCCTTCAAGGACTTTATGTTTAAGAAGCAAAAAGCATGTTCCTTTATTGATTTCTAGTAGGGAATGCTTTTACAATGTGAATAAGTGCAATCTTAGAGGAAACGGATATTATTTTCATGTATCCAGAGAGGGGAAGAGAGTCTGCTCAGTGTAAGTCCTAAACTGTAAACACCAATAGAATGGAAAACCAGGTTTGGAAGTTAAAATGCAGGTTAAAAAGAGGTCATTACAATTTTGTTTATTTAATGGAAGATACCCACTTTGACAGCTTGCATGTTTGTCCTTATACCATCAAGGATCTTGTGAGAATTAATTTGATGTTTGTATTACACACAAGGTGTAAAGCTCTTTATACCTACCACAAGCCTATTTTTATTGAGTTTACCTCCCTTTTAGTTTTGTTACATGATGATGCACTATGTACTGTTGAAGAATTTCTAATCTAATGCTACAAGTGTTTATATCTGACTAAAGGTAACATATGTAAGTGTAATGAAATTGTCATTACAACACTGCTTTTATTGTAGACTCTTTCATGGTGAGCTGAGAAAAATAATTTAAATGCAAGAAAAGAAATGTTCAGAAAACCTTATTTGGCAAACCTTCAAAGTCACTGTTCATGAAAACTGTTGGCCTTTGAATTTCTATTAGTACTACTTTTTGTCCTTTAGAAAATCTACCATTTAGTTTTTTGGTGAATGGCTTGATTCAGGGAAAATTAATTTCAAAGACAGTTCTTTTAAAAAACCAAGAGTCCCCCAAATTCTGTAACAAGGAGATTGTGTTAATAGAGCAGTAAATTCCAGTTAGGCAGCAATTAGACAGTATTTAGGTAGACACTGGAAAGCCAGGCAGAATATAGCAGTATATTTGGCAGAGCCATTAGCATTTGAAGTAGTTCTATTGGAACAATATTTTAATTTATTCATATGGGAAAATAGTTTATAGACATCTTGCCTTACCCACTAAGGAAAGCTTCTCTTTACCTGCTAGCTCCCTGTAAGTATGATCTGATATTGTCTTATACGTAACTTTTGTCTTATATGTAACATTTTTTCTTAATTAATATAAAAAAACAGTAAGTTGATGACTTCATTTTAGAAACAGACTTCCATTGTAGACTGCTGTTCTGTGGTCTCTACATGATAAATTTCTCACAGTTTCTTCATTCTATATAGATTCTTTTATTCTGTAAATATCTTGCCTAACAGGCTTTTTAAGGGGGCTCTTTTAATATGTTTTACGAAACAAACATCACCGTAAGGGATGTGTATTTTGTGAATATCCTGTAGTTGGTTCTCCACCTTCCCATTAATAGCAGTCAGGTTCTGAAGGTTATATAAGAATGGAGAGAACTTAATTGGACTGAAATAGTAGGATTTTTTTTTTGGAGGGGGTTAAATTGGAACTTTAGCTAAACATTGTTTTACATAGGAGATAAACTGGTTCAGCATTCTGAAAAATTTCTTAATAGGACAGCATGTGTTTGCATGATGATGTTATTTATTATTTGGCACAACAGTTAAAAATTTACATTGAAACAGTTGTGTTTTCTTCTGAATTAGTTTGTTGGCTTTCAGTTTCATTTAAATTAAGAGAATGAAGACAATGGGCAAAATATTCTGTAACTTTTAACAACTGTATTTAATAAACCAACTCTTTTATGGCTTTACTCCCTCAATTTTCCTATTTTTACATAGTACTGGGGCTCTACTTTTCTTATGATCTCACAAGATATAGCTCTACAGCCTTACTCACCTTTAACAGCACATGAGTAATGGAACTTTGAAACCTTATCTGTTCTATTATTCAGCTTAACAGTTTTAAAAACTGAATGCGTCCTGCTGTGCAGTCTGACTTGTCCTTTGATATAGAAGTGCCTCTTTCTAAAATTGTAAATGCATATGTGTAGCTGGCAAGTGTAATAATGTAGTAATAACCTAGTTAGGGCGATTGGTTATCTTTGCAGTTCCCTGATTGGTGATGTATTGCCTTGTGGCACTTCAAATTTGGCTGCAAGGTACTTGATATATGTGCAGCAGAATGTTGCTTTTTTGTTGCTGGCGTTTCAGCCTAAGATCTCAAAGTACTGGGTCATCTATTTTAAACAGTGAGAAGATGGAAGACATAACTGAATGTTCAGCAAGATCAATTGAATGAAAGCTGCTACCAAAGCTAACAAAATGGAGGGTAGGTACAACCGTATTCCATGAAGAGAAATGGAATTCAAGGCTCAGTTGCACACAGCAGGAGAAATCTTAGTATGTATAGTTCAATGGATCTATAATGCTGCAGTGAAAAGGCATAAACCTGGATATATATAGCTAAAACTAAACTGGGTTTAGATCATCCTAATTGCAAAAAACCAACTTTATTGGCAGCAGTAATCTAGTGGCATGAACTAAATTCTTCTTTTAATGCTCTATAGGAGAGGAACAGTAGTGATAAATACAGGATTTGACTTTGTCAAAGTTGAAAAAGGGGAAGATAGAATCCATTCGTTGCTACCCGTTGACTTTCAGAATGCACCCCAGTCTTCCATATTCAGGAAATTAATGGAAGAGGTAGTGAGCAAGTGGGGTCGAATGGTGAACTAAGCTGTGCTGTGCAGATGCATACTTTATACTAAATTGGTATGCAGTGGTAACAGAGAATTCTGATCTTCAGATTATGGTTGCTGAGAGAATTTGAGAGTATGAACCAAAACTCAAAGTATGGAACATACTTGGGAATAAATAAAAGGCTTCCTGAAACAACTGTGGCAACATAAGTTAGTATGAAGAGAATAAGAGAAATTAATGACAAACTGTATCTTGTGTCAAGAGGCTATTGTGCCTCTGATTTGCCAAGAAAACAGTGATTCATTTTGCTAGAACTCATGCCTACCTTAAGGGTGAAAGGGAAATAATATTATGCTTAACTTCCTTAAAAATAATGACAAAAAATGTTGTATATTCATACCACTCTCAGTGTTTGTTCTGGACTGCCTGTAAAGCTCTTGCTAGTTAGGAAACTCCAGTCTCTTAAGATACGGCATATTCTTTGATCACCAGCTGGATTTTTCTGCTAACTCAGGGAAATGTCTTTAGCTGGGGGGAGATGGAGGGGGAGAATTCATATAGATTTAGGCAAAGTATAATTGTGCTACAAAAAACAGATCTACTGATAATGATGCTTCTCATAGCTATTTATTCAGGTCAGTTAGAGTGAATGCTTTGTTACTTTTACAAGTAGAACTAATAAGTGATTTTGATACACATGAGATTAGACTAATTCTTCAAGTCAGTGAGGTCTACTGACTGGGTAGTTAACTGTTACGCATATGTAAACGTAACAGGAAAAGAGGGATAAAATCCTATTCTAGAGCATTTAGAGATGCTAATGTAATCAATGCAGAAAGGTCTAACACTGATGCAAAGCATACTTATTTTTCCCTTTTTATCTTTCCCAGCATTTAAAAAAAATTGGGGCTAATAGAAAGATATGTGACCGGATTGTAAACAAATACTATTTTTATTGTTGTCATGTGATAANGAGAATAAGAGAAATTAATGACAAACTGTATCTTGTGTCAAGAGGCTATTGTGCCTCTGATTTGCCAAGAAAACAGTGATTCATTTTGCTAGAACTCATGCCTACCTTAAGGGTGAAAGGGAAATAATATTATGCTTAACTTCCTTAAAAATAATGACAAAAAATGTTGTATATTCATACCACTCTCAGTGTTTGTTCTGGACTGCCTGTAAAGCTCTTGCTAGTTAGGAAACTCCAGTCTCTTAAGATACGGCATATTCTTTGATCACCAGCTGGATTTTTCTGCTAACTCAGGGAAATGTCTTTAGCTGGGGGGAGATGGAGGGGGAGAATTCATATAGATTTAGGCAAAGTATAATTGTGCTACAAAAAACAGATCTACTGATAATGATGCTTCTCATAGCTATTTATTCAGGTCAGTTAGAGTGAATGCTTTGTTACTTTTACAAGTAGAACTAATAAGTGATTTTGATACACATGAGATTAGACTAATTCTTCAAGTCAGTGAGGTCTACTGACTGGGTAGTTAACTGTTACGCATATGTAAACGTAACAGGAAAAGAGGGATAAAATCCTATTCTAGAGCATTTAGAGATGCTAATGTAATCAATGCAGAAAGGTCTAACACTGATGCAAAGCATACTTATTTTTCCCTTTTTATCTTTCCCAGCATTTAAAAAAAATTGGGGCTAATAGAAAGATATGTGACCGGATTGTAAACAAATACTATTTTTATTGTTGTCATGTGATAAATTACATTTTTTTTTTTTTTTGTAAAATTACTGAATCTACATAGTAGACTGATTATTCAGAATCTCCATTACAATCTACATCATCTTTAATCTCACAAATTCTAGCACAGCTTTTGAAGAACAGGAATTCAGGAAGCCTTAATGATAAAAAAATTTGTTTCCCCAAATTCCTGAAGGAATGAGAAATTTTCTGGCCAGAGTTTTAAATGTGTGCTAATTAGAAAGCCTTTTAATATTTAGCCTAAAAGTATATTCACATAAATTGTCTGATATGCCAGCTTTTCTAGGTACATTAGATTTCCCATTATCTATTTTTAATGTAGAAATACCTGTCGTTTTTTAACATAAGAGAAGATAATTTGCAGTGAAGCTACACTCAGTTTCATAGTATGGTGTGGTATTTATGTGTTCTTCAGCCAATAATGATGAGAATTCACTTGTAATTCCATCATCACTGTCATTTAGTCTCTTTCTAATAGTATGCAGATACAACTATTTTAGTGAGAATGAATGGTGCAATTCTCTCTCACTTGCTTTTTAATATAATATTCTGAAGTGCTGCATCTTAAAGCTTGCTTGCAAGGCATACTTTCTCAGTTTGAATCTCTTTCTCTGTTCACGATTGACTGATCACTTCATTCCTTAATGTACCACAAGAGTGTCTCATAGTACAGTAAATGATCTGTATTACTGAATAACTATTACAGATTTGGTGAAAGATGAGAGAAAACTCTAAGAAATACTCTTACTTTAGAAGTAACATCTGTTGCACTTCTGTAATAATGCTGAAGAGATGTGGTTCTGTAACTGGAAGATACATAGGCATACTTTCAACTAGAAAACATGTTTTGAAAAGCGAGGTCAATGTTATTTCTTGTAAGTTTGTCTTGTCAGTGAAATTAGCAAGTGGCATCTTGCAACCAAGTACAAAGCCTCCTAGTTGATACATGTTTGGTTTTTTTTTTTTCTTCTTTTTTTTTTTTCCTCCCCTTAGTTCCAGTGATGCATTAAGAAAACCTGCTGGAGATAGCAAACCAAATCAGTGGGTGGAAAATGACAAAGAAANAAAGCCTCATAGTTGTTGTATTTTTTGTTTTTTTTTTTTTTTTATGTATATTTGTCTTTTATATTAAGGAAATCTTTCAACAAAAAATATTTAAACAGAGTTGTAGCATTTGGTGAGCTATTTATGTAGAGTAACACGTTGAATATTGAATCTTTGAGTATATTTAAATATTTCTAAGTACTGAGGCTGTGAATTAATGGGAAAAGTTCTTTTGTGGGTTAGAAAACTTGTACCTGAGTTACTAGGTTTTACTTCACTTTTTTTTATGGTAGTGATTAAAAGCTTTTAACATGCAAATTGTGAAATATTGTTCTGAACAGGAATGTGTTCTTATGCTGCAGATTCCAATGTAGTCTCCAGTTCAGAGGAAGAAGTTAAGGTGATTTGTACATATTTATTGTGCATCCTGTTTATTGGTTTACAGAAGTTGGAACTTCTTATATTTATATTTTAATAGTAAATAAATAAAAATCAATCATTCGGGGGAATTCTAATGGCTTGTTTCTGTTATAGATTGCTGTTGAAAAATATTGTTTTCTGATGTTTAGTAAGTCTTTAGCAAGAAGAAGCTCTAGCTCTTATTTAGTGAGCATGGCAATCCTTGTATCCCAAAGCAAGCAAAGCAGTTTGATACTTGAATAATCTGGTGTCTAGAGGTATATGATGAAATTTCCTCATGCTGTAGATACCTTCAGGATTATATTATGAATACAGAAATTTTATCTCATTGTAGTTTAATGATTTCCTGATAACTGAATTTGGGGCTACATTTGCTAGATGATACTTACTTTCTTTTTTGCTTTGTTAGTTTACTTCTCTTTCAAGGCTTTCTTCAAAAGAATCAGAAGTTTATTTAATCTTCATGACCTTATGGAATGTGTATTAAACTATTGTTGACTCAATTTGTATGTTTTTCTCAGTAATTTTTATTATTAATTTTTTTCTGTATTAAGTTTGTCCAAAATCAATAGTTAAAATGGGCACTCTTCTGAACAGTGTTGAATAATTGGCATATTACAAGGTATATTAAAGCATATAGTCTAAATGAAGGTATGCTCCATTTACCTTTACTTGCAGTCTCATTATGGCTTGAGACTATGAGAGTTTAGTGTTTAATATGATGAATACACAGATTCTTAATGGTATAACTCATGTGCTTAGACAGTTTGCCCTATAATAGTGTAATCTTGACACGCAATGCATTAAAACATCTAGAACTTCATTAAGTATTCCTAATGTCCTATTTCTACCACTGCTAATGGACTAAGCAAGCTTTAAATGTGTCTGAAGTGTTCTTAGAATTTAATGTAAACTGTAGTGTGTTAACTTGAAACTTCCTAAACCAGAATACGTTGGTAAATCCAGTTGTTTCCAGCTTGAGTCTATGAGGTCAGTTAGATCTCTTGGCCTGTTGAAGGCTCATGGTAATACCTACCTTTCCTGAGCAGGCTAACACTCTACTCCCCCAAGGAGAGCAAAGCAAACACCACCTCCCTCTCCCACCAACAAAACAACCTGCCTTCCCTTGCCCTGTGGAAAATTCGGTCTCTTATACTAGTTAATTTTCTAACATTATTTAAAGACATACTTTGGAAGTAAGTTGAAATCATTTATCAGACATTCTATGAAAAATTAAGACAGAAGGTTCTAATGATTAATATCCAGTGTTTACAAGCTTAAGTTAGCCTAAATTGTATGAACTGGCATCTAATTCTAAAAACATTTGTTTATTTAAATATTTTTGTCAGTATTACTCAAGACAGCAAGTAGAATGAGGAGGGAAATATGATCTGAGTGATGGAATTAACTTCTTGTTTTCTACTGAGATTCACCATACTTTCGAATACTCAATTTTTCAAAACTGTCTTAAGACAGTTTTAGTCATGCAAAACTGATGGCTTAGTTCTGAATGTATTCACAAAACGGGGTTAGGAGTATAATACTGGTGTTTATGCTAGGCCCAAAAGTTGTGGTAAGTTTTTGGAGTGTGAAAAATGAAACCTGAAATTCATTCTGTATGTTAGATCATGGACCTGTTCTTCTGGGTTTTGAAGTACAGGCCCTTCTGGAGTGTATATGTATCTTTACAGCATTTTGCAAAAGATGTTAAATACTTGAAAGTAATACTCTCAGCCTTCTTCCCCCACTAACTGCTTGCATAGTAATTAAAATGATAATTATTACTTTTAGCTACGAAATGGTTTTAAATATCTAAATAATAATTAAGTTGCTTAAATGCTGCTATATAAATAATTGCTAGATCAGGAGGAGGTTTTGTGGTAACTACTAATATCAAGAATTTGTTTTCTGAACATATTTTGCATTGTGATCAGTGTTTGACCTTTATATCTAAGTAAATAGTTTAGACTTTTGTTTATTACTTGTTTATTGTTCCCTTTTAGCTTTTTTTTAATGTATGAATTGTTATAGGGATTCTTTTAATTTTTGCTGCTGGGTCCTATTTTGATGTCAAGACTGTGGTTTGAGATCAGCTCAAGCCTCCCTCTTTCTATAGTATCTTGCTTATTTCCTCATTCAATTTCATTTTTTAGTGTCAATGCAATGTTGCTATATTATTTACGAGAATAGAGACTCTGGATTTAAGAGAATAGAGATTCTGGTTCACCATAAAGGCACCAGCATGTAATTTCAAAAAGAAGTACTGAAATTTGGGATAAAAGCTTTGCTTACTATTAAAAAAACCAAAATGAAATGGATAGGATGAATGACCCCTTCAATTTAAAGAACATCTCAGAAACTAATTGGTAGCGGTTGGTCTGTAGTCCTCAAACTATTGTCAGAAAATTACTTTTGGTATGCAGTGTATGACTGAAAGCCTAATATTCATGATAGTTAATAAACTGGCATTGCAAAAAATGTAAAGCTATTCATTTCGCTTATTGAAGAATTATAATACAGACTTGTGCAATGCAGTTCTGTATTCTTAATTAACCTTTTTCTACAGAACATGAACTATATTGTTTATATTCACCTATCGACAGTTAATGCTGTTTATAATACTTGGATTTATTTATTAAGTTTGGCAATTCTATCCACCTAGGGATTTTGTGTGACCTGGATTGACACTAGTTTTAGTTATAGAGCTGTATCCCACAAGTACTCCAGTATGCTGTAGAGATTTGAGTTTCATTAAGATTTTTTTATTACTTCCAAAAATGAATTTGTTGTTTGTTGATTTCCAGCTATTTTGAAAGAGATATTAATGCCCTTTTCAGTAAGTAAATATTCTGGTTTGTTCACCTTCTTCTCAGAAACTATTTTGACATATTTTTATCATATGTAATGTTTCGTTGTGCAACTGAGAACTCACCTGTAATGATTGCTACATATGTATTAAGCTTTGTATGCCAGATCAAGTTCCTTCATAGAGATTTTTCTCAGAAAGCTGTACATGAATGTAAATATGTGGGTTTCAGAGAGAAAAGATGCTGCCCATTTTTCTTGGACATTCAAAACACTTTCAAGTCTAAATCAGTAAGCTCCTCATTCTTCAGATTGTATGATATCTACTTCCACAGTGTTAAGCAGTGTACATTTAAGGTAGAATATAGCTTTCCTTTAGGCAGGATAGATATGTGAAATATGAACATTCGCTTATTAAAGCAAACCAAACTTTTGTTTGCTTTTAATTTTCCTTAGTCATATTTGCATGTTTCTCTTACTGCTATTTACAGTTTATACTTGGGAAAACAAGGCGAAATTTCGTAGAGCAAGGTTTATGGTTTATGAAATCATGTTCAGTGTGCCAGAATAAATCTCAGTACTTGTATAGTTACAAAATTTGAGCTATTACAATGGTAACTTTTATTATTACCTTTCTTTTCTTAATTTTAGCTTATTTTAAACCTCATTTACTATGCTAATGACTAGTGATTATGTCATATCAACATAGTATGATTCTTTTTTTTCTTTTAATTTTATGTGAGCCGTCCTTTTCTAGTCAACAAGATGACTCCCCTAACAAAAACTCTATGAAGATCAGGAATTATAGTTTGCACTGTCTTTTGCTATTAGTAACGGTCAGTTAAATTTCTGGCTCTGCACTGCTTTAGTTTTTCCAGGAAGTTTTTCAATGTATATTTCTGTCCTTGTATTCATTATTTTTTAATTTCACAAATATTGCATGAAATCAGTTTAGTGTCTCGCACTGTGTTCTTGCATCACATCTTTTTGTTCTGTATCTGAATACTTTTTCTAACTATTTATGCATGCCATTTTGACTTTCTGCTTCCTCATGTCTTCACCATAGCAACGAGATTCTTGGATCTTTTTTCAGCCTGTATTATGTCTTATGTTATTGTGACCTTTGTATATTTAAAAAGATTCCAAACTTTACTCATCTTATATTCTCACTAGAAACAGATCTTAACATCTTATTGAATAACTTACTAATTCATGCTTCTCTATAAACCTTGCAACCTCTGCATTTTTCATACATATATATATATATATATATATGTGCTGTGGTTTTAGAGACTATAAAGCTAAAAATTCTTTTCCTTTTTCTCTTCCCTCTTTGTGTGTAGAACTGTAACTTTAGACCTGCTTCAAGTACTTCCTTAAAAATCAAATCTTTAGTGCATGTTGAAACTAATGACTATGCAGCTTTTGGCATAGTGGTTTGTGGTTTTTTTTTTTTGTTTTGTTTT
>NDXB01021723.1:0-12194 GCA_002631895.1 Agapornis roseicollis | reverse complement strand
TTAAATTTAAATAAACGTAAGGATAAATTTTTTATTAAAAAAAAAAAAAAAAAGAAAAATTAAAGGAGAAAAGGTAAGAGAAGAAGAGCAGAACAAATCCTGGATTTCACAGAATTGTTTCCAGTGGGAAAGCATTGTTGTTAATATGTTTGCAGGTCACGCTTTTTAATATGACTTTCAGTTCTACTGTCCCAGACTCGAGACAGATTAAATCACAGATGCATAGAAGCTGCTGGTATCATCAGGTGAAGAGATTAAATGGATTTGAAATCTTTAATTAAGAAAAAGCAAAGATCATGTTGTAGTGCTGTTTTCGTATTCTTTTAGAAGAGCATTAGGAAGGGAAAGGAACTGTTTAAACCAAGAAAAATCGGTACAACCTAGTCATGAATAAATTCAAACTGCAGATTGGTTCCAATCTACTAGATCTTTGAGGCTCAGGTACGCTTATCTTGAAATGCATCTTTAAGAAAAACAGCTCAGTATTTTGAAGGTAGACTTAACAAAAATCTGAAAAACATGTATGTTGTGCTTTCATATAGCAGTGACCTGGACCTTGGGCTGTGAGTTCCTGTTTTACATTTATTAGATGACACTATAGTTAGTATTACTGTTGCAAAAATGTACAAGTGAGGGATAGACTTGCTTTTCTTCATCTTCTCTCCCATGTCCCCATACACCATGTAAGGTAAATGTTTAGGAGCAGCAGGTGCAGCACTCTAGTGCAGGAGGAAAAAGTTGGGTTGCAGATTGCAGTAATTTGGCTATTTATTGGCTTGTCATCTGTGTTTTCCAGCTTCCAGGGGTTATAACAATGAGTAAGTAATCTTTCTCTGAAGATTCAAACACAGGCATTTGACCTTCAAGTCCGTCCCCTGCTACATTAAGGTTGCCTGCCATTCAGCACAATGTCATCATATTGGAGATCTAGAGATATTGCACTGCCTGGTTATGTACTGGTGTCTGATGTTTTAGGTTGGTGGAAGTGATTCATCCATACCTTCAGGTCTACTTCAGGTGCTTACAGATACTTCAGGGACTGATATGAGGAAATGCTATTTATTACCTCTGATATGTGAAGGAGGGTTGGCCTCTTCTCCAAGTGATGAGTAGAAATGGCCTCAAGTTGTGCCGGGGAGGTTTATTAGGAAAATATGTCTTTGCCACAGGAGTTAGTCAAGCATTGGAACAGGCTTCCCAGGGAAGCCGTGCAGTCTCCATCCTGAAGGTATTTAGAAGTCTTGTAGGTGTGGTGCTTGAGGGCATGGTTTAGTGATGGACTTGGCAGTCCTGGGTTAACAGCTGGACTTGATGATTTTAAGGGTCTTTTCCAACCTTAATGATATTAATGATTCTATGTGCTTGGTCTCCCACTGCCTGTGTAACTTAGCAGTCTGCTACTAACTGTGGCTTCCTCATTAAGTTTCTTTCAGTGTATGCCAGCTCCTCCCTAGTGATCCTAGTTTGCTGTTCTCTCCCCTCTGCCCTTTTGGTCTGTAGTTCCATATGCTGTTGTTTCTTCCCACAAATTAATGACCAGTCCTTTGTTAGGCTAGTGCTGCCCTTGCCTTTTCAGTATGTGAGGCACTGATATTGCTATGAGGTGACAGTGGGAGCTTAGTAAGTTTTTTGTGCCTCTTATGTCAGATCATTCATTCCTATCTTTCCACTCCTGTATCTCTTTTGCTGTTATGTTCTGTTCTTTTGTGCAGTCACTTGATGAATTAGATTGAAAGCCTGATCCAGTGTTACCCTGCTGGAAAGATCTTGAATTGTTTAAAGCTGAGATCAGAGGTTAATAAAAGAATTAAAAATAACATCAGAACCCATAGAGTACCCCTCAGAAAATCAGTGTTCAGCAAAAGTATTGCACTATAGAGTGTGCTTTTGTAAGTATGTGTTCTGTGATGTAAATGACTTTTACACAATAAGTAGTACAAATTGTCTTTTTTGTGAGTACCTTGAGGTATTGTTCATCTTTAAGGATACATAGTAAAACACTGGTTGAGAGCTGAGTGCTGAAAAGTCTATGTAACACTACTTCACACAAGTACAATTAAAACCATAGTTTAAAGGAAGGAGACCTTAAGTGATCTTAACAGAATCCTTTCTCTGTCTGATGTACATCTTCAACTGTAAATATAGATGGTATTTGTGAACTTTAAATCTTGAAACAACAAATATCAAATATATAATGAAAAAAGTTTATCTTATCAAGGTGTTACAGTGTATTGTTCTGAGAGAAAAATGCCTTAAGTAAAACCAAATGTTTTTTAACTTTTGTTTATCATTTTACATGGTAGCCAATTTCATAAATTTGCTTTGTGCCATATTACAGTGACAGATGAATCTGGTGCTGCTAGTTGGAAGGGGGTAGCCGTGGTCAAGAACTTCAATGTTTAAAATTAGTAGGTGTAAACAGCAGTTATACACAGGCACAGAAGAGCTGTCTTGGAGATTACTAAATAAAAAGATTTTGCTCTGGAATAAGACAATCTCTGAAAGACAAATATATGGAGACTTGCAAAGAAGCATATGTTTGACTTGCTCTTGTATGTTTTCTTATGTATCTTACTGACCTCTGGAAGAGGTAATTGATCTAGCAGGGTGTCGTGGTTTAAGCCCAGCTGGTAACTCAGTACCATGCAGCTGCTTCATCACTCCCCCCGCTTCCTCCCTCTGCTCCCGGAGGGATGGGGAGGAAAATCAAAAGAATGTAACTCTCACGGATTGAGGTAAGAGCAGTCCAGTAACTAAGGTATGACACAAACCACTGCTGCTGCCACCAATAATGATAATGATAAGGGAAATAACAAGGAAAGAGAATACAACTGCTCACCACCTGCCGACTGATAGCCAGCCCTACCCGAGCAGTGATCTAACCCTTCCGGGTAACTCCCCCCAGTTTATACACTGGGCATGATGTGCTGTGGTATGGAATACCTCTTTGGCTAATCTGGGTCAGGTGTCCTGTCTCTGCTTTCTCCCGGCTTCCCCTCCTCCCCTGGCAGAGCATGAAACTCAGAAAGTCTTTGGTCAGAGTAAACATTACTGAGCAGCAACTAAAACCATTGGTGTTATCAGCGCTGTTCCCAGGCCAAAAGTCAAAACCACAGCACTGCACCAGCTACTAAGAAGGAGAAAAATGACTGCTGAATGCTGAGTCCAGGACACAGGGCATAATTATTCTTATCAAGAGGCAGCAGTGTAGTTATGATTCTAACTGCTTTTTTAACTCAACTGGTATCCCTGCCCATGGCAGGGGAGTTGGAGCTAGATGATCTTATGGTCCTTTCCAACCCTAACTATTCTATGATTCTATGCTTCTGCTGTCTTGTCCCTCTTAGACTGACCCATACTGGCTCTTTGTTCAATACTTTTGTCTGGTTCTCTACCTTAGTTCAGATACTGGAACCAGGGAAGTGGAGTTGAACAGCTGTCATTCCATTTGACAGGGTAATAAATAACACGATGGTGCTTTTTGAATCAGTTATGCTCAGCTTGGGTGCGACTGTACTCAGGTCCTGTTATTCTGCTTTTGATAGCTTCTGTCAAGTGACAGATCAGCCTTGTAAGGCCCAAGCAGCTAAATCCTGATAGTAGGAATATATCTTAAAATGAGGAGTTCTGAATTATGTGTCTACTGGAGCTAGTCTCTAAGGAATTTTACTGCTGGGAACACCAGTGTGTTTTGCTTTTCCCTGTTCAGCAAACTCCATTGTAGTGGAAAACCCATTTCAACTCTCACCTCTTCCCTTACCTGTTCCCTTTACCCTTTGAGGAAAATTAATTAAATCCTTCCAGGAGTTGAATTAATCTTGGTTAAAACTTTCAATTCTAGTGTGGACCCAAACAGGTGTTCAGATTGTAATGGAGAAAAAGATTCTTCTGATTTTCATGTGCCATATATCTGACAGTATTTTAGAAAGTTACTGAAGGAAAAATTCAGAGTTGATTTTGTTTTTCCCAGAATTTTATCAGCTGTCATTAAAAAAGTGAGAGCTTACTGTCTCAGCTTTATGAATGAACTAATATCATTTGGAAATTATTTAGTTACTATGATAGCACTTACATTTTCAAAATAAAATAAAGATGGTATTTCTGTTTCAAATTACTTAGTGACTTAGGTAAAAAAATCTTAGTTATATGACTAATTTTGCAAATATAACTGCAAAGTCCTGTGTTGATTGTTATAGAAGATGAGGAAAAGGGTGGAAGCACAAACACTAGACCATTTGGTTAATCACTTACTAGTGTACTAATTCCTGTTACATGATTGATCAGCCTATGCCTGTTATCGGTATGTCTTTTTGCAAAACAAGGACCTTATATGTCCACCTTAATTAGTTGGTTTTTTTTATCTTGGTCCACCTGTTCATGCTACAATTATGCAGATTTTCAATGGGCAAGATGCATTGCTGGCAACTGTAAAGATCTAAGATGAATTACTTATTTTTGTGCATGTAATGTATATGCAGAAAATTAAAGACTGTCAGTCACTGGATGTATTTAATAGCCTGTTATAGAGTCATATTCTTCTGAATTACCTTGAAATAGCCTGTCAGAGATAAAATGCCTGAATATATTTGTACATTTGCTGTTACCAGTGATTCCAGTTCTTATGCACCCTTGAGAAATTATTTGTAATAAAATCCTCTACTTTGAATGAGTTACAGTGATGCATGAATTTAGGATATCATGAAGCATGACTGAGTTAAAATGGTGTATGCATGAATTGTGCCAATTCAACAGCAGTGTTGTCAATATAGGAACAACAGTGCGTGTGTGCATGACTGAACATATGTTTGAGGGAGGTAAGAAATGGCAGTCTCTTACAAACTGCTTAGAAAACAAATGGTAAAACTTAAAAAATATTCCTTATTGCAGCAACTACCATTCCAAAGATAGGAGGCACTGATGAATAGAAATTGTCAAAAAAGAGGCCTGAATAAACAGGAACTTGGAATGCATTGGCACCTTTACATTGTATTTTCCACATATCTGTTATAGTCAACCTGAAGAATAACAAATACCTGCACTCTAGGAGTTTGCATTCCACCTCAGTAATGGAAACATTTTCAGATTCAAAGCTAAAAGTTAAAACTGTGAAACATTATTTATATTCCTACCATAGTTAATAGTTTCTTACTGATTTTTCAAGTTGTAGATATATGCAGATGGAAAATAAGGTGAAGCATGAAAGCTTTTTCATAGTACTTGAAACATAATTTGTACCCCATGAAAGGGCTGGATTAGATTGTTAAGTGTGGTGAACAGTCCCCAAGGCTAAAACTTTCGTATTGATAAAACCTTAGGTTGCTCTTTTTGGAAAGAACATATACCAGTTTCCTCACCTTTCAGGTTCAGACATTCTTCCTATTGCTGTGGGCTGTGCCCAATATCCTCATTTTATCCTTGCTTTTATTTAAAACAAACCAGCAACAATAATAAAAAAATCAAAACCCCAGAACACCAACCCTGCAAGAAAACCCCAAATAGGTGTCTTAGATGATATTGAAGAACAGATCTAGTTCAGAATTTCTTTCCTATTTTGAAGCAGATTATCACAAATAACTATGCCAGTGAACCCTGTAATTCAGTATGGAAGCAGTCTAGGAAATAGGCTTGTCCTTGTATTTTCTTTGTTTCATATCATATTGCGAGACAATAATTTTAGAGCTGTTAAAACAATCCAAGTCTTCAAAAGGCTGTGTCAGCCAAAAGACATATATTTCTTGTCTGGTCTCAGATTTCCACACCAGTCAGGCCACACTTGGAGTACGGAGTACAGATTGAGCCTCCCCAGTAAGAGGGAGGCATGGATGTTCTAAGGAAAGCCCAACAAAGAGTCAGAAAGATGATGATGAGACTGAAGCATGTCTTCTATGAGGAAAGCCTGAGGAAACTGAGACTGTTTAACATGGGGAAGATAAGACTCAGGAGAATCCTATCAATTTATATTAATGTCTGAAGAGAGGGTAAAAGGAGGACGAACCCAGGCAGTTCGCAGTAGTAGTGGGTACAAACTGAAACACAGGAGGTTCCTCCAGAACATCACAAAACACTTCTTTAACTGTGGGGATAACTGATCACTGGTATGGGTTGTCCACAGAAGTTGTGGATTCTCCTTCAATCTTTAGAGATATTCAAAAGCTGCCTAAATACAGGATTAGGCACCTGGCTGTTGGTGGCCCTGTTTGAGTAGGGGAGTTTGAACAGATGACCTCCAGAGACCCCTTCCAACTTCAGTAGTTCTAGGATTTACAGCAAGTTGTGCCACATTTTTGCTTTGAATAGTTAAGAACTTTTGCAGCATTTTTTTTATTCAACTGCAACCTCATTTTCTGTTCAAGACCTATTCCTTTGATTCCAGATAACTTGGAGATAAGGAAGGTCTTTCAGTTGAATGTCCTACTATATGGGGCACAAGTTATCATTTACTTCTAAGAGCTAGATCTAAACAGGTGAGGCGGGAATCTATTTTCATAATGAGTCTTGGTGTGAGTACATCTTTTGAGCTCATGACCCCAGGCTTGTTCTTTCATTTTTCAGTGAAGACAGACTTCAAGATGACTGTTGTTTTAGCTAAGAGGGTAAGAAAGGGGCAAGGTCTTGTGTAATTTTCTGTATGCTCTGTTACTTAGTGACAAAATTACTCCACTGAGTATTCTGTGGATTTCTGTTTAATGTAGTTTTCAAGTTTTAGCTGAATTAGGAATTCAGACTTTTTAAAACAAATGGTCAGATCTGCATGTTCCTTTCAAAACCCCTGGGTATTTTGTTTTTATTCAACAGTGATGTATTTTAGAGGATTTTTTTTTTCCTTTAGCATGCAGCTGCACAGACATGATTTTTCTTGCACAAAGATAGTAGATGGCAGATTCTATCAAGACCTGTGGCAGAAATGGAAATGCAGATAGCATTTCATGAATGTAGATTGTCAGTTGTACCTACCAAAATGTGATTGTTTCAGAGATCTGCTGAGTAAGCTACATAGAATTCAATTCACATTTCTATGAAATGCTATTCTGTAGGCTTCCAGCTGTGATGTTATGTTTGTAAAAAAATCCTGTCCCCACTCCCTTCATGACTCTAGTTTCAGTCACATCATTGCCAAGGATGCAGGTAGTTGACTACAGTTGAATGTGCATATGCACACGTTTGAAGGAGTCAGTAAAAGTGATTTTTCCAATATGTAAAACTCCTTTGAGGTATTTTTCTGTCTGTACACTGGCAACCACGTCTGTTAATTCTAGAGTCATGTTAATAAGGATGTGGGATTGTGGAGATAAAGGGAACTAAGAAGTGTGGGAGATGAATTCTGTGTATTTCAAAGTGACATGGCATTTTGTTTCCCAGCCTGAGAGAGCAGAAGAGTTGGAGCATCAGAGAAGATATTGCTAACTAAAAATTATCTAGTTCAGATGCTGGGACCATGTGTATGCCCCCAGTGTGTAATTGTTGATATGTAACATTCTTTTTCAGTTGTATACATGAAGTAAGACCTGAGATTTTAAAACAATTAATGATCTAATGTGATGGTCCAACTTCTGGAGCCATATAGTTGTTTAGAGATCCCCTGGTCTGCTTCTTCTCTTGTTAGCATGACAACATTTTACATCTGTTTCCCTTGATAGTTCTCCTTTCTGCAACAGCTGCCCATTCTCACTGGGCTGTGTTTTTGCAGTATAAACAGACATTCCCCATTTCTATTTCCTGTATACTTTCCTCCCTCTCTCAGTGCCCTCTCCAAATGACAAGTGCTGATTTTCTTAAACTTGGTATTAGTTATTTGCTTCACTTATTCAGATGTATTAAATGTTTTCCTCTCCCTCCTCTCCTTTCCGCCTTCTGGGTTTTTTACCTTTTTTCTTGTTGGAAATAGATAATAATTGTGTGTCTTCACTCCTCCCTGCCTCTTGCCCATTCCAATAAGTTAACAAGCAAATGAGGTAAAACATTTCTAGAGACAGTAGGAGGTATAACAATTTCAGAATTTCCATTGGAAAGTGCAACATTTCCAATAGGAAAGACAAGTAATATGTATCCTCTGTTTCTTATTGCTGCCAACTACGTAAGGATGTGACCTGAATTCTCCTGAAGAAATATCATGTAAGTCTGATGTAATAAAGTTTGCATAATTGTATAGCTCTGTATACAATTCCTGCATAAGTTTCTAGAGTATGTTCTATGTTCATTTTTTCCTTAGGGTTGTGATGCTTTGAGTATTGCTGTCACTTTGTGCATAACCACCTTCTGGCTGAAAATTCCAGAGGGAGTTAGCCAGTTCATTTGCAGCATTGTTCCTTAATTTGAAAGTTAGTTTTGTATGTTTGTATATCTCTGTGCATTATCTCTGTTATAAGGCTAATGAATAAATACTGCTTTCTAGTCCTGGAAAAGGCAAACATATTTGTGTTTTTTCTGTTTCATCCCATATTAGTATCCAGTTCAAGTTTGTCAGTGCATGTTTAAGTACATTTATAAATTGAGATAATTCAACTTTTTTTTTGTCGTGACTATGAAGAAAATGATTTTTTTTTCTGTAAAATGATGATGTACAAGGCTTTGAGGTAGCCATAAAGCATTACTGTATTTTCATGATGATTCAGGTTAAGGCATGAAGATGGCATGGGACCTGCGCTACAGAGCTCTCCAGATCTAGTGGAATCTGGAATTCTAGCACTTGATAAGACGTGCCACTCAGAATGACAGTTTTAAGAATGACTGTTGTCAGCCTGTAGCTTTTAAGAAATTTAAGACGTCTTTAAGGTGTGTAACTACAGGAGAAAATAGTTGCATGATCCTGAGATCCGTAGCCCCTGACATGTCCTTCTGGATTTAGTAAGGCCTCAAACCATAACCAGAAAAAAAGAAAAAAATAGAAGTGAAGCCTTAGTGGTAACCTCCCTTTTCTGCAATAGCTTAAATGTCATTCTGTTCCTTTTGAACATGGGGTATTGCGTTCTCACATTGTGGTTAAAAGCTACTTCTTTTGCTTTCATATATGTAGTAGGCAGTTATTCTTCCTGGGACAGGAGAATGTTGACTTTTCTGTTAAGTCTGTGGATTTATCTGTGGATTCAGATAAGCTGGTTGTTTCTGGTAAGGTGAGGAGAAAGACAGAAGATTTTGACTTTGTAACCCATTTGCCAGGACCCTAGGTATCAGCCCTTCCTCCAAAGGGCCTGCCTTATGTCTTAGCTCAGTAATTTCATTTGCAAAATACCAGGTTCTTTTCTGCACTGTAGCATGTCCTCAGAGCGAGCATCATGCTGCCTACCAATTAAAAGTCCTTTAGGAGATGATTCAAATTTGTGTCTCCACCAGCTTGGGAGTGACTAGAATCTTGTTTCTTCAATCCCTATGTGAGGTCTTATCTCTTTGGTAGTTTCCTAGTCAACAAAGGTCAGAGACCTTGAGAGATCATTGTCCTTAGAAAAACATTTTTTAAGAATGACATAGCTCTCTAAGACCTCTTTTAAAATTTACAGAAGTTAGAGAAATTCTCTTGATAATACATATTACATCTGCTTTTGTCAAGAATCGTAGGTGAGCTACAGATTTTAATCCTGTTTTCTTGACAGTTTCTCTATATCCATCACCTTCTGAAGTCAGTAGCGTATACTTTTATTGCAACGTATTTTCTACTCTCAACTATTTGAAGCATGTAGAACTTAATTTATAACAATCATACAGTAAAAGCTTGGAAACTAATTTTGTGAAATGCTAATATATTGGCTGAATGATATTTGATAGTGAAGACTTGTACTGGGGGGAGGAGAAGGGGAAGAAAAAAAAAGGGAAGAAAATAAAAAAGGACAACGAGATTGGGTTAAAGGGAAGTTTAGTGTGGATTTGGACTTCTTGTTTGTTTGTATAATAATTGGAATATTTCTTACTAATACATTATCAAGACTATGCTGTTATTGTAAACGAAATTCTTATGACAGTGTGCAAATAATGAGAAATAAATTCAGGTTGCATAATGCATTTGAGAGAATGTATTTGTGTGGATTATTTTTTTAAAAGAAAGTATAAACCAAAATTTCCAGCCCTGTTAATGTACATTTACACAATCACCTTGTGGTATTTTTATAAGAAGGTTATTATGCCATATACTTAAAAATATATCTTTTGGAGGAAATAAGGAAAATAGGTATATAAACTCGTTTATATTCTAAAGTAATCTTAGTTTTTCATAAGCCAGTTTTTGGTGCGTATACTTGGACAAAAGCAGTCACAAAAATGCGTAAATTTTGGGTTGATTCTTTATTGCTTAATATCAAGACATATTGACACATTCTTTAAGATCTGTTATTGTCAGGTACCAAAATCCAATTATAATGCTAACCTGGCCAGTTACTGAAGTAACTGGAATGGTCTTTTATATATGACTTTCATGACTTCAGACGATTCATACAACTAACATTATCATCTTCAGTTTCTATATATTAAAAAAAAAATCTTGTTCTAGAAGGCAAACATGCTGACAAATTTCACTGAAGAGCACATTTTGAGAATGCAAGCAAACAAATGCAAAACTTCTGTATTTTTTTCTGTTCTATGTTATTTTCTTTGTGAATTGACTATGCTTGATAGCAAATATGTTTTCTGAGTTCATTAATGTTTTTCTAAACATTAAGATTCTACAATGAGTATATTTGTGTTTACTTTGGCAGTAAAAAAAGAGGAGGAAGAATTTGAAGAAAAGAAATCCATTAAGAAACGAATCAAAGAATTAAAGGTCTTGGACCCAAAGATTGCACAGAATCTGTGTAAGTAGATTCTGGTTTTATAACAAAGTAATGTTGTATATATGTTCCATAAAAATGTCTGTCTTGTCTGACTGCCTGGTAACTACTTTTTGTTTAAAGTATGTGATAATATGTTCATATGTGCATACTAGTGTTATGCCAAAGGATGTGAGTTGATACAACTGAAACACTTTTTGAAGGACCCAGAAAACAATTAAAGGTCATCACTTGTTTGAGACTGACATTACTCTCTTCTGTATACACAAGTATACAGCTATGTATTTAATTATCTATCTATATTTTCAACAGTCAAGAAATACTGCCTAACCCCCTACTGCTTCTCCCTCCAATAGGTCTGGTACAAGATATCTGTCCATCCCTCGTGTACTTTGTAGAAAGAAGGCAATACTCAGTATTATGCAGTTATATGCAAATAAAAATGATAAAGTTTTGGCAGCGATCAGTGCTGTAAAGAGTATGTTCCTAAATACCGGAAAAGATAAAACAGGAAATGATTGAATTATGGTGAATGAATAAACAGTGCTTAATAAGAGCATTTTATTTTTTATCTGTTGATATGATTTCAGTTTCTCAAAGCTCTGACAAAACCATTGAAGGAAATAAGTGTTAACTGTTAGCTTAGCTCAAAATACTACCATGACTGTCCTGCAGAGTAGACTTTTCACTGGGTACTTATGGTGACCTTCTGTGATGCTGGGTGTTTTGTGTAACAAATGGATGGAGAAGGCTAGAACTGTAGAAGAACAGTAGCTAAAAATAATTGTTGTCTCTTATCTGTATTACTTTGTATGGTGTTTGTTAGCCTGTATGTTATAGGCTGTTTAACCGGTGATTTGTAAGTAGAAAAAAAATGTCCTGTTTTCTTTGTTATGCGTTGAATCTTTGTTTTAGCAATCTTCCTTGGCTCTTTCCGAGTGCCGTATGAAGAAATCAAAATGATGATATTGGAAATTGATGAAACACAACTGTCAGAGTCCATGATTCAGGTAAGGAAAGTGACACTTTAAACCACAGTATTTCAGAGTAAGCTTCTCATTAAGTAGAAACCTGTAACTAAAAAACCCCTTACCATTACTTTAGGCTAATAAATCACTGTACGAATCTTTTTTTATCTGTGAACTGTAGGATTTCTTTTATATTTGTAATGATATTTTTTAATGAAACTGGATAAATTTATATTCTCTAATTTCTTCAATTGTATTGTCCACTCCTAAATTGAGATTTTTCTTTGGTGTATTCAAACACCATCTGATATTCTGTTTCTTTCCTAGTAACACATTTTGTCTTTAATGTATTTTTTCCTCTGTCTCATTTGCACGTATCTGTTCTGGTCAAAAAGTTGCAGTTTTGTGTGTGTGTTTTGGATTTTGTTGTGTGGTTTTTTTTTTTTTTTTTTTTGTTTTTTGGGTTTTGTTT
>NDXB01021722.1:0-61656 GCA_002631895.1 Agapornis roseicollis | reverse complement strand
ACAAGGTCGGAACCCACCCGAGTTCCAGAACAGTCCTGCCAGGGGCGGGGACCAATGGCCTGCTATGGCATTACCCCGAGCCTGCTGTACCTCCAGATGCAGCAGTGTCGCGGGGAAAACCCCAACGCCTGCCGCCGTTTGGAGCCTGTTTCACAGGCTTGCTCCGAGGAAGGGCGGGAAGGCAAACAGCTGGTACCGCCTTCCCCAGACCTAGCGCGGCGACCAGACCCCGCGGGCTTCCAGCAGCATCGCTCTCCCGGGGAAAACCCCATGGCGGCGGTGGCAGCTGCCTCCTCTTCCTCCCCAGCACAGGCGCTTGAGCGAGCCCTGAGGGCAGCACCGCCCTCCTTTACCTCAGCCCGCCGCGCTAGGGCGGGGCTCTTGGTGCCGCTCATATAGCGGCGGCTGCAGAGCGGTGTTGTTGGGGGCTTTGGCTGTTCAAGTAAGTATTGTTGGCGTTAAGGGGGATGTGCCTGGTTGGGACCGGCTCCGTCGGGATGCCGGTGCTATTCGCGGCTGTGGCTGCCACTTCCTCTCATTCCCCGCGGGTGGAGGAAGATATCCTCACCGATGCGAGCGCCGCTGCCAGCCCGCCCGCCCGCATGTGGGGGAGGGCAGGGCGGGAAAGCAATGGGGTGAACACTGCGGGGTCCCGGCGGCCTGGGCTCAGCCCAGACCCACCGAAACATGGATGCTAGGCATCCGCCGCTCGGGAGGGGGCTCCGGTGGTAGTGAGGAGCGGAGTGGGGCGGGTTTGGGGACGGGCCCCCTGCGCCCGGCGGTGCCTCCTCCGGGAGCCCCGAGGCCTGAGTTACCGGTTGTTTCTTCCACCCCGTCGGCCTGATCGTGGCGGTGACCGGTGAACGACCCTGAGCGGGGCGGAGTGGGGCTTCTGCTTTCTGTTATCGGTGCTGGAAACTCTTCTGTCTCCCTGCAGGCCCCCCCGTTTCCTTTCTGCCTGCTGAAGGCGACCGTGCGCTTCAGCGGTTCGGTTCACTTTTCTTCTACTTCGTTTCTTGCCCTCAACCTCTTGGTAGTTCTGCCTCGCTGCTCTGCCGGTCTTTGGCTTACTCCTCTATCCGTGCTGCTTTCGCCGGCGTTGTGATGGAGCCTTTGTATGTACTCAAGCCCGTCTGCTGCTTTCCTCCGCTGTAGGCAAGTCACTCTCAGCCCGCTTTCCTCCGTTTCTGTTGCGGCCCGCCTTCGTTCCCGCTTAGGGGGTATTTCATAAGCCATAACAAGTTCTCGTCTGACTTGGTAAAGTTCAGACATCTCGCCGTCGGTCTGTGGTGATGGTTTTCAGGTTGAAGGGGTATTTGCTGGGCGGGGGGGCGTAAGGATTTGGCCCTGTAACAGCAACTGCAGAGGGACCCGTGCTTTCCAGCACCGGAGGGATGTGGGAGTGGCAGCTACAGAGAGAAAGCAAGGATTTCTGATAAAAGTGCTATAATCTGTAGGAAAACCTGGTGACTGATAGAGAAGGGTCTGTTCAGTGTGTGCCTTTTCTCCGGTTCCCGTACCTTCTGCAGAGGTGAAGGTGGTGAGTGCCTTGGCTGCCTCTTTGTTAACCCGCGAGCAGAACTTGTTCGTGTTCCTGTGAGGCGAGGACTACCTTCGGTGCTGGGTGACTGCCAGAAGGCGGAAGCGGGAAGGTGGGTAGTGTGTGAAGTGCAAAGAAGCTGAGTGAGCAGGTCCTGTTCCTTAGAAAGGTGTTTAGTTAACGCATGTGGTCAGGTGATGCTCTGGAGTGTCAGTGGGTCTGAAACTGGTGGGGCTCTTCTAGAACACAGTGTTTGGTAGCTTTAGCTAAAAAAAGAAGGTACAGGTCTCGGAGTAACTTCAACTGATGAAGCCTTAGTCCAGAAACTTCATGTGTAGTTTGGGAGAAATTGACAACTCTTGATGAAGGCCATGAGGATGATCTGAGGCTGAAGCACCTCCCATATGAAGATAGGCTGAGGAAGTTGGGGCTGTGCAGCCTGGGGAAGAGAAGGCTGCGTGGAGACCTCATAGCAGCCTTCCAGTATCTGAAGGGGGCCTATAAGGATGCTGGGGAGGGATTCTTCATTAGGACTGCAGTGACAGGACAAGGGGTAACAGGTTCAAACTTAAACAGGGGAATTTTAGATTGGATCTAAGGAAGAAATTCTTTCCTGTAAGGGTGGTGAGGCACTGGAATGGGTTGGCCAGGGAGGTTGTGAGTGCTCCATCCCTGGCAGTGTTCAAGGCCAGGTTGGATGAAGCCTTGGGTGGCATGGTTTAGTGTGAGGTGTTCCTGCTTATGGCAGGGGGGGTTGGAACTAGATGACCTTAAGGTCCTTTCCAACGTAAGCCATTCTATGTTTCTTGGAGTATCTGCCCCAAAATCTTGTTGTAGGGTACTTGCTTTGTTATCTTTTCAAAATGGTTGGAGGTAGGGGGAGAGGAAGAAATGAGGTGGTTCCCCAACAGGAAATTATTTCTAAAGTGTTTGGTTTTGGTTTGTTGGGTTTTGGGTTTTTTTTTGGTAAAGGACTTTTTGCAAAAGCCCACTGATGGGGAAGAGGGACTGGTGTTCTGTTGGAGCTCTTTGTTATTAATCAGATTGAAACTGTTTTCACCTGCCTGTGGAAGTATAGTGTCTTAAAAGGTATTAATTAAAAAGGGGATTTTTCTTAATGCAATTCTTTTTTCTCTCCTTGGCAACTTATTTACATATTGTTTAGTGCTGTTCAGAGTCTTCTTTAGCGTAAAGCTCTGCAATACCTACTCTTTGTGATCTCCTGTCTTGCCTTTTGTGTTACACAGAAACACTTGAGGAATGCATTGTATAAAAAGAAGCATTCTAGCACTTAGGCTGCAGAAATTTCAGGGAACTATCTCTTCCCATTTTCCTGTCTTTAAGGTCTCTTGTCTGTCATTATAGTAACTGTCTCACAGGGTTTAGGGACTGGCTGAGGCAAAGAACTTCCATTGTGTACGTGTAGATTGGAACATCTGACTGTAAGCCTTTGGGATAGGCTGCCCTGTAGGTTGGTGTGAAAATCTCCCCTTCTTACTTGGCTGTTCCTTGCTTGTATTTTGAGACCTCTGTCAAATTTGGGAATTAAAACCAAGACTGATTATTTTTTTTTGGATGGGTGGTTTTGTTGGGTTTCTGTCCTCCCAGTTTCTGACAACCAGACTAGGCCAGCTGGTGTTGGTAAAGCTGAGGTATGAGCTCAGCTCAGTTTCTCACTATGCACCAGCAGCGTGCTACACTCCACCAGTGCTGCCTGTGCAAACCTGGAGTCTCTGCTCTTAGGAATTAGGTGTACCTGTACTCAGCACCAGGACACTGTGCCTTTGGATAATGTAAAGGCCTTAAAAAGCCACACTGAGCAGCTTAACATTTCTGTTGGTTTCCAAAAGGCTAAGAGCTGTGATGCATAAGTAGGGAAGGCTCATGTGAGTCTGGGTGCTCCCTGAGCACACTCACCTGAGGTCAGCTATGCTGCATTGCTTCTGCATATTTTGTGTCACGGGATGACTGAAGTCAACCACACTTGCCAGGAGTCTGATCTGGAAGATCAAACAGATTATTTTCCCCTGTAATAGAATGAAAATGTTTAATCTGGAAGCAGACAGGCACAGAGATCTAGTGATCGCTGGTGTAACTGTGGAGGAGCAGCCACGAGGTGTTGGCTCCTTGATAAAGCAGCTCCTGTGGCTGCTGGGTGTGAACTAACAAGCAGTAGGGGGTAGGGGAATCAGCCTGCTCTGTGGTTTTTCTCTGCTGAAGGAATGGAGTGCAGATGAGGAACTGTGAACTGGTGGAACCTGCTTAATTAGTGAAAAAGCAGAATTTACCAGCAAATCTGGTACTCACCAAGTGCTTTCCTGTGCTTTTCTCGTAGCAGTAGCTTTTTGTCTGTGTCAGAGTTTCTGGGGATGGAATTGCCTTCATATGTGTGCTGTGCAAAGTACACAAAGTACATGCAAACATTTCTAACTAGGGAGTTGAGCTCATGGCAGGTCAAAAGTGCAAGTTTTGGATGGGTTGTCTTGGGATTGGAGGGGGCTGGGTGCAGCTTTTCGTTAAAACTCATCAGTAATGATCACAAAACGTGTGTAGTTGATCCCTTCCCCAGAAATTTTGCAAGTCTGAGTTTTATTGTCACCCATACCACGGAAGTATAGGGACGGGAGGAATGAAACCAGTTGAGTCACACAGTGTCCTCTCTCATTCTTTAGGTATGAAAGCAACTTGTTAAGCTTGTAATTGCTTTAGACTCCAGATGTCTGTTTAGACTTACCAGGTGTCTGTAGTGAACCATATCCTGACACCCTGCTGTTAGCCTCATCTGTATTGGGATGTGAACAGGAGCATAGTGGTGGTTTTCCTGATGGCTTTCCTGTCTCTTTGCTCAAACATGGCACTGCATGGAGGTGACAGTGCTTCCTGCCTGTGGTGGGCTTTGGCTGGACTGTCCTTGCTGGTGAACATGAGGAAAGGACTGTACACCTCAACACGTCCTCAGAATGCTGCTCTTTCTCACTAAGAGAGGGCAGTGTCATTGTGGCTTTAAACTCCCCTTACCCACCTGTATTTTGCTCACCACTTTAAAATCTCAGCGCTTGTATTTGGGTTCACTGAAGGTATGAGCAAGGGGATTTGGCTGTGTGTACAATCACTGCACACGTGATTGTTGAATTTCTTGTTTGTGTCTGCAAACCTGTTTTATTTCCTAATAAAACACTGGAAAAAAACCCTGACCTTTGGTCAGTTCCTAGGGCAACACTTGCTGCAATTTATATTGAATGCGCAATGCCTGGGTTTCCCTAACATATTGGGCTGGTCTACTTTTTCCATCCTTAAAAGGAGGAATATATGCTCCTTGGTCGTGTTCCTGATGGTTTGGTGTAATTATTGTCACACCATTTGATAAACAGCCATATAAAACAAATCAACTTAGATCAGCTGATTCCTGTGTTTTGGTTTTCTAGTCACTTCCCAGCTTTCAACATAACCTGTGTTTCCTCCTAAGCTAAAACTGAAAGCGAAATAAATAGTTTACATTATTTCATGCACAGTCATGTGTTTCTGCTAGTAAAATTGACACTTCTCACCATGCTTATAGACCTGCATCTGAAGAGCCTGGAGCGGTGTTGAGTGGAAGGTGTAGACATATTGTAGGTTTGCCCTGCCACTGGGGAAATGTGTGCTCCTGGAGGCAGCTGTTGTGTGCTTCTGCTCTGAGTTTCCAAATAGCTCCTGCTGTGTTTCTTTGGAAGGGAATATTTTCTTAGCTGGGTATTGTTGTAACAAAAGTGTTTGCAAGATGCTTTCTTTTATGCTCACAGTGCTTGTGAGGCATTGCTGTCAGAAGTCTTTCATCACTGCTATGAATTCTGGTTTGATTTACCATTGATTTTGGCTGCCTGGTTTTATGCGCAACTTCTCTTTAAGGTTCTTAAGGATGTCTGGGCTCCTGTCCTGAGAGATTGCTTCAGGATGATTTTGGGTTTTGCCACTGGCTTCATCTGTTTTATTATTGTGGTTATAGTTGGAGGTTGCAATGAAGTGTGGCAGAAAATTCTCCGAAGGGCCAGTGTTGGGCCATCCTTCTGGGGATTGTCTCTGTCTGTACAATACATGGTTGTTTCACGAAAGTAAGGAATGAAAGGGATGTTTGTATCACTTGATGTTTAGGTGGAAGGGAGCCTATATAAAATTCACTTTCATGTTTTGGAGAAGCTGTCAAATAGAGTTGTGTACACTTTCAGAGCAGATAAGCATGCAGCTGTGAAGATTTGTCTTTCTACCCCTTCTTTCGTAAGTGCTTTAAATCTTTTCTTAATAGTGAATGTGCCAACTCTAATAAGGGGGACTGTCCACTGAAATAATTCTGGGGAGTACCGGCAGTAAAAATCCTCTTGACAGAAAATTGTCCTGTGTACTAAGCTGTTCCTTGGGAGCTCCTCAGCTGCCATTCTGGCTGTTGCATCTGTGGACTTGTTACTAAGCAGGGGGCTTTGATCAGGTTTTCTGACAAGATATTGCTCCTTGGATATGCATTCTCAAATGACCCACACTGTATTTAAACTTCATGCAGTGAGCATTTTTATAGCTTCTGTTCTTTTTAGGAGGCGGTGCAGATATTCACGGTGCTTGTGAGTCTGGAAGAGGAGTTTTTGTCTAGTCATATGGTCTGAAGGTAACCAAGGGCAGAGAACATGACTGTTAGTGGCACCTGTGTCCATATAGCCATCTTTTTTATTATTTTTAATCAGCTTCCTACTTTGCTCACAAAGGAAAGACAGATTTACATTCCTCTTTACTGTTGGTATGGGCTGTGAAATCATCCAAGTTGCAAGATGAAGTGGCATTCCTGATTTTCTGATTGATAGATGATCTGTGCTCAGGTTGGCACACAGCAGTAGTACCCGTGTTAAAACTAAAATAAGGAGGATGTCCTTGTCCTCTAGGTGGCATGGCAGTTACTGTATCCAGTCCCACTTTCTGAGGTCTTTTGGTTGGCAGTGTTTGTCAGAGCCTGCCAAGTGTCACCTGCGTCTGTCAAGAGGCACTACTGCCAAGTGATAAGAGACTGTTCTCTCAGCTCTGAGGACAGAGCACTTTGCTGCTCAACTGTAAAATTACGCACAGTACAAGTGACCAGTGCTGATGCTCCAGAGGGCGTCTTCTAAATCTGGAAGCAAGGCTTGCATTTCTCTACCTTGATGCTGTCACTTGCACATCAGCGGTGGCTGGAGCTTGTGCCAGTACTGCCCGCTTACCAACGTTACTGAGGAGCAACCTCCTTACAGTCTGTTTGGCCTTTCNACGCACAGTACAAGTGACCAGTGCTGATGCTCCAGAGGGCGTCTTCTAAATCTGGAAGCAAGGCTTGCATTTCTCTACCTTGATGCTGTCACTTGCACATCAGCGGTGGCTGGAGCTTGTGCCAGTACTGCCCGCTTACCAACGTTACTGAGGAGCAGTCTGTTTGGCCTTTCTTTGTAGTGTCAGAAGACTGGATCTGTGATTCTTCAGTCTTTCCTGTTTTCCAGTAATTTCCAAGAGGCAAATGGTAAGAATAGCTTGAATATGGCCTGTGAAATGATGGCGTGGTTGTGTGGTAGCAGTTGGACTGCAGAATATAAAGCTAACCCAGTGAAGACCAGCAGTCTTCAAGGGTGATAATGCCTTTTCGCCAGGGTTTGCTCTGCTTCCTCCCGCCAGATCCTTGGGAAAGATAGAGGTGTTTTCTTAATGTTAAGGAGGTGAGATGTAGGATGCGCATACCTGACTGCAGTTATGCTGTTCAGCACCAGAGGGGAAAAGCTAAACTTGGTTACACATCCAAAAATAACACTGCCACTATGGCAGTCAAGATCCAAGTCTCACTCCTTCCTCTTAGCTGTGGCCATGCCCAAGATACAGAGATGTGCAAATTCCATTTGAGGCCAGCTCTAGTTAACCGAATCTAAATCCCAGCTCCAGCCTTTGGGGCAGTTTGAATTGCAGGCTTTCTGCTGACTCATCTGTATCTGTAGGCTGGCTTCAGATTACTGAACAGTGTCGTCATGCTGCCTGCATCACTGATCTGATACAGAAACCACAGTAATAAAAAGTTCCTGCCTGTGTTTCTGAGGCATACTACTGATATGTTTGTGTTCAATTTTGAGCCAAATGAAACTAAAGGTTGATGAGTAAATTGGATTGTTTTTCTTGTAACAAGTCAAAGTACTGCCCTGATAACTAGAAGATTGCTGCAATTCATGTCGTCATGATCTCGGGGAGCCAAAATCCCTTACAAAAAGGCCAATCAAAACCTCTTTAGGATTGTCTAACAAAGTTTTTCTTTCAAAAAGGAAAATAAAGCCACATCAAATGCACAGTGCAATAGATTTCAAATTCAGAATTCACAGCTGAGTTACTTAGTGTAACTAAGCTGAGAGGCTCACTCTGTGCTAAGGCAACATAACGAAACAAAGGTGAAAATGCCCTGGCTAAGAAGGTACTCAGAAAAGCATCCATGGGTATTGAGTCTTTGTGCTCTCTTTAGAGTTTCAGTGCCACTGAATACTGGAAGATAAATACACTGAAACTGTTAGGAGCAGGGAGTATTCAGCATGTTGCAGTGTATTTTTGCATCAAAGGTGTTATGAGCAAACTGCCTCTATTTTTTTTTTTTTGCATGCTGGTAGTGGCACTATTTGCATCTTAAAGGAGAACGCAATCTGAAGCTGAAAGGGAGAGAAAGAAAAGCCAACAGTCTCAAGTGATCAGCAGTACTGCTTGAGAATAGCTGGGAGGGTGGATTTAAGCAGGCTTGTGGTTCCTTACAAGCAAGGTATGAAGCAAATAAAATCACAAGTGACTGGGGGAAGGGGTTTGCCCTCAGCCACATACCTGCTGGGATCTCACAGCATTTTGCTCATGGCTTGTCAATTTTGCTGCTTCTGAAATGAAGCTGTTGAACCCTCCCTCTGAGGCAACTGTATGGAAAATGCCTGTAGTTTGGAAGCTGTGTTTCCCTATGGTGGGGAAAGTCCTGAGAAACTCCAAGCCAATAGCTTTGGTATTAACCAGATGGCACCAAACCGTCGCTTCATTATCCCATTAGCAGGTCTATATGCATCTATGATTCTATGATCTGTAGATGTGTACAGGGGCTTGTTCAGCCCATCCTTTACCTGGCTAATGCATGTCAATGTCTCTGTTCCCTATTGCCCTGGCTTTTCTTTCTGAAGGCTGGAATTAAATTCTACTTGTGGAGGACAGTGGGTCTAACATGAGGCAAAATCTTGGGGCCTTCTAATCACTGTTACAAGCTGGCATACCCTTTGCATATGGTAATGGGGACAGGTTTTCTGTTGGTATGATAACATCCTGTTTATTCTTCTTGCCACTTTCTCAGATCAACAAGCTATCTTCCCTTTTGCTGTCTGTTTTGCCTCTCTCTCTCTTTGCAAAGCCTAAAGTGCATGTGCAACTGCTGTGGGAGTATTCAGGCTTTATCTGTAGCTAGGGAAATATGAGGGAAATCTCTGGTATCTGCTGGTAGTTGGGCTGTTTAGTTTCTCTTGAGTTCATGGTCTAGGAATTGAGTATGGCAGGGTGATGGGGATTCCTTTGGGGATTTTTGGCTGTGTGATGTGGGATTTGCTTATACTGTTGTGACTTGAAGTGCTATGGATAGCATTCTTGCACAGCTTAGAGGATCCTAAACCAAGGAACTTAAGTCTGTGATACTTTTTCCCTTTCTCACTTTCCAGTAATTGCTGGTTATGCAAAGCAGCTGTGCCTGTGCCAAGTTTTCAGGAAGATGGTGAAATGCAGTGGGGTTGGCTTGATACATGGGTTTAAAATGTCAGGTAATACTAGGTGCCTTGGTTTTCCTACCTCTCAAGTGATGCCTGCTTTGTAAAGAGCTCTGAAGCTCAACAATGAAATGTTTGCTTACAAGTCAGGTAAGAGCCACCAGGTTCAGAAATCACAGAATCCTAAGGGTTGGAAGGGACCTCGAAAGGTCATCTAATCCAACCCCCCTGCGAGAGCAGGGTAACCTAGAGTACATCACCTGGGAACTGGTTCAGGCAGGCCTTGAATATTTCCAACATAGGAGACTTCACAACCCCCCTGGGCAACCTGTTCCAGTGCTCTGTCACTCTCACAGTAAAGAAGGTTCTCCTGATGTTCATATGGAACCTCCTATGCTCCAGTTTACACCCATTGCCCGTTATCCTGTCACTGGACATCACTGAAAAGAACCCAGCTCCATCATCCTGACACTCTACCTATTTGTAAATACTGATGAGGTCACCCCTCAGTCTCTTCCAAGCTGAAGAGACCCAGGAAGGGACAAATAGGCACCACTTTATTTTTTCAATGATGATGTCATCCTGACTGCCAAATATAAAGTTCTTGGCTTTGAGCTGCTAGGCAGAGAAAGCAGTGCTGAGGTTGGCAGGATTTTTCTTGTCTGACTAATTCTTTAGTGCAGTTCCTGCTTTGAAGACTTTGAATTCACTCCTGACTCAAATGTGAGACCCAAAGACAAGTATCTTGACAACTCACAGGACAGCTCCATTGACTGATGGTGTGCCTGTGCAGGTGTTTGTATAGAATGTGACTCAGAATGCAGGCAAGTTGTTGAATGAGTCAGTCCTATAGGTGTGTGGCTTTACTGGAAAGGTATGTTTTCCTAACCAGACAGTGTCTGATCCAGCTAAGAACAGTAACTCACAGGCTGAGCTGTGAGGAGAAGGTGAAGAATCTGAGGGGGAAGTGGTGATAAGAAGAGGCATTAATCATAGGGTGGCTTGAGCTGGTCTAAAGATGTGTAACAGAAGCATGACAAAGGGATGAAAGCTGTGTGGTGGCTTAGTGCTATTGCAGGGATTCTGGGACTTACTCCTGGTTTTGGCAACCTTAAGAGCTATTGAGAGTTCCCCCTAACAGGTAACAATATGCTATCGGGTGATTCTTGCTGCCATGTGGGGGGTGCTTGGAGGTACAACAGAGGCCCATGCTGGTTTTAGAGCAGGTGAAGCCTTGCATAATTTGCAGCTGTACTGTTCCCATGTCTAGCCCCTCACCTGGGAAAATTAAACGTGGGCTTGCAGTGTTTGCTTTTGAAATCCATAGTATGTAGCAGTTGTACTGCAGGGAGAACCTGGTTTGTTCTGTCTTCAGCACAACTATGGCCAGTGCCCCAAGATGGCATGGCACAGCACAGCACCAGCAGCAAGAGACGAGTGCTAGACGGTGGACAGCGCTCTTTCCGAACTTACTGCTCCCAGAACTGCAAGAGGTGGTTCAGTGGTGTGGGAGGAGATGCAGTTGGGGAAGAGATCCGTGGAGTGCAAATTGTGTTGCAGGCTTGCCTCTCCCTCTCTTCCGCCCTACAACCTTGCAGTGCCATCTCTCCTTAACACCTGGAGTTGCTACCCCTCCCTAACGGTCCACAGCTGGGAACAGCTGCTCTGCTGAGTTATTTGTAAGGTTTAAAGGCTAACACAACTTGGAGATGAGAGGAAGAAGATAGGACACCAGACCTGAAGGACCTGTGCTGCTGGAGGAGAGCAGTACATAAGCATCTCTCAGGATGTACTCAGCCTACTTTAAAAAGTCGTGATTGCCCTGGGGGAAGCCTCCACAGAATCAGTCTTGTGAAAACTGGTATGTGCGGGGTGGGATGGGGTCTGTCCTTCTGCTCTGACAAGAGGCTGATACATGTGCTTTGGCTGTAACTATGTTTGCTTCACATATGCCTTTCCACAGTCCCTTATCCCAACACAACACAGTGTTGAGTTGGAATGGACATGCCCCACAATGACTCTTTAGAGCTATTTAAGGGTCCTAAACTTGTGTTTAAAATGCCATCTGTGGTTTTTTTCCCTAAGGAAACG
The DNA here is from genome assembly GCA_002631895.1 of Agapornis roseicollis. NCBI lineage: Eukaryota > Metazoa > Chordata > Aves > Psittaciformes > Psittacidae > Agapornis > Agapornis roseicollis. Next base: position 50,277 of record NDXB01021722.1, on the reverse strand, counting down.
GAAAGAACCGATCCAAAAAACTGGTTGTAGCCTTATCTGCTTAACACTTTAAGGCATCTTGTGGTTTCTCAGAGGCAGCTGCTATCACGTGAAACTTGCTGTATAATGAGTGAATTGAAAGTGTGAAAAGGAATAATGAATTAAAATTAGTCAGTGTTTTAATTTAAAAAGAAAAATTCATACTCCATTATAGTTATCCTAAGACTTTCTACGGCCCTAAAGCAGCCTTAGCAAATGCTCTGGTTTCACTCTGATTCTGAATGCAAATGGTGTTTGTAACCTTTATTATTGTTTTTTCATTCTCCAGCTAAAGATCCTTTTCACCCAATATAAAAAGACCTTTTCCATGCCCCCCGAAAAGGTCTTAATCTGATCTAAAGCTACCAGGCTTCTAAAGTCACTCGGGGTGGCTTCAGCATGATGATGATGTTTGACTCTTTGGGGTTTGCTTTGTAGGGGGCCACTTTTTTTGACATTCCATTAAGGAATTTTGCTTCTCAGGAGGAATGTTGTGACTACCCAAGCCTTTGCTTTGATGGAAAGTAATGACCTAAAACTATACCTGCATTGTAGTGGGGAGCCATTTTGTGGTGTGAGAGAAATCCTTTTTTCTGGTCTCTGGTATGTTTCTGACCACCCAAGCAGAACTTTATTATAGCCTCAGGGTTGGAACCTGTCAGGGACTTCCATTGTGTGGGTGGTGCTGCTTTGATTCAGGGAATTCAGTTCATTCTCATCATCAAGCCTCCCTGTCATAACTTTTTGCCACATAAGCACTTTGGAGGGTGGTGGATTTTTCCTTGTTCTTTTTTTGTCTTTGCTAATGTGCCCAAGAGGCCAAATTTACAACTGATTTAAATTAATACCTATTTCTATGGCCTTGGCCCAGGAGTGTCTGACATTATTACATAGAGCTGAGGTGATCCCCCGAGAGCAAGGGAAGTACTGCATGTAATGGAGGCCTCTTCCCTTGCACACCCATTAACAGTGCAGCAGGTACCCTGGCAGGGCAGGGGCTGCACAGCCCTTTTCTGTCTGCATTGAGGCCCCTGTTGAGGTGTTTTACCTTTGCAGGGCATCCAGGGAGGATGTTTCTGCCAAAACCAGCATCTAAGTCTCTGCCTGTCTTTGAAAAGCAGAAGTGCTTTCAAAACACAGTGTTTCAGTCTGTAGAGGTACTGACAAGCACCTTTCCTGCCCATTTCCAGGAACTGATGTGAGGAACATGCTCACATCGTAGACTCCATTTGCTGTATCCTGCCTCTGTAGGGCTAGCTATATGGGCATGCCTAGAACAGATCTGGGTCTTTTTGACTTGCACTTTCTTCCCTGGGAAGGAGAAGTGTGCCTTCCTTCCTTCCCATACTGGGGTGCTCTGTGCTCTTGCTTTTAAAGCAGAGAGTGGGGAAAAGACAGTAGTGTGTTTCTTTCTGGTTGCCTCTTTCATGAGTGTTTGGACTGAACCAAATGAGTTTCCTAGCAGTGTGAAATAGTGACAAAAAATGTGGAGAATGCGGGGTTTAAAGCCACGTTTAAACATTCTGAGCATTCCTTGGAAAGGTGTGGCAGGTGACAGACTCACTAAGGGAGTGCCTTGACTTTGGTTTCTGTTCCATCCTTTAGCTGTAGGATTTCACTGGTTCCTAACACAGGTTTGGGTGCAAGAGGCTGTGCTGTAGAGTGTTTTGTGAGTGAGAAATCTCTTTAGTGTTACATCAGTTTCACCAGCACATCTGACCACTTGTGTGCAGCCTGCAGCTGTAGTGGCTTGTGGTGCATCACAGCATCTGACCCTCCATGTACATAGTGTGCTGTGAATAGAGGATGGGGCAGCTTCTCAAGGAGGTGTGTTCAGCCTGTACTCATGTTGCAAAGTCAGCTGGCTGTTCCCAGCCAAATTAGCCAGCATGGGTTAATGTGACCACCTGTGGAGTGCTGATGTGGTCCCACATGAAGCTTTTGGTCTTTTGGTATAGGCTGGAGCTGGGTGGGGAATGGGTTTCAAGACAGATTCAGTCTTCCTGTGGGCGAAGTCATGATGGTTCAGGAAGTGGTGTTTAACTCAGCAGGAATTAGTATCAGAGGATATCCATTGTTTACTAGGTGTAGCATGCACACCTTGGTTTGGGGCTGAATTACTCTGAAAATGTTACATATAAAACCAAAATGTGTGCAAGTGCAGGCTTTGCCTGGCTCACAGGAATGTTGCTGATGTGGATGACTCCTGAGGAGTTTGCGCAAAGCCAAACAGGTGTACTGCTAAAATCCTCACTTCACTCTTAATCTCAGGGATTCTGTCTCAAGTTCTCCAACCTCAAGTAACACCTGTGTCTCCTCCAGCAAAGCCAAGCCTGGGAGAAGGGGCACCTTGACCTGTTTCAGAGCACTGTCAAGTCCTGGAGGAGAGGACAGAGAGGAATCTACTCTTCCCCACCCAGCACACCCTTTAGGGCAGAGGTGAGTAGCAGTAGCAGGGACTTGAATGGAACAGAGAAACACAAAGCAGCAGAGGCTAAGCCAGAGGTTGTGTTTTCAGAAGCTATTAGTCCGATCTTACAATTAAATGTAAAATGAACTCATGGCTAAGAGGCTGCCTGTGGGCTATTGTGTGTTTAGACATACTTGAGATGGTGTGTTGGACTTAATAAGAGCCTTTGAAAAGTTGAGAAATTTGTGGTCTCATGAAATTATTACTGTGGTTTCCTTCAGAGTTTGAATTCCTGTGTGCTTTCACTTCCTCCCTTTTTTTCCACCAGCACACTTGGTTATTTAACACATTTGTGAGGGGTTGTTACAATGAAATAGGATCATTCATCACTAGCCCAGGTCTCTCATAGCAGCCTGTCTGTTCGGGCTTCTTGGTGCTTTCACCCTGGTTTTGGTCAGAAGTTACATGGTCACAATAGGTGCTTAGCAGCCAGGTTATTGCCCTTGGTGAAGAAGGCCTGGTATCCACCAGGTGCTGCCCACTTTCTGCTAGGGTCCTGCTCATCAAGACTTGTAGCCAACTTGTAGAAGAGACTTCTGTGTGCAGTTGTTGGACTGATGCATCTAAGGCAGCAAATACAGGGTTCATAAACAGGATTGCTACCTTCCTCTGCTGTGGCATTTGCCTTGTGTTACTGGCCCTTGCTGTACTGCTCTTGCTAATGCCTTTCTTGCCCTGAGACTCCTTGTACCAGATGTGTGACTACTCGGGCTGCTGGTCTGACCCAGCCATCAGCTGTGCTTGGCTGGATGAGGAGGGAGCACTGTGCTCCTACCAGCTCCCCTTTCTTTGTGGGTGAGGGAGGCCACCCTCTGCACTGTGCCTCTTCCCTTTGTTACTGCCCATCCACAAGGTAGGCCAAGGGTTGTCAGCTCTAAGTATACACCATAGGGGTATGTGAAAAGCTTGTCACCTCAGTCCTGTTTTCTAACTCCTTCCTAACAGGCCTCCCTGAAGGCTCAGCGGAGTTGAGTTCATGTAATTAGAAGCCATTGATGGCACTTGGTCCAGCCTTCCCTATCCCTAGATATTTGTTGGAGAAAACACTGAAATAAGCCTGAGTTCATGCATGTATCCCCACATGGGGGTGAGAGAAGTGCACTTGAAGTACTGCAGATGTGTAGCAGTGTCAGCTGCGTGTTTCACTTCAGAATGCACTGCTGTGTGCTGAGACTCAGCTGCTCTCAGTAGGTACTCAGGAACTCCTGTGGTAACACTGCTCTCCATTCCAGCCTCTGGCACTATGAAGGATTGTCCCTCCCTTTCCCAGCACCACCTCTTGGCTTTAAAGCCCCATTTGTAGGTTATGTTGCACCACTGTCTCACATGTGGCTGTGGCAGGAAGAAGTTTCATGCCCATCATTGATGTGAATAGGACCCTTCTTGCTGGGATGTTTGTGTTTCCGTCAGCCTTTTTTTATGTCTGCCAGTGTGTGATGGGCAGCTCTCCAGAAATATGGATACGCAGCACTAGAAAGGTCATTTTCTATGAGACATGGCCAGACCCATGAGCACTGCTGCAAGGTGTGGGGTTATGAGCAATTTCACCCTTTTCTTTCTGTTTTGCAGGGCAGGGACTTCTAGTCTGAAGCAGAGGTTGAAAATTGCTGCGCTGTCTCTAAATCCATCATGGAACAGGTTAGATTCAAATGTGACTTGCATCAGTGGTTCTCTTGTGCACTTGTTCCAGGATTCCTCAAAGGGTGTAAGTCCTTAAGTCATGGCTCATGTCCTTATCTTCAGAGTTCCTGCAGGAGCCCTGACACTGCTCTGAATACAGAGGGGTGGATGGAACCACTTAGTTTGCAAGCTGCATCCTTGGGAGCAGTGTGATGCTCCTCCTTTAAACTGTAGGCTGGAAATGTAGTTATTTAAGAGTCTACAATGTTTATGATAAAGCTATAACCTACTAAAACTAATAAATTAATAGGCACACCACTGATCAATTTATTGCATTTTTGTGCAATATTAAACAATTATGAAGTTGCTGTTTATCACAGTTAAATCTTAATTACATTGAACTGCTATTGAAATGTTTACCGTGCTCCCCACCCCACCTAGTGTTAGGATACAATTGTAATGCTCCTTGCTCTGCTATCCTACAAGCCTTTTGAGCACAAACCTGGTGACTAGTCCAGTGGCTTGTTCAGGGGGATTGCCACTGGTGCCTTGGTGAACTTGGGTCACCATATGAGCTTCACTACTGTATGTAAAGTCCATGCTCAGATCATGGAAGATGTGCCTTCTGTTGATCTTTGATCATATGCCTTATTTTCCATGTGCTTCTATTTCTGGACTCCATGGTCTTTGGTCCTCCCTTTCTCTGCCCAGACTCCTCTCAACTAAACAACCCATCCTCAATTACTTTTTATGTGTTTGTCCCAGTTTTGCTGCTGTTGCCTATGGGTCCTGAATGATATTATTCATATGGTTATGTAGCGAGAGGTGGCCTTGCAAGGCTCCACTCCCCAAAAGGTACCAAAAACTCCCTTTCAATTATCAAGCTCATTCTGACTGCATGTTTATCACCCTCTGCAGTTGGCAAGACAAACCATTTTACTTTACCCCTGATTCTCCTCCCTAGTTATGTTCAAGCCTAAGCATTTTCTTATCTTATAGACAGACAGTTTGCATACCAGAGTAAGGATTCTTTTTTTCCTCTCACTTTTTCCCTGTGCTTACACAACATCCTGCTCTTAGATGTTTAAAGTTATTGGACAATTGCTTGTTTCTGTACAGAGGCTTTAGTTGGCTGTGAGCCCCTGTATTCCAGTGAGACCTCTTGCTCACATCAATCTGCCTCAAGGACCTCCTCAAGCTAACTAATTTGGGCACTGTGCTTGAAGGCAGTGAGGTGTGTGGCTGCGGGGGCAGCATGTGCCTGTACTGGGGAGGGGATGTGCCAGGATAGGTGATACCAGACCCCAGTGATCTGCCATCTCACCATCACTACTCTTGTGAGCAGCTGCTTGGCTCTCTACAGGGAAGGGAGTGGCTTTACTGTGGAACTAGCTGAGATCCCTTTGAAGAGAGAGAAGAAATGTGAACCTTGGGGTTTTTTTTCAGCCTTATGCTATCTGTTATCTCTGTTTTCCACCATGTTACTGCTATGCTCTGATTACATTTAAATGGGGAGCTGCTGGCTTCGTTATGCACAGGAAGTAGAGTGCCCAATTATCAAAGGCAGGGGTGAAAACGCTCCAAACACAGATGTCTGACCAGGAGAAATGGGTGGCTAGTGCTGAGTACACATCTGCTTCAAAAGAGGAACTCTGATCAGGGTGTCTGTCATTGTCACAGATGCAGATCTGAGGAGGAGGTGAGTTGACTTTTCCAGCACTGGTTTGTAAGAGCAGAGCTATCCATCATTCACCATCAGGCAGTTCTATGTGGGTGCACGTTCAGGAGCTGGTACGCATTTGCTGATGTCCTGTGGGCTCCCTGGCTAATGCTGCTCAGGATGCCCAAAGGAGGCCAGAGAAATGTGTTCAGGGTTGGAAAATGGACTATGTGTAGACATGTTGAGAGGGACTTTTCCTAGGTATGGGCATAACTAATTTTTTTTTTTTCTTCTTCTGTTTAAGATCAATGGATCTGTTCAGATGGAACATGCACTGCTGTACACATTCCTGGAGGTATCCCCTGACTGTAAGTTCAGGGAGCAACTGCATTCCCTGCAAAACCAGTGGTTTCAATGGCAACCTGAGTACTGCTATGATGATGCAGAACTTCAGACTGATGGCAATCAGAGCGGGCAAATGCGGAACGGTGAGCCAGGTGAGTGTTCTCTCCTCCACCCTACATGATCTCTGAAGGTGGTGGTGGCCTTTATCATTTTCCCATCTTTGCTGCTGGTTGGTTTTGGAGGAGTGGAGTTTTCCTCATAGAGGAACTTCACAGTGTGGCAGCTGGTGGTGGTATTGGTTGGGAGTTTAACACTTCAGATAAGACAGCTACTGCTTAGCACTTTATATCCACATAGAATCATAGAATAGTTAGGGTTGGAAAGGACCTTAAGATCATCCAGTTCCAACCCCCCTGCCATAAGCAAGGACACCTCACACTAAACCACGTCACCCAAGGCTCTGTCCAACCTGGCCTTGAACACCGCCAAAGATGGAGCATTCACAACTTCCCTGGGCAACCCATTCCAGCATCTCACCACCCTAACACGAAAGAATTTCTTCCTTATATCCAATCTAAACCTCTCCTGTTTAAGTTTGAACCCGTTACCCCTTGTCCTGTCACTACAGTCCCTAATGAAGAGTCCCTCCCCAGCATCCCTATAGGCCCCCTTCAGATACTGGAAGGCTGCTATGAGGTCTCCACGCAGCCAGGCTGAACAGCCCCAACTTTCCCAGCCTGTCTTCGTATGGGAGATGCTCCAGTCTCCTGATAATCTTTGTGGCCCTCCTCTGGACTTGTTCCAACAGCTCCATGTCTTTTTTATGTTGAGGACACCAGAACTGCACAAATACTCCAGGTGAGGTCTAGAGCATGCATCACCCTGGGGTTTGTGTGTAGCACATCAGACAGTGCCACAAAGCTGGTACTAGTGATTGCTGTCCTAAAGGAGCATGATATTAAGCAGTTAGGCCTCATGCTGCTCCTTGGACAATATCAGTATTAGGGCTAGGATTTTGGAAGAGGTTTTGTCTGGTAGTGGGTGAATCCCTTTCTGCTCTACCAGTGTGATGCAAACTGATGCTTAAATAGTTTTTGGTACCGTTCCTGCTTCACTAGTGATCTGCAGGATGACTGTTGCCCCTTGCCCATGATATGTCAGCTGGCACATTTACCTCAGCCTTAAGCAGGGTGAGGAGGAAGTGCCAGAGTAAATACTCCTCCCTCACAAATCTGCATAGGTCTTGTGCCCCAGGTGACAATGAGGAGCTCTCCCTAAAGGAAATGGGACAAGAAGTAATGGCTTTTAACTAAAGGAGGATAGATTCAGATTAGATAGAAGGAAGAAATTTTTTTGGGTGAGGGTGATGAAACACTGACACAGGTTGCCCAGAGAGGTGGTGGGAAACATTCAAGGTCAGGTTGGATGGGGCTTTGATCACTCAAATCTAGCTGAGGAGGTACATCCCTGCTTACTGCAGGGTGAGGTTGGACTAGATGACTTTTAAAGGTCACTTGCAACCCAAACTATTCTATGAGATGGTGCTTAAAGAGACAGTAGTTACTTGGAAAAAAGCATGTGGTCTTTTCCCTTCTCTGGGCAGGGTGGTGACTGTACCTGTCCTGTGCAGACTGTGCTTGGAGACGTTCTAACCTCTGCCGTGGTGTTTGGGGGCAGGGTGAGGCTATGCTCCACCTAAACTACAGGTTAAAAACCTGTTTGCACACTGTCTCTGGTAACCAAGTCAAGTGCGCACAAGGGAGTTATAAGGAGTATAACTGTAGTGAATGCACTGTGATGGGAGGGGTCGGGGGGGTGGGAAGGAGGGTGTAGTGGAAATGGGCAAAAAGTTGACCTGCACTGGACCTTGTGTGACTGCAGCCTGTGAACTAAATCCTCCTGTATGTGTTGGCAGCATTTGACTCTCGGGTACATGATGAAGTTGTCCGGCTCATTGCTGCTCAGCTCGCTGAGGCTGGAGACAAGTTTGATAAAGAAATCAAAGCAAGAGTAGTAAATGATCTAGTGCAGCACTTTCTGAATGAGAATCTCTCTAGAGAGGTGAGTGAAAGCAGCCTGACTGGCAGTTCCCTTTTTAGATGTTCATCTTTCCTGCTGTGACATAAAGAAAGCTTGTTGCTTCAGTCTTTGCTAGTTTGCTAGGGTAGTTATTGCCATCTTGAAATTCAGCCCAAACCTTTGAAGCTTTGCTAGGGGTGATGCTGCATCCTGTGGCAGCTGTGACCCAGCAAATCGGGTTCTGTGGGCTCATTTTTTTTCTGCAGATGGTGAAACAGAGGTAGTTGTGGAGGAGGATTGACTTTCAGAGGTTATTTTGTCCTCATTTTTGTTGGCCCAATGGCTTATCTTTTGAAAATCAACCATCTGGTTAAGGCTTCAGTATTTGCCCTTACAGGTTTGTGACTTTGGTGCTGAGTCCTTCATGTTTGCTGCTTATTATGTGCATAGAATTTGAGCAGGTTTAGTGCCAGAAGTTTGACTTGTGCTTCTCGGTGAACACTGGAAGGACAGCAAATATTGAGACCCTCTTCAGTGTTGGGAGCAGCAGTGGGCTTTGGCCTGGGAGGGTGACCTGCTAAGGAGGCCTCTCTACGTGACAGCTCCAGTCTGTGATGCAATTGCTCTTCCACTAATAGATGTGATACAGTCCCTGGCGCAGCATCTTATGTGGCTCGCTGCTCTGCAAGGGAAGTTGCTTGAGGTCCCTTGTGTTAGACATCCCTCTATTATTCTTAAAGATTGGGTCCACAACTGGATCAAGAGTCACAATTTGTTTCTGCAGAGCTATTTGGCATCTTCAAGGTAACTCTGGCTTTCTTGCTTGTATGGCTTTCTCTGCCTATCATGAGGTTTCCTGTGCTCTACAAGTTAATGCTGTGTTTGAATTGAGGGTCCACCTTCTTGCTGTAAAGTCAGGTTTTAATGACTTAAAACAATCTTCTGTGTGTTATTTTGGGATTTGTTTTCATGTGTGTGCACTATGAGTGTTTTCTACTAGGGTTTATCACCTGCACAGACTAATTACAGCACAGTCTGACCATTCCCTACTCCTGCTGTTCTCCACCCAGCTAAATTTCAGGCCCTCAAATATGCTGTCTAACCTTTCAGTCTTTGATAAGGCTGAGACAAACTGAACTTGTGACCAGGTGGACCTTGCTTTTCCATGTGAGTAGTGTAGTTAACTGTGTGCATAAGCATACTGTCCCTCTTGGGAAGCTGATCTTGAGCAAGGCAGTGTTTGTTGCATGCTTGGACACCTCCTCTAGCTCCTCCCTGTGCGAAGGGTTTTCTGTGAAACTTGTATTGCCTTCTTGCTAATCCCCATCTTAGCTTGTACCCCCTAATCTTCACTGTTGAAGGTGGGGTTACCCTTTCCCAGGAGCCCAAGGATTCCTATGCCACTTCAGGTCTTGGCAGACCAGGTATAAACCCTGGGGAGGAAGGGGGCTGCTGCACCCAGAGTGTGTAAGGTGCTATCCAAGTTTTCCAGTGATATGTGAGTTGTGTCCGTTTCTTTTTGTCTCTGGTCAGAGATGGTCATCCTTATGTGTGACAGGCAGGTGGCAGTGCCTGGGAGGAAGGAGAGCAGCATCCTGTAGGGTGCCAGAACAAACACATTAGTTACCAGCACAGTGCTAGCACGCTCACCGAGACCCTTTTCTCCCTTCCTTCCATGCAGGAGATAATCCGGCACATGTCGGAGGCAGTGGAAGGACTTGTACGAGCCATTCCCTCAGACATGGAGCAGGAGAAAGCCATGTTGGTGCTAGCAATGGTCTTAACTAAAAAAGTTGCCAATACAATGCCCTCCCTTCTGCCTCGTGTCTTCAACACCACTGTGAACTACATCAGCCAGCAGTTTCACAACTACATTGCCAGAATGGTGAGTGCTGGGAATGGCAGTCCCTGTGTGCTGAAGGGGGTCATGTCACAGCTTCCGTTTGCCCCACTCACAGCAGCCGATGAACAGAGGGGCAGAGAAAAGAGATGTGATAGCTCCTCTCCTCTGTGCAGTCTCTTCAGGGAGCTGTGCCCTTCAGACTCAGGTTAATCATGCCTGCAGGGAAGGAAAGCCTGACCACAAACATGGTGCCCAAATGCCTTGGGCCTGAGGTCTCTGCTTTTGCCCTCCCTAGAGCTTGGCACAAGTGGATGGGGAAGGGAATTGCCCCCTGAAAAAGAGCACCAACAAAGGAACACTGGCAAATGGTATCTTCCTTCTGGTTTTCTGTTGGAGCCATAGCATAGGTGGAGGCTGAACAGCCAGGATGGAGGCTAGGGCATTTGGCCCCAGGTTCAGTAACTAACCTACCAGAGGAAGGGAGAGGGCATGTGCCTGAAGACATAGTAAGACTATACAGTACTTGAGAGCAGTGAGGGCTGTGATGCTACCACCCTGGGGAGCAGTGGTGACCCAGCCATGGCATGCTGCAGGTCTGTGGGCCGCTCCTGTGCTACAGCCTTGCTATAGTGTTGGCAGCAACCTGCAGAGGGACCCAGCTCACACTGTGTCATGAGACCAGGGAGCTGCCTTCTACAGGTCTTTGCCAAGCACAGTGTCACGTGAGGTGTCACTGAGCACTGTCCTCAGCTAAGTTCAGGGGTGCTGAGTTATCGCAGAGACCAGTCACCAGTGTCATTTTGGCCCTCATGCTGCCTTACATGGAGCACTGGGCAGGGAGGGCAGGCAAAGGGCTGCTGGCTGTCCACCACTCCAGTGTAGTTGCATCGAGAGGGGAGCAGAGGTGGGCACCAGGGACTGTTCCCCTGGGACTGATAGCCCATTAGCACAGGAAGGGGGTCTGAGGGGTGGTGGCAGAGGTGCGCATGGTTGGTGGTGCTGGGGGTCAGCAGGAGCTGCCTTGGCTCCTCAGGTGAGTGGCTGGGCACAGGGTGGCTCTCCAGCTACTCTGTTGTTAACACTGGTTCTGTTCTGTCTTCCCCTAGATGCATGAGTGAGCTCTCCAGCCCTCCATGTGGAGAATGTGCATTCCTGAAGACTTTTTACTTCATGTATGCCAATCACTTTCTGCTCTTACATAAGATACAGCTGTGAAAGGAAAGACAGAGCTTCAGTAGGTAGGCTTTTGTAGAGTAGCACAGCACTGATGGTAGCGCCAGCTCTGCCGTGCCTGTGAGGAGTAGTGCTTGCCCTCTCTCATCTTAAAATAGGGTGTTTTATTTCTTAGCAGTAGCAGACTTCATGCAGACCCTGGCTTGTGCCTCTAGAGGAAATGCTGTGGGCACAGAGCCTGCCCTCTCAGTGGTTTATTTTCTAATCAGCTGTGGCATTTTCCTCAGTTGTTGTCTTCCCAACCCTGCTCCTGGTGCTGCAGCTGAGCCATGAGTGTTAACTGTTCCCAGGAAGGCCTCAGACTGTAGAATGGGTGACTGATCAGTACAGGCCAGGAAGGGGGTGGAAAAACAGTCAGGTTTGGCTCAGTGGGGAGCTGGCAGCAAGGGAGAACAAGCCTAAAGGAGGTGTTGGGCCAGGGAAGGCTGAAGTAAAGATACTTCTGTATCAATCACCATAAACCTATGCTTGCTTGAAAATCAAATGAGAAACTGAAGGGCAGGGGTAGGTACAGGGCAAATTCTGCTGGGGAATGCAATCTGGATATGCTTGAGGAAAGGTGTTTAGCTTTAGGTGATCCTGCTATAAACAGAAAGGTATCAGCCTTGGGTCAGGAAGAGTCAGTGGCATCTCTTGTGAGTGTATTGCAGTCACATCTCAGGTTCAACAAACTTGGACTCAGGTTGTTTGATAGTACCTGTCATCACACACATGGTGGCAAAGTCTTCACCTGTGATCCAGCTGCCTCGGACTTTGTAATGTTGTAAATATTTTGTAGGGTTTTTAACTTAAATAAACCTGTCAGTTCTCGTGGCAGTACCGCTCTTCATTTCAGTTTCCACCTGGATTTATTTCCAGTGGTGCTAGTCTTTTGTGCAAGTACTCATAGCATTTCTCTCATTTACTGCCACTTATGGTAGAACTCTGCTTCTGGCCTTGGGTAAGTAAAACCATTGTTTTTCTTCCTTTTGGTGCCTGCACTGGAGCAGGGAAGGGGGGGCAGAAAGCACAGAAGTAATTTACACGTGGATTTTGAAAACTGTACCATTTATTAAAGTGCAACCGGGGGCATGGTCTTACAGCAGTGTCCCATGAGCAGAGGGAAAAAATGCACATACCCCTTCACTCAAACTGAATGTAGAGCAATGAAGCTGGAAAGAACTAGTAAAGGTGGAAACACTTTTATTCACCAAATGGCACAAGAAGCTTTAGCCAGTTTTCCCCAAGAGGGCTGCACTTGCATATAAAGAGGAACAATATGACCAGTTCCTTGTATAATGGGTGACTTGAGGATCAGTCAGGGTCTCTTCCCCCCCAGGCAGGCCTCTCCAGAATAGAATCTGACATCCCTGCAAGTCCATGACTATGCTTACACCCAGAAGCCTAGTAGAAGATAGATAGTCCCTAACATGCATGTTTCAGAGTCAGTCCCATTAGTCTTTGCTACTTAACAAAGCAAGTGGCATAGTTTTGGTCTGAGTGGGTTTTAGCTTTACACTCAAATAAAAGCTTGTACTGTAAGTTAAAAATGGGGACAGGCCCCCTAAATGTATAGCAGTATGATGCATCCTCTGCAGCTTGTTCTGTCCAAACCAATAGTGCTCCTTCCCTCCCCTGCAGATACTGCAGGGAGATCAGAAGCAGCTTCCACTGGAAGCTAACTGTAGCTCCCTCACTTCTACAGGTGTAACCATAGGCCTCTTCCTTGGAGGAAGCCAGGCAGCCTACCTTAGAGACCAAGGGAGGGTCAGCTCCAAGTAGGAAAACAGTGATAAAGTGATATACCTGGGCTGTGTGGTGGTGTGGTTCCCCTGGGCTCACCCTGTCCAGCCTGCTGCAGTTCCTATACCCCAGCTGAGCACACCAGTCAGGGGAGGTCACTGGAGCAGTCACACACACACTTGAGTGCTGCTGCCCAGAGCCAGCTCTGCAGCCTCTGCTCTATATGGGCCCAAGAGTCAAGGAGTGGGGACTTAAATCTCATACCACCACACCCCACACCCCCGTTTTTTAATGATAATAGAGAGCTTGCACTTTGAAGCACAGGTATGTACAGGGAGTCAAAGCAATACTGTTCTCGTAGCTTTCCCAGTGCTCAAATTAAGCAGACTAAGCCAAATTAAAGTCATGCACAGCTCCTGCTTTCGCTAGGCACAGGAGATAATGTGTCACCTCTCCATGTTTCACTGGGACCCACTTTATCCTGTTGTGCAGCCTACTGGAGTAGACACTACTACTGTTGTATGTGTCTGCACCTGGTGTGGAGTAGACACATACAGGTGATTTGGCCTGCAGCATGTTTCATGCCTGACATGAGACATGCTGAAGACCTGGCACAGCAGCTGGGCTGTGGTCACCCCTCCACACACCCCACAGCAGCAGAATCAAATAGCTCTGTAGCTTGGGCTTGCTCTGGTCAGTGAGTTGAGAGATGATGCTGCCAGAAGCACCCCTAGGTTTTGTGCCAGAATAGCAAGATCTCCTCACTAGGGCTGTGCTAGTACTGCTGGAGCTGAAATTACATGTCAGGGAGGGTTGTAACTCCAGCTTATTTTGTTTACTACAAGCCTTAAATTGAAAAAAGAACAAACTTAAGAACCTCAGTTTGTCCAGTACTAATGAAATTTTACATAGGTGGCCATTAGAAAGCATTGCTTAGTGTGAAATAGTCTAAAGTATTAACCTCACTGCAGTTGGAGCCATGTGGAAAGGAAGGACCTAGGATTCTGGCAGCAGAACATTGCCCTGTGAAGGAGTGCTTGCAGTGACAGCTTTCATCAGCCCTTGAGCCCAGCCCCAGCCATGATGAGAACTCAAGCCCTCACAAGCAGCAAGGCTGGAGTCTTGTAGTAGTAACTTGCTCTCCAGAAGGCAGGTTAGGAAAGAAACAGCCAACCACCACAACAAGAGGCACTTCATCTCCAACCAGACTTTACACTGGTATCCAACCCAGGAGCAGACTGTCTGCTGCATTGCTGGCGCAGTGCTAGGAGCTGGTGACTCCCAGCAGAACAGACAGAGGGCTGCAGCAGAAGTGGTTCTGTCTTGGCTCTGGCCTGGGCCATTGGGCCAGAGTTAGTGTTTAAGATCTAAGTTACCATTGGCATTTTTCAGCAACCAAATTGGCACCCTGAGGACTCCTACTGGGTGTCCACCCTGCCCAAAGGGAACTGAAACCTGATGTTTCCAAGCTGCCATTCTGTATGCTCAGCAGTATTCCTGTTTTGCTGTAGCTGAGCAGGTTGGCACTGCTGCACCAACTACAGCCCTGCAGCACAGAGCTGCTGCTGTTCAGGGATTTTAGATGGCAGGAGTCCACCCCGGGCTCTGTGAACAGTGGCTTTGTGCCTGCTGCTTGGGCTGTTGTGCAACGGGATTCTGGGCTTCAGCCTTTGCTCCCAGCCTGTTGAGGGACACTTGCTGAGGGCAGCCCTTGCCCAGCTCCCAGCAGCAGCACCCAAATGAGCACAGCTTAGAGTTAAGCACAACTGAATTTAAGTGGCACCATCTCTTGAAAGCCTTTTCCTTGGCAGCCCCTTGTTTAGCACTGTGGTTCCGTAAGTATTTACCACTTTTTTCACAGATCCAGTCCTCTGCTGCTTTAGCATCTCAGCTTCACGGTGTGCTGCAGACAGGGACAAAGTGAAGAAAGAACGGGTCTAAGGTAGATACTTTGTTAAGGTACAGGCCACTCAAGGACAGATATTGAGGCACTTTTGGGAAGGGGATAAGCAACACAAGTGAGAGTAATTCTATATGCCCTTTCATAAGTGTAAGTGTAGAGCTACTGCCTTTCCTCTTCAGCTGCAAGGGAGCCACTGAAGAGAAGTTGTTTCACATGGCTCAGGGTAATTAGACCCTGCAGTTCAGGATTACTTCAGTATACTTGAAGATGGGGAGAAAGAAGAAAAACCCTTCCTTTATCTAACCCACACCTGTAACAGAGCAAGCAGCCTGGCACTCATGTCTGTAAGAATGGTGTCATCTGAGCTTTTGTGACTTCCACAGGGCCTGTCCCAGCTCTGACTGCAGGGATCCAAATTCAGTAGAATTCAAGTCCATAACTGAGCTCTTTTTGTCAATGGAGTGTTCCCAGAGGAAAGAGACAGGGACTTTGTCATGTGTAACTGTGTGGTCTGTGGAAGGGAGGAAGAAGAGGGTACAAATTCTTGCTGACTTGTCAAATCTACAAGACCCTAAACCAAGAAGAACATAAAGGACCAGGTAATCAAACTGCACAGTGCAGCCGATGCTCCACTAAATCTAATGTCAGGCTTTTGCAGCACCAAGAAAACATGCAACAGAACAAAGGAATTTATTTTCCTTACTGCTGCTGCCACCTTCTCCTCCTGTGTGTAGAAGAATGTACTTTTCATTTAATGCCCTGCTGGACACCCCGTGCCAACAAACTAGGGATGTCTTCTCTACCCGGTGTGGATTTATCCTCCTCAGTCCTGTCCCCATCTCCCACACTACAACTGAAAACTGTGCAGATAGAAGGGCTAAAACACCACCATCCCTGCTCCCCCTCAGTCTGTACACAAGCTGTCTGGCATGGCCACAAAATCCATCTCAGCTTCAGGACATGCATGGGTACTTCTGTGTAACCTGCTGCATGGCTGCACATGGGGGATGTCCCAAGTGCAGGTGCAGCCTCTTCTGTAAGAAGAGGCTGAGTAGGTCAGGTCAAGAACAACCCTTCCGTCTCCCAACACCAATGAGCAAAGCATCAGGAGAGGGGCAGCCTACCCTGATGCAGGGGTTGTGAAGCAGCCCTTGCCACATAGGAACAAGCAGGTGCCCTCACAGACTCTGTCAGCTGAAATACGCACTGTTGGGACATGTGAAATGCAGCAAACCTGTAAACACTGCCTGTACGTGATGAAAGGAACATAAAGACACCTCTCCCTGGAAGGTCCCATGAGGGGCTAGGATGGCAGACATCAGAATTGGTGGCATGAGGAGATCCCAGAGACCCATTCTGGGCATGCAGCGCAGCAATGGGAATACCAGCAGGGTATCAGGAAATGGCAAAAAGGAGTCAATTCTGCTTTGCAACATGATAAAGGGCTTCTTTTTCTGTTAAGGCTGACCTGATGTCATTTGTATGTGGATAAAGAGCAATCAGTGATCAACAGTGGCATCCAGAACCCCAGAGCTCCTGAGTTCAGTCCACAGCAGCAGTACACACACAACAATCTCTCCCCTTAATATTCAACTTCACACACGCTTTCCAAAATCCAGTGAGTTTTCAAAAAATATCCACTCTCATCAAAGCTTCAACACAAAAATTTCCAGTCTGCCAGGTTCTGACTTCCCAGCATCCTGGGATACAGGGGGAGATAGGAAAATATAGCAACAATATCCTAAAATACAGAATGTGCTAAAATCTCTCCATTCTCAGCTCACTTAAGAAACAGGTTCAGTAGGAGACGTCCTCTAGAGAAGGTTATGCAGAATGAAGTACCCTGTCTTTGTGCTCATGAAGAGTCAGCTTCCTGTAAGCCCGAGTCCCCTCTCTCCTGTCTCCACCTGGTCCAAGCCCCAGTACCAGCACAAGCCCTCAGAGCTGTGCTGCTGCTTTGGCCAGGAGAGCCCAAGGTCTGGCGCACAGAGCTGCAGCATGGACAGGAACAGACACAGACACACAGAGAGGCGCACCCGATGTAACTAATGTGTATGGCAGTACTCGTTTCCCTCCATGCACACTGGAAGTGTGATGCCTGCTTTTTGCCAAAGTAACTTCCTCATCATTTGAGAACCTGGAAGTTCAGTTAGTCACAGGCTCAGCATTGCAAAGAAAATCACACTGAACACAGCTCAGGTCAGCTAAGGAACTGGCAGACAGAAGAGATGTTTAATGCTGTTTTGCTGAGTTACCTGAATCCATTGCCTTATGTACCTAGGATTCTGTCACAGCCAAGACCAAGTTAGGACTAAATACACTATGCTTAACCAGGGAAAGACAGTACAGACTGCAGCATGGTACAGGACAGCAGAGCCTTTAACTTTTGAATTGCACAGGCCTCGCTTCCACATAGTTTTGTTGTATCTTGGCTGAACATACCCTGGTGTCACAATTCTGATTAGAATGGCACTGTGTCCAGCTTGAACTCTGCACCTCTGGTAACTCACGGAGCTAATGGATTCTCAAACCAGCAAAGAGCAGCTTCCCTTCTGGGCAGCCAAAGCGCATCCTGCACCTCTCCCCCAGGAACACCCAGATGCTCAGAGATAATACAGCTATCAAGAGGCAGCATCTTCACAGGATGGGGCTCCAGTAAATGTGAGTGGCCAAAACCGCTGTGAGAAGAGGTAAGAATAAGCACTGTCCCACTGGGGCTTAGGAGGAACCTGCGAGGTTACAAGGAGCAGTGCTGTACCTGAGAAGAAGCCGAGACAAAAGGGAGACCAGCCTCTCGCTACAGGACTCAGGTTGGCTAATGTTTGTTTGGGAGGGGGGGCTCAGGGGCACAACAAGACAGCACAGCTGCAATAGCGGTCAGCCTGAGAAGCCACAAACTCCAGGGGTTGGCAGCGGCTGGCTCTCCCCTTCCCCTGGGGATTGATTCTCTGTTCCAGTTCCTAGAGTACGAGCGCCCCTTTCTTCAGCACCTGCAGTTCTTAAATTTGCAGAATTTATTGTTGTTTTTTAAAAATACCCCTGTGCTTTAATCACGAAAAACCAGTCCCCGCCCCAAATCTACTAAAAACGTGATTGTCCATAGCTGGAGGCTTACTGAACAACCTCACCCCATCACCAGTAAGTTACTCAAACGTCCAGTTAAACAGCAGGCAGCTCAACCTTTAGGGAACACAGCTACAAAAATGGGATCGTGCTCTCTTCTCTCTTCCCCCTCCTCCTCCTCTTCCTCACGAGAGCCCCCTTACTTTTTCCTAAGCGCCAGCGCTACTCCAACTGCTACAGCTAGTATGGCCACCGCAGCAGCCCCACCATACAGCAGTATAGATTTCCCTTCTGGCAGTAGGATAGGCTTCTCCTCTGCAGCGGAGGGTTTCTCTTCCATTTCTTTCCCTACTTTTTTTTCCCCTGGAAGCAGTATTTTCTCAGGTTCTGGTGCAGCCTTTTCTTCTGATGAGGTTAACTTTGGAACAGGTTTACTTAGTACGGGGGTTTCAGGTTCAACAAGCTCTTCAGCCTCTTTTCCCTTTTCCTCCTGTTTTGCACGCAGCAGTGAGGAGGGGTGTGCTTTTTCAGCAGCAGCAATTTCAGCTGGAGGTTTTACCTCCTGTGAAGGAGCAGGGGGTTCTGGAAACACTGCCTGCACTGTCTGTGCAGCACCAGCTGCCACCACTGCCTCCTCAATCCCCTCTGGAATCTCTTCCTTCTCCACGTGAACGATATCTGAGTTAGAAGAGTTGTTCTCACTCCTCTCTTCACCCCCGCCGTTGCTGTCCAGGCTTTTGACTTCTTCAGGATCCATGGCCACTTGCTGCCAGGACTCGGGTCCCAGGGAGACCGGCAGGCTCTCTGTGTGCCAGCTCTGGCTCGCTGACAGAGACACGGGCAGGCTCTCGGACTGCCACGACGTGGTCACCGTGGGGGACTCCGGGGGGCTCACCTGTCCCGAGTTGTCACTGGTCAGGATGTAGATGTCATTGCTGTCCTCAGCGATGAGCCCAGGGTACTCTTCCTCTTCAGATTCCAAAGTAAAGACCGTCCCCTGTGAATGAAAAGGAGGACACAGCATATGAGCAATGGCTTCAGCACTGCCTCCCCTGTATGGGAAGGAACAGGATACCTAGAAACTCAGCGGGGCTGAAGGAAAGATGAGAGGGCTTCTCAGCAGTGGCGGCTGTCTGACCTACATGTTAGAAGAGATTATGAAATCCAGCTGGCATTGCCAGGGAATGGGACCACTTGTAAGAGCCTTGCTGGGAACTCCTCCTCCCCTGACATTACCACATCGCTAAGTACATCACCAAAACATACCATGTGGGCATTATTAACCAGAGAGCAAGATACCAAAGTCTGAAACCAGACTGAAACAGAACAAAGAAAGCAAACACAAGTACATGAGCCCAACTAAATACCACTCCCTTCTCTAACTTACACAGGTGCCCTGTACTGCCTGTTCATTTGCATCTAACAGCATTTCTCTTACGTTAATTAGACCACATTTCCAGTGCGACCTGAAGCCTGTATTTCTGCTTTGTAGTAACAAGCTGGAATCTACATTAATTCTAGTATTTTACTACAAATTTAGCTATTCTTTTGGAAGTTCATTGTCCAGGACTGTCATCCTAACTTTGGCAACTTAAAACCAGCAATGAGCAGTCTCCTTCCAATGGTTTCCCATTTCAAGACACCTCCTTGGTTGTTACACAACAAATGGATCCAGTCAGTGATGTGTGAGGAATTGATCCAAGTTAAACACACGCATTCCTTACTTTGCTGACCATGATCAGTGTCCAGCCTGGCCCACTGAGATGCCCCCAGTGTGCGAATACAGACTAGGGGTGAAGCAGGGCCAGCAGCAGCACTGATGCCTAAAGAGCTAGATTGATACCAATGTCCTGCTTAGAGAGCAGGACAATGCATTTCAGCTTTGGCAACTCCCAACTATCACTTAGTCCCTAATATGCAAGGAGTTCAAGGCCTACAGGTTGATGGTTTCTAACTTGGAGTAGCCATAAGGCAGCAATGCACTTTTCTCTGAGCGAAGCTGAAGAGGACTCCCTTCATACACGGGTGTACTGTGCCCAGACACACTGCAGCTCCTCACTTCCCAAGGAGGAGAAAGGGTCTCCATACACACAAAAAAAACCCAAAACCACCTCAGAAGGAGTTGGCAGGCACAGGAGAGACAGCCCAGGCACTGCTCTCATAGGCAGTACCTGCAGCGAGAGCAACTGATGCAGAAGGGGAGTCGTGGCAGAAGCACCAACCTGGCACTTGGGAGAGCTGTGCAGCTTAGGCAGTATTTCATAGTGGAAATTACCACTGTACCAATAACTGTGTGAAAAGGCATCAGCAGAGACTGAGCTGAGTATGGGACCGAGGTTTCTCTATCCACTCTCCCCAAACATCTCAACACACCTTTTTGCAAAACTTGATGGACCCATTCGTGGACGTTCCTACAACAGTGGAAGCTGTAGTACAGGATAGCACAGGGAACATAAGGATTTCATCATGTTATTTTAGCAGGGGTGGGATGTAAATCTCAGTTCAGTCCATGGAATTTTGGAAGATATTTGTGCATGAGCAAAGGAATCATAGAACAATAGAATGGTTTGGGTTGTAAGGGATCTTAAAGATCATAAAAGGAACTTTTCTTCATCAGTTCCTTTAAATTGCTTGGCTGTGGGAAACATCATCCAGTTCAGTAACATGTTCAGAAACTCCCAAGAGAAATGATGCAGAGTTCCTCAGGGGAAGGGTTAAAAGCTATCAAGCTCTCACCAACTACTAAAAAGATCACCACAAAGTCTTGATCCAGAATGAAATCGAAATTAATAAAGCATTACATTTGTGACAATGCTCAGATACCACACACCCCGCAGCAAACCCAAAGCAAGTTCTGCTCTGTGAGCACTGACAGGCAGTTCAAGTCTGGATATAGAAGTCATGTTCCACTACATGAACTATATTTGGCTATATCTCTTTTGAAATGCCATTAAAACAAAACAGAGCCTTACGACCTAGGAGGAAGCAACCAGCATTGCAAAGTAAGGCAATGGAAAAGAAGAGCCAAGACACTAAGTGAAGGCAGAGGTTACCCGATACAGAGAGTCCAAATGCTGAGCAGCACAGGCTGGAGCTGCTGTGCAGCACGTGAGGACAGGGCTCCACTCAGCACTGACCTGTCCTGTTCCAGCAGATGCCTGAGACTAACACAGCAGGAGGCAGGCACTGTGGTGTGCTTCTACCATCATGTGCTGAGGATGGAGGGGCAGCCAGTCCAGACACCCTGAGATTGTACATTCGCTCCTTTGGTCATCAGGGTTTTCTCTGGATGTTGATTAAGTAGGAAATATTCTCACTGTAGTATCAGCTACTAAGAGACTCCCTCATGCTGCCATGACTGGTTCAATATGAAGCATGTAAAATACATTCCAATGCCACAGTATGCTGCTGTGGGCCTCTGGCGACTGTTGTGAACTTCTTTTCAGTAATGAACTAAACTAAACACCAACTAGGGGCCATATTCTGACAGCCTAAATCCCCCTAGAAGGCATACGCTGTACAGCAGTGAAAGCCAAGTGCCTCTGAGCAGTGACTCAGCAGCCATGGCAGGGTGGAGGGAGCCGCCTGTACTCCATGGGGATAGCTGGGAAGATAGAGGCTGCAGTGAAATTTAAGTCATCCTGATGCTCTTATGTATTTCTCCAGCCTCTTCTTCTGCTCTGCTCCCAACCCACCACTCCCAACTTTTACCTTTCCTCTCATAAGGAAAAACAAAGTTGTTATTTGAAAGGAAACCAGAGATAGTTTGACCATAATAAAGAGGAATAAGTAATACAGATAAAGTACCAC
This sequence comes from Agapornis roseicollis, assembly GCA_002631895.1. NCBI lineage: Eukaryota > Metazoa > Chordata > Aves > Psittaciformes > Psittacidae > Agapornis > Agapornis roseicollis. Next base: position 28,571 of record NDXB01021722.1, on the reverse strand, counting down.
CACACCTACTACGTGGCCAGTAGTGCCCAGACACAGCAAAGTATCTTAGTTCAGTATGATGTAATAGGAGATCCTCAGCAGGTTAACAAACAGATGGGAAGGCAACACTGACAAACAAGGATAAGGCATTGGTTATGATAGTTTTCCGCATGTATCAGGGCATTTTTGAAAGGCCACACGTTTTTCTGGACCACCTTCACTGGAGATGCACTTCTCACAACAGACAGAGAAGAGCTGGGTCTATGCTGTGGGTAACATCCAGGATAAGCTGCTTTGGAGCGAGTAAGGAAATGAAGGGATGGTAATACAGGGAACGTGGACAACCCTGAACATTTCGGGTGCCTTATTAATACGTGTAGCAAAACTATACACCCATCCTGCCCTCAGCAGAAGGAAGGGCCTAAGAGGCTCCAGCAATTTATTGTTTGCTTTTTCCACACAGACTGCACTGACCTCGGAAGTTACCAGTCACTGGCTCCCTATAAATCAGAGCCTTATAAAGCCTCCTGATTCCTTTCTGTCTTTACAGACAATTTAACTTCCATGTCAGTGCCTCGGGGACACGACTCCAAGGTTGGAGAGACAGGTCACCCAAGGTTGGAGAGACCTGGGGGGAAGCTCACACTGCCTGTTGATGGGCAATTTCACTACTTTCTCATTAAAAGGTCATGAAGTTTCAATTAAAAAGTCGGACAATAACAGGCATTATTTGGGATACAGGATTAATATTTCTTGAGCTGAATTAAGAGTTAATTGAGAAAGTCAAGAGGATAAAGCTAAGATTTTGTGCTGATTCTGTTGAGGTTTGTATGGGGTTTTTTGTTGTATGAGGTTTTTTTATCTTTTAAAGCAGCTGCAATAAACACTGAATGACATTTAGGACAAGTCTCTCAATTCATCTACAGATGTGACCCAGAAGCAAAGCTCCCAGAGAGAGATTAATTCAGGACACGATGGAACATGTGGAAGGATATTTAATAACCCGAGGCCTTCTATAAGCTCTGGACTTTAGATTAAACACTAAATAACAAATATATGTGAACAGTTTTTTATCTGCGCTGTTTATTGTAAATGGATAATCTACTGCTCCAGAAAATTAGAGCTCCTCTTCCTCAGTTTTGGGATAGGAGACCTGCAGATGTGGGGAGTGCTTTTTCTCATCCAGCATACCAACATAACCACATCAGGTATGACTAGAGAAGCAAGAGTAAGTCCTTCACTGCAGCACCCTGCCACTCCCAATCCCAACCACTGCCACTTGAGAGAAGAGTTGGCACAAGTTACAAGGACAAGGAGAACCGGATAGTTCCCTTCTTGGCTAGACCACAACAAGGATGGTCCACACAGCATGTGAGGCAGTCTTGAGGGGAAGAGCAACTTAATTCTCTCAAGGTGGCATTTGCAGGACTAAAATGAGCTACCAAAGTCCATCATTGTCCTCAGCCTATGGGGTTTAACTTGAAGTTTTCCACAAGACTTGTAAAAGTGACAGAAAGCGCTTGTAACAAATGTGCTAGACTTGCCCCCAGGGTAGGCTATAGCCCTGTGCTACAGGGTGAGCTACACCAGACCACTGTGAACTGGTAACAACATAATGAAAAGTATCTGAAAGTTCCTCCAGTAAGCAGAACCCATCAGTTTGGATTCAGCTGTATCCTGCCTCTGTCAGTAACCTGGACTTTGCTGAAAATCACTCTCAGCAGTGGATTCAGAACACTACCAGTCTTTAGCATGTAGTAGAAATTGCTACTTAAATAAATCCCTGTCAAGTTTCAATTATGATTTAAAGAAAGCAAACATAACACACACAAAGTAAATCAAGACTTGGCAACTGACTCTGCTGATGACTATACTATTTTTCACTGTTTTCTGATAGGTCTCTTATTAAGTGCATAAACTGACTTACTAATTATAGTATCTTTGCTAAGCAGCAAAAACTTTGACTACACATAAGGAAAGAAAAGAAAGAATCCTTATTTACTAGAATAATACTTTCAGCCTGATTTCTGTAAAGGTGCTTCTGGTGGGAATAGTTATTCAAATCAATATTCTGAATGTTTCAAAGAGAAAAGTAACTTTTTTTCTCCCCCTATAAAATTAGCAGGAGTATCAGTGCACATTGCATCTATAATGGAGATTGTTCTTAGGTAACAAATGGGAAGAGGACCCCATCACGGTGTCTGATGGAGCATTTACTGCATCTTAAAGAAAACTGCGAAAGCCCTGCCCTCTAAGCTCAGACCAGATACATGCAAAACAACTGTGTCTAACTGCTGTAGAAGCTGCGTGTATTCTTCTAGGGTTTGGATTCGGTTTAAGTGCTCTTAAAAGCTCAGGTGCTCTTAAAAGCTAGTCCCTCTAGTTCAGTTCTTAAAGTACAGACAGGCATGGTAACAGTAACTGTGATGGTGTGGATAGGCAACTCATACGAAACTCATCTCTGAAGACACAATAATAAAGCCCTTCCTCAAAAGACTACAGAGCCCAGCAAGCCACAGATACATCCCAGATCTTGAATTTATCTAGCACAGGAAAACATTCTGTACACGGATCACAGAGGAGTGCTACCCTGTAGGAAAAAGTACCTGTGTCCCCTGAACCATTTTTCCTCTCTGAAACTACACAGACCTACACATAATCCCCAATAAAAAGAGCACCTTGAGGTACAGGAGGAAACATTGCCAGAATGCAATGTCCCAGGAGAGCCATCTTTACTATGACAAAAATTCAATGTGCTCAACACAGCCAGGAACTTTCTTAGGTGAGAGCACTGACTATCTTGTCACATAACTGACCACAGACAGAAAGCAGGTTCAGTCATTGCTTTCCTCATACCAGCAACAGTGTGAGCACCAGGAACTCATCAAATGCATTTGTACCTAAACTCTAGTGTCTGCAAAACAAAAGGCAATGAGCGATGAACTGGCCTGTGTCCGGGGATCCTCCCTCTGGGGAAACAAGCAAACTTCCCACAGTAACAAATCTCCCAGGAGAAGGGAATGTGCTTGTTGTATGATTTCTAACTGTAACAGAGGAGCACCCTCCTCTATTATTATTCACCATTGCCATAGAGAAGTGCTGCTTCTGCTGGGGTGTCAGCAGGCAAAGGCTGTGCCCACATACAGGGTAAGGACAGCTCCGCTCCCTCCTGCAGCCCACACCAGGCTGCAATTCCTTCTGCTCTGTTCCTGTCCACAGGCCCAGACCTGACAGCATTGCCCTGCTAATCCTGCAGAGAAATGGATTATAAAGGGGCAGCTGGCAACACCCAGATCAATCAATTAGAACAATGCATTAAAAAAAGAGTAACAGAAAATCCTCAGGCATTTACTGTAGTATTTGTCTGTTTGAAGCTGTCAAGATAGTTGGAGCAAAGAGAAACAGATTCCACAAATAGAACTGTGCTTTTTATTAAGGAAAACAAGGTCATGTGAAGCGAATCAAAACACACTGATATTGCAGCCACTGCTCTCATCCCCTTCAAGGAATGCTCTGACTAGAACAGCCTGAAGAAATGATCCTATTCCTTCCCCTGCTCTCCAACATAACCTCTACTACCTGCTGAGAGTCAGCACCAAAGCAACACCCTTAAGGTTGGAGCCTTATTGGTTTACACTGAAGTAAGTTCAGATATTTAGACACCAATTCTTCAGACAGACTGCTCTGAACTTGTTGGGAGGGGAAAAAGCAAATTAGATCTAGTTGCTCCTTGATCATTCAAGTTCTTTCTCCTTCAGCCACAATGCTTAAAAAATAACACAATCTGTTACCATACCAAAGAAGTTACACACAAATAGAAGCAAGCACTGCAGCATGCCACGATACAAGCATAAAGTAGAATTATTTTGAAAGGAGAGCTCCTTTCTAGGACTTCCCTAATTAAAAACTGTCTTTTCTGGCATCTTTACCATGTTTAACTTCTCTCTCCTCCAGCGGAGCACGTCTCTCTATTTCTGCATTGTCATTCTCAAGCAGACACCTGGACTGCTGCAGGAGGTTTTAATCTCCAGCGCGGCAAACTGCCGCCTCACTTCCCCAGGATGACAAGTGTATCTGTACTCTTTTTGCCTTCCACATTATTAACAGGCTCCCCGTACACACATTATTCAATCATCAACAGCAAAAAAAACCCATCAAAACTGGCAGGAAGGCCCAAGACAAAACATTGGGAACAGAAAGCAGCTCTCTGAGGCTGAGATAGGAAACTGTAAACACTGGGAATATTTCATGCAAATTTACTTTTACTCTCTTCAACATGGGCAGTTAAGTAGTTAAATTCAAATCAAGGTCTGACCATCACAAGAGAACCCTGGGAAGGCAGGGACAGTTTCATTTAAGAGTCACAAACACAATTACCAGCCTCTTAACTAAGATACGTTTTTAACCAAACACCGATAAACACTGACTGCATGCACTTACTCCACCTCTTTTCAAACAAGTGAAAAGCAGATGGGCTTGTAACATGAATGTGAATCTGAGGGGAAGGAGAAAAAAGGCACCTAGCTTGCAAGTAATCCTATTCTTTTGCCTCCTTACAGATACATCCAGACTATTTCAATATAGGTGAAATCTAACCTTGGAAACCAGGATCTGCAGACCTTGAGAAGAAATAAATTATCTGGGAGGAGGAGGAGCAGGAAAGGAAGAGGAAAACAATCCTTACCAACTGACTGGCCTTACTGTGCACTTTTCCAGGAGACCAAGAATTGCTTCTGATGCAGCAGCATTCAGCCCTGGAGAAGTCAGAGCAAACTGCAAGGGGAGGTATGAAGAGGGAAGGGAGGAGAAAAGAGGAGAAGGGAGGGAAGAGGAGGAAAGGGGAGGGGACAGCACATACACTGAATGGCAGCTTGTTGAGCCCTAACACTGCTTTTGGGAGAGTGAACAAAGCTACTGCTAAATTAGGCTGGGAATCAGTTTGCGATGGTTCAAGATGGTAAGGGGAATGAGATGTCAGTATGATCATTTGGGTTCAAAACAGAGAGTCAGGAGGAAGAAATGTGTGTCCCTACATGTGTCTATTTAGAGAACCAGGAATGCCAAACATGCTTCAAAGAAGAGATCATACTAAAACTTCAAGTGAAGCAGGGTAAATGTAAAAGCTGCAGCCAAATCTTTCACTGCAATCAGTGAAAGAGGGAGGTTGTCCAGAAGAAAGCAAAATGTCCTTGCTCTCCTCCTACAGTCCTCCAAACTCAGCTTGCATCTACCTGAAAATCTAAGAGATTGTAAATTAGATGGAGTAATGACTTCATCTCTTCATTCACATTTATGTTGCCACCTGTACCCAAACACATATGCAGTGTACTACAGACATTCCTACACCAAAGACACTCACCCAAAAGCAGTAAAACAGACCTAGGGGAAGTGGAACAGAACAAATTAGAGCTGTTTCAACACATGACCTCATCACCACATCTCTGCAGGACTGGGATGAAAATTCAAAAAGCAATTTCTCATCTCAAAGGCTCTACCTCTCTGGTTCCCAAAATCTCCCACTCCTTACAAGCCGCACTGAGTTCTTGATATCTACTGCCAGCTATCCAAGTCATTAACCTTTATTCCCTTGGGCTAGCAATTCTGTTTCAAGCTAACTGCTGTCCACCATTTGATGCTTTCCTGAACCTACAAGCCTCCTGAGCCCACAAAGCAACTTCAAGTCTTGCACACACGCAGAACCTTGTGATCTCTTCCAGCCGCATCGTGGCTGCACAGCATGACACAGCAAGTGGACCACTAGATGACACAGCTCTAAAGTTCTGACTCCACATATCTGCAGTGGGGCACAGGAAGGGCTCAGCTGACCCCTTCCTTCTGACTAGCTACTTCCCTCTTTGCAAAGGTTGACTTCAATCCAGAAATTGAGGAAGATCCTGAATTAAGTGGTGTTAAGGGAAAAGACAGCACCAGAGGCACTACAGTTATTGAGGTGTGCCCCTGAAAAGCTGATTCCTGTGAAGCTCTTCTCTGCTTCTGATCCACAAGCAAACAGACAGCCTGTTCTGCTGTCTTCTCAGTTTTAAGACCCATCTCCACAGTGCTCCAGAATAAGACAAAAAATTGAACCTCTTACTTCACAGAAATGTCATTCGCTGGAGACTCCCAGGTTTATACACTGCCCTTATGGCTTCAGCAAAGTATTGCTGACAACTTGATCCAGCACACACAGCCCCCGTGGTAGATGCTTATCTTTAAAAATGCAAACCACTTGGCCGATGGCTAACAGCCTGCCAGGCATTTCTGCCCTGGCCCTTCTGAGAAACACACCCTTACCCCAGAGCTGCCATCCCACAGCCCTGGAACAAGCCAAGACAAAAAGGAACATTTTCTTTGCAGGGAAAAAGCAGATCAATAAACCCATGTATTCCCTTCCTCCACATCAAGCCACAAGCCCAGTGAGTCCCCAGCCCCAAACCCAGAGCAACTCAAAAAGGGTTAGTGCAGCTACATGAATTCAGCTGGAAAGGATTTTCATCACCTTGTCTCTTTCCTTGCCTCTTCTGCTGTTTCAAAAATAGCTCTGGCTTGTTTGCTGTACTGCTTATGTCAGTCTGATTTTATGCCTGACTGGATGTATACAGACAAGCTCGCAGCCCCGTTAAACACCAACTACCCAGATCCGTACATACATGCACAGTCACACAAAGCACCATCCCCTCCCTTCAGAGGCCATGCTGGAAAGCTGCTTGCTTTCAGAGGCTTTGTGCTGTATTAAGTATGTTCGTAGCAGACCTCGAACAGGGGCTAAAGAACACACCACAGCCTTTTCTGAGGTTAAAACAAAACAGGCAGAAAAGCAAAGCAGCCCTCCGTCTTACAGCTGCAAGTAAGGACCTTCCCTGGGATGAAAATATGTGGAAACAAGAGTGCATTTATCACATGACCTAAGGTGATTTGTCTGCATGCTGTTAGTGTTTCTGTCCATTAAAGACAAACAATCCCTCCCAAAGGCCTTGTTGCCAGGAAGGGATATGGGAAGGTGAAGATGTGCAGAAATACCAGAAGAAGCTACTCTTAAAAACCCCTTCAGGTAAAGTCCTGATCCATGAGAAGCTGTCTGAATGAGATTTTTTCCTACAAGCACTTTTTAATCACTGGGTTTTCCTGAGCAGCTTTTCTTTTTTAGAATAAATCAACTTGCTGGAGCCATTTCACTAATCCCAGATTAATTCCATTCAAATCTGGCATCCTTCCCAAACCCAGTCATCTAAAACTCAGCCTTCAAGACCCAGCTCATTGGCTGTGAGCTGCCAACGTGATGTATTTTTAAACGAAACCACCTCAGCATGCCATGACTCAGAACACTGGTTACTATGAATTGAAGATTTCCACAAGGAAATACAGCACAAGAATGTTGGTTGCTCATTCTATCCATGTTCCTATATAGTGATAAAAATCACAATATGCGTTAGCTATTTTATCACTTATTATAAAAGTAAATTAATACCTACATACATTTCTGTATGGACTGCTCCCCAATTAATTATCTGCAAAAAAACCCTCTGAAATTTAAGAGGGAAAAAAAATGTATCATTTCCAGCAGTCACTAGAGCATGAATATACTGTCAGAAAGATAGGCCTCTGGGGCACAGTATCTCTTGTTACAGGTGTTTGCTTCTACATGCAATCCCGTATGTGTATCAACAGGAAAGAACAGGCAAACAAAAGCTTACCATATAGCAACAAACTAGCATCTTAACACACAGTGCAGAAAAACTAGTTGCTACTTGACATCTCAGGACCTCTTCAGTTTCAAGAGCAATCCAACAGGCCAGACTTGCAAAGAACTGGAACAAACTGCCTGAGTAAGTCATTGAATTCAATCCCATAGGTCTTTAACGTCAACCTCAGAAATAAATGGGTAAAAATCAGCTCTGCCTTGGGGCAGAGAGGTGAAGATCCCCTTCAAAGTCCATGGTCCTCACCTCCTGCCTTTTTTTCTTTTTTCTGGGGCCTTCCTTCTCTCATCTGCTTACTTCTAGCAACCTTTCCTTGCTCTCACTCTTATTAAGATCAGTATCAGGCTTAGAAATAAGCTTCGAACAAAGTATGAAAATTAAACATCGTCTTCTTACCCATCCTCCTTGTTGAATGATATAATCTGCTGAATAGTCTTCTAGATACGTCACCCCAAAGTTCACAAGTGCACTCAGTGGCTCCTGTCCCTGTCTGGTTAACTCCATCAGAAATTGTTGCAGCAGAACCAAGGGTACCAAGACCTTCAAAAGAACAAGAATTGTGAATAAGTATAGAAAGCTTTATCAATAACTGCTGTTAAACCAGAAGAACTCATGTGGTCCACAGAAAAGATCTGAATCTGTAAGTTCAAAGATATTAGGGACTATACACTTCATTTCTGTGAAGACACGAGGCAAAACCACAATACAACTCAGTAAGAAAGAGGCACGTCATCTGATAAGCAAAACAGCACAGCCTAAATTGAGAGTTTCACAGAACAGGACTGCAGTACTTTCTTAACCCCCACTTTTTTCCAACACAAGAGTCAGGTAAAGAAGCAGAACAGGTCCAGAACTGGCTACAGAAGTTCATACAAAAATGGAAAGATGCAACATTACAAATAGCTCAAAGGGATTTACATTGTACTTAAACAGCAAATTCATATATATTCTTGAATAGATACACTGCACTAGTCAAGTCTCTTTATAAGTTCATACTTGACTTTCAGAGAGGACAGAAACAAACACCTCCCAGCAGCATAACATTACAGACATGTTTAAAACAACAAAGACAAACCACTTTCCATGTTAAACTCTCCCTCCTATGCCAAATTGAACAAGTACAGAATTCCCTCCTTCATTTCCTACTCCCATTCTTCCTTCCAAACCTTTTGTCTTTAACTGAACGCTTGGCTTTACCCCAGATGTGAATTGCTCTGGAAGAGTCAAGGCTCTGTGAACCTACCTCCTTCTTACTACACAGTTCTAGCCACTTCCTTCTGAAATTATGTTTTTGTTTGCCTAAACAACATGCACTTGAACTTCTAAACTCTAAATTTATTCTCCTAAAGCACACAAGTGGCCCTCTGGGCAAAGTTTATAGGCAGCACTTCGCCAAGGTCAGGAAACTGGTATGAATTGAAGTCATTAGCATCTGAAAAAGCGCTATTATGATACCAGAAAACAGTATTTGTTTCACTGCACCTAGCTTGTGACAAATGCATTACACATCTATTCACTGTGTAAATAAGAATGTTGTTTCCCAGCTGCACAAGGTAGATGCAGGTGAATGCTACTGCACAGACTGAATGCCTCCTCTTCCTTCAGCCTGATTTTCTTTTCTGTAAATTCCTAGAAGTCACAGTGCAGGATGCAAAGCTCAAGGAAGACAAATAGAAAGTAGGCTGGGTTTGAGATTTGTACAAAATCCATGGTGGAGTCACACTGAGATGGGGCCTTAAAAATCCCTGTAATCTGATAGATTTAAGATGTTCCAGCTGACTGTATCCCTGCCCACAGCAAGGGGGTTGGAACTAGATAATCTTTATGGTCCCTTCCAACCCAACCGTTCTATGATTTTGTACTGTTCTTCTGGGGTTAACATTGCAGTCACTAAACTAGGGATGAGGTGGTGCTTGAATTTTAGGAGCCTTGGGTGTTTTGAGTTTCTTGTAACTGATTTCAACTCAGAGGCAAAAGGGTTACAAACTTACAATGCACAAACATATGGAGCAGGTCAAGGTCAAGTGTCAGAAGAAACTTCAATCTTTATGGATAAAGATAAAAAAGCATGCTGTCAAGACTAGCCATTTTTCAGGGGTTTGGGCACTCCCACATTAACCACAACAGCATGAACAATGAGATCTCAAAATATTTGACATTTACGATAAGCTGAAAGCAAGAGAAGCAAAGGCAAAAAAAAAGGCAGCTTAGGAAATGAAGGGAGCTCAAAATGCTGGCATACTGAACATGACTGTTGCCATCTTCCTTTGTAAACTTAAATATCCCATCCATCCACTCCTCACAAATTTAGCAAGCCTCTGCAGGCCTCAGGAGCAAGGGACCCAAATCAAACTCTAATATCCAGTCCCATGTAGACCAACAAATACTGCCCAGTTTTCTGTTCTCACTAAAATTATTGACACTTCTGACTTTGAGACCAGTAAGAACGGGAACAGGCTTGTGTGATATTGTCTGTAAACTCATCAAAGAAATTACCTTCACAATACTTCCACAAAGGTTAACAACAGCTTTCTGTACATAAGAGTAGCTGTGTGACAGTGATGAAATTGAACTAGACCAAAGTAAAAATAAAGCCTTAACAATGAAAAGCAACTGCAATTCCCTCCACCAGTATGCCTAGGAAGGAATGCTAGGGGTTATTTATATTTTGACTGAAGAAAAACACACACAGGATCAAGCACAGCATGACAGAAAATAGTTGGCAGGATAAAACTTTCAGGGGAATCATTTAAAACAACAAATTTTACTACAGAAGACTTCTGATTAATTGTGTCAATGAAAGATTTCTGTCAGTTATACTACTGCAACCCCATAGTGCAATACTACAAATTCAGAAGTGTGCCAAAAAAGCATCATTTTGATCTTTCAAGGTCCCTTCCAACCCTTAGAATTCTGTGATTTCAAAGAAAGTTCAGAGTCTTTGAAGAAGCTCTGTCCAAAGTCATTGCCACTTTTGTGCACCTTCTGACTGCTTCAACATAAAATTCATCTAATTCTTTACATAACTATGTCTTACACTTTTGTTGGATTATTCTTTGGCTCCATTATTCAGTAAACATGGCACATTAAGATGACTGCTAACCTACTTACCAGTTCAGTTGAATCGCAATATCAGTATTTGCTATCCTTTTATTTGATGCACAATAGTGGGATTAGGCATATTGGGGTATGTATGCAATATTCAGTTTTAAACTAAAAGCATAAAAACTCAACAGTGGAGTATTTCAATTTTTATTACATTTATTTGATTACACAAACATAACTTGCCTTCAGTTTGGGGTGGGTTTGGTTTAGGCTGGCTTTAATAAGAGCCTTATTTCAAATACAAGGTGCAGACTCCTTTTCTTTACAGAATCCAACATTTTGACTATTATTTTCACATCACCATTTTTGAGAAATACATGAAATAATTTATTTTCCTGAATTTTTTTTTTTTAACTAAGAACCAGCACTTCTAATGTCTGTGGTAAACTTTGCTTCTGTGGGATGTTAACAGAAGAACTGGTGTTTTATGTATTAGTTTTCCCTGCAATATTTCCTCATCTAGATCGATATTCCTGGTTTAGTGACTGAAAACATTCCTTTACAGCCCATGTGCCAGTCAGTTAACAAAATCCCTTCAGCAGTTCAAACATAGTACTGCGCTCTGGAATCCACAGTTTTAAATGGAAAAAAAACCCCAAACAGCTATATTTAGAAGTGTCTTCTTTCTGCTCACGCTTGCATGATGATACTGTTCTTTGAAAACTGATACGTCTAAAAATGACACCTTCCCCACTGTAAACCAGACAGAGCAAGCTTTTGTCCACATTCGACCTCCAACCAGCTAGCCAGGTAGGTAATCCAGTACCTCCCAGAAGTATGTGCTTACCTGTATGCCATCCTTCTCACACATGTAACATCATGGAAGATTTGCAAAGACTACCCTGAGTCTGCTGTGTGCCACAGAGAAACTGGGCCTTTAAGTGATCAGTGTGGCTCTCTGAGCGCACCACACTCTGTATGTTAAATAGATGGGGCTTCTATAAATACATACGTATAAAAATACATACCTACAACAGCAGAGGCTCAGAAATATAAAGTGAGATTTTATAAACTAGTCCATAGGCTACTGAAAGCAAAAAAAAGCCATGCAAGATGCCACTACTGAGCACAACAGAAACAGCTTACATGTAACTGAAAACAGATTTCATCTACTACCTTCAGTTAGTTTATTTTTTCTAGTCTGGATCAGCTGCAAGCTTTGATCACACAGAATTCCCTGTGAGAAGGGATTTCCCTGGTTTTATTCCTTTGACATCTGCCACTGCAACTGTGCATCTTCAATTTCTGCTCCACCCAAGAAACTATAGAAAACATACAGCTCGGAACATGTAACAGGGAGTGAGTTATTATTTGGTTTGGGTCGCTCAGCTAGTTGTATGGCTTTATAATTTAATCATAAAAAACGAATAAGCTTCAGTTCTCCCAGTAGAGTCAATTTATATTTACATCTTTCAGATTTTCAGAAACTTCAGCACAGCACAGCCTCATATTGCTGCTGCGTGCCTGATAATTAGACCTAATACTATGTCTATTTATAGTTGCTTTTTAACACTGTTTTTCTAACAGCTTCTTCTTTAGGGTGAAAATTAACCTAGGTCAAAGCTGCAGGAAAGATATCTAGATTTCTTCTGTTATAAAATACAATTCTGATTAAGATGATAAAGGAATTTAAAAGGAAATGAAACCAATGCAAATGTATTCCATCTGCTCAAAACAAGTATTATTAAAGGAACTGCTTGGCATTCCTGAAGCATCAAGCTACCACAGAACCCAACACAAACAGATTTTGTATTATTCTACAAAATTTCCTTTATGGTTTGTTTGTGGACTCTAAGTTTTATAGGAACAAATGTTGAGGGAAAGCAAAGATGATGAAAAAGACTTCTGGATGATATTCTCAATTACAATGGCTGATAGGGACCAAAATCCATTAGCCACAGGACCTGCACAAATGGGTAGCAGCAAAGACGGCCGAATCATGAACAGCTGGAAGTGACTGATCTATCTAATCAGAACTCTGCCTTCGCAGGGGGGTTGGACTAGATGATCTCTAGGGGTCCCTTCCAACCCTAATGATTCCGTCATCTTCAAAAGGTGTGTACCAATAGCATATGGAGAGCAAGTAGGCAACTGACCCCTTCCCTTGCCAGCTGAGCCACAATGACAGATTTCATGCTTGTTTTTAGTTTTCACCAAATGAAAAGTACAATGTGCTAGCTTAAGCAACCTTCTTGATCATCAGATTTCATGGTTGTTTTAAATTAAAATGTTATGAATCATAAAATAATAAACTGAAAGGACTCACACACCAATTGTAATTGCTGGAGCCATGGGCAGTAACTTGTCAAGCAGTGTTTAATAAACTGCTTTAAAAATGCCCACACCCTGGTTAGATGATCAGTTTCTGAAGTAAGCAGGAACATCTACGTAAGGAAAACTATTCATGGGAAAAAATATCAAGGGGAGGGGAGGGGGAAGATTTCTTGTTCTAGTTTAAATTTAAGATCACATTGTAACACTCAATTTGTGATTAAATTTGTAAAGAGTTGTTTCATTTTCTCACTATGTTTCTGATGCCCACTGAACCCATCAGAGAACGATTAAGATGATGAATCTGAATGATTAATGGAAGATGAATCTCTACTCATCCTACATTAACACTATTATAGGATACTTCAGCTACAGATCTGCATTTTGTTTTAAAAAGAAGCTTCATATCATTTGAGATAACTGTTCTTGAAGAAGGTAGGCACACCATCCTTATGTTTTCTAAACCATTTAAATATTGTGAAGATACTGTCACTTTTTATTTTCACCATGTTTAGCACTCTTTTTTAACATATATCTTGAACCTGAGAAGGAAGCAAAGGAACAGCAGGGAAATATTATGAAAACATTTGTCTCAGATTTCATTACAAAACTGCTAAAGAAAAAAAAATCTCTCTTGGGAATTTAAAAGTGATTATTTTTAAGAAATTATGTCAAGCAACAACTCTTAACTATTCATTTGAGTATAATAAATGAAGACTGACCTAATGGTTTCATTAGATAACTTCTGGCTAAAATACCTAAAAAATACATATGATGTAATCTGCCACCATAGAATGGTTTGGGTAGGAAGAGACCTTAAAGACCATCTAGTTCCAACCCCTGCCAAGGGCAGGGACACCTTCCACTAGACCAGGTTGCTCAAAGCCCTGTCCAACCTGGCCTTGAACACTGACAAGGATGAGGCAGCCACAACTTCTCTGGGCAACCTGTGCCAAGACCTCACCACCCTCATAGTGAAGAACATCTTCCTTACATCCAATCTCAATCTCCCCTGTTCTATAGTTTGGAAGTCATTCCATCTGAATTACTTATATATCAGGAAACACCTTTATATTGTGAGGGTGACAGAGCACTGGCACAGATTGCACAGGTTTACCATCTGTACCTAGTAAAACACTATGGACCTCAAACAGATGCAAGACATATCAAAGTGAAAGTCACTTATTTGGTACCTTATTCCATCCACTGGCATGGGCAGCTGTCTCTTCTGTGCGCTGTCGATATTCTTGATATGTCACCGGCCTGCAGAAGTTAAACCAACACTGAAAGTTATAAAAGGAAACAAAAGAACAAGAATAAAATAAAACTCTTGAGTTTTCAGAGGACAAAGTATTTTAATATATATCACAGCAACTAATTTTCAAGAGCTAACAAGTCTTGTGTTTCAGCACATAAAACACCAGCATCATCAGTAAGGAAGGCATCACCTTCTCTCAGTTATATATAATTTCTTATAATTACTTAAGTGAAATTTATAATAATTTGATATTCTATAACTTCAAGAGTTGAAACCCTTATTTGCAAGAAACAGCACTTTTGTTCACAAAATTTCAGGAATTCAGTATTTTTATTTCAGTAGATACCTCCATTTTAGATTTATCTACTTCTCTGAATTGGGATGATGACATTTCTCTCTTCCATACTCTCTCCTCTAAGATCATAGAGTTACCTTAGAGTCAGTAACAATAAAAACTTTCTGCCAATCAGCTTCAAAAGCAGTTGTCCTGAGCCAGATCATGACAAAAAAGCAAGTTCAGACTTCAGTTTAAGAGGAAATAGCAGCAACTGTAATTGGACAGAAGGCTGCTTATTGAACTCCAAGAACCTGTCATGCCCCAACAGCCTACTGTACCATAACATACTTGTTACATGCATATATGAGGACAGGAATATATAAGCAAAATAAGCATTGCATCAAATAGCACTACTGTAGTAAATACGGGGAAAAGAACAAATTTAAGGTATGCTGGGGAGAACGTAATTTGGGTTTTTCACTTTAAGTGCATTCTCTTAACTTCCTTGGTACATTAGTTTCCTTAAAATGCAAATCCAAATGAATCAGTGGGATGAAAAGAGCAACGACAGCTGCAGGAAGGATATTATCAAGAGATTAAACAGTAGCTTTAGTTTGCTTTATAAAAAGGCATGAATGTCAACACATTTTCACAGGCATTTCAGACTTTTTATGTATGCATGCACATATATAAATAGGAAAAATACTTAGAATGCAAATATTTTCCTATAGGACACAGAAGAACAGAACAGTTGGGCTGTTAACATGCTAGAACCACTTAAATTTCAAAGGTCTCATATCTCAGGAACTTTCCAAAAAGAATGAAGCCAGAGTACACCAGCTAGAACCCCTCAATGTCAGTCAGCCCATTTAAGACATTTAAACTTAAAATGCTGTTATTCCAATTTACCACTTTAGACACACAAAAAGGATGGGGTGCAAAGCTCACTGCTTATTTTCCAACTTGTTGGTCTGCTTTTTTAGTGTGGAGCAAGGTATTTACAAAAACGTCAGCTTTTCAAAAGATACTACGTGTAAGTTTTTAAGGCCATATGGGATAAATGCCTGGCTGGTAAAGGCAGGTAAGCTCCTGCATTTCTGGAAGAACACACTAGCATACACTTTGCCATTTAAGGAGAAAGTTGTACCCCACATACTCTTTTCTATGGGTAAATAACTGTTAGCTTACACAACACTGAACTTGACTCTATAAAAAAGAAATAAAGAAGCAGACAGTATATATGTTAGTTTGTGAAAGTTAAATGGTGAGTTGATAGAGAGCACTTGGATGACCCCTGGAAAAAGAGACAACCATCTTAATCTGTGTGGTCAGATGTTACATGGCACCTTTGTGTGAAATCCAGGTCAGAGTCATAGAATCATAGAATGGCTTGGGTTAGAAGAGACCTCTAAAGATCATGGGCAGGGAGGGACATCTTTCAGTACATCAGGTTGCTCAAAGCCCTGACTTTAAACAGTCAGTTTTAAATTATATTCATCACAAAAAGTCCCCCCTTAGTTGTTGACTAGGGAGCTAGTTAAGGAATAGATTGTTACTTATGGAATCACAGAATGATTGAAGCTGGAGGGCACTGCTCAAGAATATCCCACCTCTCTGCTCAAGCAGGGTCTCCTACAGCAGGTTGCCCAGAACCATGTCCAAGTGGCTTTTCAGTATCTCCAACAATGGAGACTCCACAAACTCCCTGAACAACCTATGCCAGTGCTCAGTCACCCTCATAGTAAAAAGGTGCTTCCTGATGTTCAGATGGAATGACTTCCAAATTTGTAATCTTCCAGAAGCCTTCTAAAAAGGGTATTACCTTCACAAGGGCATGAAATGACTCTCTGATGCATATATGCAAGGCTTAAGCCCCATGCATCATAGTTTACATTAGGTGCTGGTATCTAGGCTTCCATGATAATGTTGTTCAAACAGCTCATGAACAGCTATGCAAACTCTGAAAGAGTAGTACTAGAGATTCTTATCTTGAGTCATATTATTTAAACCAATCCACAAAACTGAGTAGCTGTTTGCTAGTGCTGCCTTCACAACTACATTTATATAACTGTCCCTAAAGTCGCACCTTCCAAATCTCTACAAATACATTTTGGGGGTCACTCAGAACAGCCAGACGTAGTTCATATTGATCCATTTAAAATCAGGCTGCTGATTTACAATAGAAAACCAAGCAACCACAACAATTGTACTAATTTCAAAAGACAATAATCAACATAGTAGCATGCTAAGTACAATGTGCTATATAAGCTTAAACTAGCAGGACAGCTCTTAAGGCACCAAGGTTAGTCCAAGGGCCCGCATTTGCATCAGATGTGTACATGAATGGTGGTCATAAAGGATCTAACTACTGTCCTTCCAGGGAAACTCTCCCCCTCATCTTCAGCCAGACTACAGACAAACCTTCAGCTCCATTCTTAACGGTAAGGTAAAAGAAGTTAATCTGGCTACAGCCCAGCATTAATGAAATTGTCAATGGCAGTTGGCAGCTGCCAGCTGCTTGTTCCACCAGCATCTCAAACTGCTTGAATTAGCCTCAGAAGTTCAATGATAAAAGCAAACACCACAAAGAGGTATTTGCACAGTACAGCGCAAAACAAAACCAAACCAAACCCAGCCAGGTAAAGGAATATTGAAAAAGAAAGAAATGCAACACAAAATGTAGTCCCAGCTTCAGCATTTCAGCAGCAGTCACAATTCAAAAAGAAACCCCTTCCCTTTGAGAAAAGCAAATGGAAACTCACTTGCTAAGCAAGCTCTGTAGTGCTTTGTGCAGATGTTCTTTAAGTTCCTGGGACACTTTCTCCCCCAGATGAGCCAGGCAGTCTTCTATTGAGCTCTCTGGGTTGGCAGGACTGAACACTGGGGAAGTGTGGCAGTCAAATCCTGTAGTGGTAAATGCTGAGAGACAGAAGTATACAAAAGAAAATAAAACAGATTCATGTAAGAACATCAACGGTGTCAGATTTCTCATCCCACCAGTTAATACAGTTTACATAAGGGATGAAGAAATCCTAATTCTGTAGTCAAAAGATGTTACCAACAAACCGCAGTAAAACAAGTATGGTTCAAATATACTCTGGAAATGGTACTTATGAGCCATAGATGATTTGGAACTACATTTCCCCTCCAGCTCTTACTTCACAACTGCATCCTAACCAGGAAGTTAACTGAATGTGCAGCTGCCCTCAATTTTAAGCTGATGCTAACCCTGATGGAGCACCAAGAGAATCTCTTTTCCATGATAAAATTTGCCCACACATGGACATATGTATCTGCAGCAGTGCTAGAAGATACTTTTTTTAAATAACATTTTGTTCATATAACCTTTTCCTTCTCAGTTTAAAACTTCTAAGAAAGGTCTGTATGAACGAACGTAAACAGATCTAGAGCCTTTCTACTTTGTACTACCAATTTGTAGCACACATGCAAAGCAAAGATTGTTCCCAAATCATCCTTTGCTGGGAGTCCTAGAAAAGCCACATCTACAAGTAAAGTAAAAAGTCAACCTGATGGAGCCAAGAAATCTGATGGTTTAAGCCTACACTCCCTTTAGCTGTTGAAGAATGATTTCACTTTCGTCATCAACTGGAGCAGCTTAAGGGCTGCTTACATTTCATTATTTATAGTAGCCTATTAAATGTCATTCAATTGTTTGTTTTGGCTAGACTCCACCACTCCAAGCGGTAACGTTTAACTATTTTACTTCACGCGACTACGTAGAAATCTTAGAGGGGGAGGAGGGTAGAGATTAAATACATTCAAAAATATCTCTAGCTAGAGTACCTGTTACAAATCAACCACCAATACAGTGCACAGAGGTTATCATTTGAAAGGGAAAAAGCAGAAGAGCACCTTCCAAGATTTCTTCATCAAGATGTTTTAGCTCCTCCTCGATTTCTATCTTAATCTTCTCCAAAGCCTCTTTCTCCAAAGCATGTTGTGCAATAAGCTGTTGTTGAGTCCCTAAAAGAAGCCAGAGAAATTGTTCAAATGTAATATTTCAAATAAGGTAGATAATAGAACATGGTATTGAAATATTAACTATAAAGGAATTCAAGGTGAAAGTTCTACTTCAGACAACAACATAAAAAGTATGATCCCTTTAGGGCACTTACTGCTAAAGTTGCACTGTGTGAACCCAGAAACACATTAACTTCCAGGCCTATTTAAGACATAATAGGTATTTTAAATATGAATATATATATGTATATAAGTAATAGAAGAATAAGGCCATAAACAGAATATATAACAGCCTTAAAACCAAACTTCTCTTAAATTTAAGAGCAAAATCAAATCAAAGCACATAAACAGGCAGTCGTTAAAACAACGATGCAATGACATTCATGAAGAGTCCTGAAATCTATTACCTGTGCATCGTTTTGCTACTCATGAGGAGTCTATAGCCATAATGAAACAATTGAAAGACCAAGTTCCCAAGTAACAATAGAGGCCAGGGACCCCCTAATTGCCAGTCAGTTGTCAATTCTCATCTCCTAATCACGTAATTTAGGAATTTGAAATGTCTGCATATGCCATGGTTTGGGATGATGAGTACACATTCCATGTGCTGACTCCAGATATTTGATAAAAGAAGTTGATTCAGCTGTATCATTCAGGATTACATAGACTCTCAAAACAGACACAAAACTGTTTCCAAACAAGTCAAGGTATTTAAAACATTCGAAACTTTAAGAAACTGCCTGGTGAATGTCAACCTTTCCAACAGGAGGCCATATGGCAAGGTAACTCCTCATGTAGCTGTTCATGGGATGGATACTAGTGGAATGACTGGATGCCTGGGAAAGAGTTCCAGCTCAAAACTTTTGCTATTTAGCTGCTTTATCTCTGGGTTTGCTCATCTTTATTTCTTCCATCAGCTTTCAAGCATGTCTTCAAATCCTATTTTTAAAGCACACTATAAAAACTGTTCCATTAACTACTGCCTTATTTTTACTAAACTGAATCAAAAGCCTACCAACTGAAACTTTCTTCTTTCTTTCTTTCAATTCCTTAAAATGTCCTACTTAGAGATAAGGTGGATATCTGTTACATCCACACAAATATAAAAGCGAATTTGGTAACGGATATTGTCCTGGTTTTGGCTGGGATACAATTAATTTTCCCCCTAGTAGTTGGTACAGTGCTTACGTTTTGACTTTAATCTGAGGACAATGCTGATAACATACCAATGTGTCAGTTGTTGCTAAGTAACGCTTACTCCAATCAAGGGACTTTCAGTGTCCCATGCTCTGCAAGTGACCAGATGCACAGAAACCGTGAGGGAACAGAGATAAGACACCTGACCCAAACTAGCCAAAGGGGTATAATACACTACAGAACATCATGCTCAGTATATAAACTATCCTTGGAGCCAGGCTAAATAAACAAACAAATAAAATACACTACAAAGCTTCCCTTTGTTAAACATTCCACCTTCCAGCCGTTTCCTTCCCTGAGTTTTGGGTCAGTTATCAGTCCTCATTAGCTCTGCACTCCGATACTTTCAACTGTATCAGCAACTGAGTTACACCAAACACACTTAGCTCTCTTAACTGCTGTAGATTTCTTAGATTCTCTTTTGGGACTTCATGATCTCTTTTGTCCATGATTTAAACACCATCTCCTGGCCAACCTTCTGATAATGTTGCCCATGTCCACAGTTTCTTACTCGTGCACCCAAATATGGATGACTCTCCAACTGCCTGCACCCACACCAACTGCCTACAGCTCTACCTAGACATCTAGACATTGTTCCACTCTACAGATGTCCTTCACTCAGCTGAAGAAAATAAAAGGGAAAGGATTATGTCTGTAATGCTGGTATTATCTGACTTAATTTGTTCCTCATCACTTAACATTTCACACCTAAATCTTCAGGTGGGTCCTGCAACACCCAGTGTAGCTTGCTAGCATGTCTTTCTTGTATTTTCCTGTTTTGAAGACACTAAATCATAATTTCATGCTCTTATGAACAACTGTATTTTCTTTGGTTTGTCTCTATTTAAGTCTGCTTGAGTCTATTGTGTCGCCTTCTTTCCTTCATAATGCACACACAATGTTACTAGTTTTCATATCAGAGTGTGAATACCTCTACAAGCAATGAGACCAGTTAACACACACAGATGTGTAGTAGAGTACACTGTGCATTTTCTGACAAGAAGCTTGCAAGGTCTCCTGCATTTGAAAAGTAAGTCAAAAATACACTGAATATATGCTAATGCTTAGAAACTCAGCACCCAGTAGATACCTGTGAGGCAAAATCTTTCTAAACCAAGGTAGATTGGCATGAAATGTTCCAGGGAGACCCTATAGCAGCATTCCACTACCTAAAGGAGCCTACAAGAAATCTACAAAGAAACCTTTTACAACGGCATATAGTGACAGGACAAGGGGAAACGGCTTTAAACTGACAGAGAGCTGGAACAGATTGCCCAGAAAAGTTGTGGCTGCCCCATCCCTGGCAGTGTTCAAGGCCAGGTTGGACAGGGCTTTGAGCAATCTGGTCTAGTAGTGGAAGGTGTCCCTGCCCATGGCAGGGGTTTGGAACTAGATAGTCTTTAAGGTCCCTTCCAATCTAAACCAGTCTAGGGTTGTGTGATTTATGTGAACAGTCTAAAGAAACAACAGGTAATCAGGTTAATTCCATTTTACTTAACCACACAGTCCTCATCACTGTGCTCAGAATAACTTTATTTAGTTTCTTAAATCCATTCCCAGACAGTCTCTCTTTGCCACTCTGAACAATAAATTCCAGAGAGGAGCAAACAGGTTAATGAACAGACACACACTAATGCCTTGTCAGACCCTTTAAGCTGCCTCTTTGAATGACAGAACCACTGCTTTACAGTCAAGTGCAACAAGTATATGCAAGTACAAAGTCTTATTTCAAGCTGTGCTTCACCCTGTATATGGAAGGGATGGGGTTATTCAGTAGAGCACCCATTCTCACAGGACTAATGTGATGATGATCATACATGACAAGCTGTCATACTTGATAATAAGTCAGCCAGAAAATGGAGGAGGAGAAATTCCATTAGCTGCCAGCATACAAAAGAGCTGTTTAGATAATCAGAGCTGCAGTCAATGGTTTCCATCTCGTAACACCCACAACTTTGCAGCTGCTGCTGATTCCAACAGCACCTGACTCTTCAGTTGTGCCAAAACATCAAAAACCTACCCCTCCCGGGCCAGTGACTCTGCACTGTTTATTCCCCTAATTATCAATGAACTTCCGCTTTCTGCATCTCCTGAATGTTGACCACTACCACCAAAATTGCACCCAGTGTTGGAGGACAGCATATTTCAATAGCAAAGGTCCTAAGCGAGTGGTATCTTTTCTTCCTTCAGACAACTTTCAAATCAGTCCTCAAAGAAGTTGAACAAAACAGTAAAAAAAAAGCTTCCAGTGGATGAGACCATATTTTCATCATTTAATAATGCAAATGGTTACTGTAAGAAGGCTCAGGTTAAAAGAAACTAAGAAAGTCCAAAATATTAAGATGCAAGAAGAGACAAGACATTGCCAACTAGCACTCAATTTCCTTTGTGGGCAGCGAGGAGGCTTAATTAAAGAGGAATTCAGTCCTGAGGGACCATCTTTTACTTCTCTAAGTCACATCCCAAAACCTTCCTTTCCTTGGCTCTGTTCAGGAAGTAGCTCCTTTATTAGCACAACTCCATTGGTCTGACCTACAACATTTACCTTTTCAACCTGTGACTTTCCATCTAAAGTAGATGTATTTTGTCCAAAGAGAAAAGTTTGTCAAGAATGAGTTACAGACCAACAGTTGGTGCAATGAAGTGTAAGTGAAGATATATAGATGAAGTACAAAGAAAACCAAGATACTCTGCAACAGGCAGTCCATCACCTGATGGCAGAAAATCTGGCAATGACAAGTATCCAACCCATGATGGTCAAAACTATATAAACGAGGTACTACTGTTAGATTTAGCATGGTCCCTAAGAAGCCTTGAGCTCACCCACAATGCATGAAACCTGACCATCTCTGCCTACCTGTATATGTATTTCCCAAAATGTATCAGAGTTCACTTCTAACCAAAGCAAGTAAAAAATCAATGAAAACCCTATTTCTCCCAGTAACCTTGTTAAACACTGCTCAGGTAAGAAATGTTTGTGGGAAACCACTAAAATGCCTTGATCACTGACTATATACAGCACTTCATACAGAAATCCTGAAACAGGTAAGTGGTCAAAGGAACACTGTGCACAGTAATTAGATTCAAGTACTGTGGATAGCACCTCAGAGAAACTGTAACAGTGTCAAAACCTTGTTCATCTCTTAAGTAATCTATGCCACCATGCAGCAGCGGCACTGATGATAAATCTTCCAGGTGCTGCGTGAGCTGAGAGATCATTTAAGATTTCTCATTCCGACAAGGAAAACATGGAAAAACTTTGCTTCACAATCTTCATTATAGCCACAGGCTCATGAGATGGGATCAAACCATGGGGAAGTAGATTGAAAAACAGAAATACAATGAAAGTTATTCCTTGATGAAACACAAAGAAGCATTTATAATATACTGAATCACAAAACCAAAGTATTTTGACTCACTTAAAAAGTCAGTACTACTAGCAACTGCAGCAGACTGGAAGCTTCTATAATGCACACGAATTTCAAATGGGGAAATGTAGAAATATTTTAAGAAACTTGATCCATGTTTTCTGTGTATGGACCAATACCTATAGACAGTACAAGAGAAAAAATACTAAAGCTTCTCTCCACAATCTAATGAAGAGCTGAGAGCTTCCACACATTTCAAATAATGGTACTTGTCTGTTGCCCCAAAACACATGAACTCACACAGATAACGTCATGTGTGTTCTATCAGATTTAGCTGAGCAATTTGTGTTATTCATCTGCCTGAAAACCTATCTGAAAGTAACGGATTATGGTTAATGGACTTTGCTTTAAATGAACTGAAGTCAGTGCTGTGGAGAATCACTATTCTGCCAAAACTGTAACAGGAATAATCTCTCAAACTATTGCCTAGTTAAGTTTGCTGGGTTTTCCTCTGAAGACGCTGAAATCCACTACAAGACTACACTGAAATAAATCACCTACAGAATAGCATAGAGCTGTAATGTTAAAACACTGGTTTGTCTAATAAACCTGTCTGTTCTTCAAGA
The DNA here is from genome assembly GCA_002631895.1 of Agapornis roseicollis. Lineage (NCBI taxonomy): Eukaryota > Metazoa > Chordata > Aves > Psittaciformes > Psittacidae > Agapornis > Agapornis roseicollis. The sequence goes on along the minus strand of NDXB01021722.1, from coordinate 4,809 downwards.
GCCTGGAATACTGTGGGTGGTTCTCCCTTCAGACCTTGCACTGAAGAGAAGCTATCTAATAAAAATATCAAAGTAGTGATCAGATGTTGACCTAGATCAGCCTTCTTTGCTTGAAGCTATAAGTGGTTTGAGCTCTTGTAATTAAAGCCATTTTTCTTGCAACAAAATCAAGACCAACCAAGAGATCCACAAGGAAATACACTGAGATAATTTTCTATATAATTTATCTGAGTACTCTCTTCACTAAAGAAAGTCCCTCTGAAAACCATCAGGCTCATACAGCATCTTATTTCTAAAATAAAATAAAATAAATATATATATATATACACACATATATATTCAAGCTTTAACTTGAAACCTAGCAAATATCTTCAATAGCTACTCTTATCTGAATGTTTGGAACAAAAATACAGATGCGAAGGAGAACTCTCTAGTACAAAATGTAGGAAAACAGAGGTCTGTGGGAGATGACAGTAGGAGGAAAAGGAGAGCAATGGACAAAACCATTCAATTTCTCCCACCACTTCTACTAGAGATAAAATAATACCACTCTGTCAGGGAAGAAGGCTTTTTTGGTGGCTTTTTTTTATCTGTCAGATACTTTTTAGTTTAGCTGGTGTGTTGAAACTGCACTGGAATATAAGACAGCACTGCAGAAGCGATACTCACTGGAGGTACAGAAGTACCAACTACACCTAGCATGCCGTGTTCCGCGTTCATGCAATGGAAGGATAGATCCTCCAGCAAGCGATGCAAAGTGGCTGTAAATAGGATCCTGCTCTGAACTGCCCTCTAGAGGAGTCCCTCGCTCTCCAATACTGAAGGAGAGTAAAGAGGTTAACATCACTACAAGGGCATGTAGTGAAAGGACAAGGGGTGATGGCTTTAAGTTGACAGGGGGATGATTTAGATTAGATATAGCAAAAAATTTTCACTATGAGGGTGGCAAGGCACTGGCACTGGTTGCCCAGAGAAACTGTGGTTGCCCCATCCCTGGCAGCGTTCAAGGCCAGGTTGGATGGGGTTATGAGAAACTTGGTCTAGTGGAAGGTTTCCCTGCCCATGGAAGGAAATTGGAACTGAACTGATTGTTAAGGTCCCTTCCAAACAAAACTATCCTATGATTGTATGATTACGACAGCAAACTAAAACTAGGTTTTCTGGATCCTCCCGTTATACTGTAATAAGACACAGAAATCAAACAAGGAGTAAGAACTTATTTGGACCCAAGAAAAATATATGAAAAGTACCATATACCAGAGTCAACATGAATGAAACACATAGAGAAATGTTCTGCAACTGAAATAGAAATAGGTAGTAACAAAAAAAATCACTGCTCCCACTGTTTCCCGTTAAAGGTTCTGTCAGCACAATAACCAAATTATAGCAAAGTAAGATTAAATGACAGTTACTTTGCATTAGAATCCTCTCAACTCATAAATAAACAGCGTTCAACCATGGAGAGCAGAAAGACTAGTGACCAGCATTTTAAAGTGCCACAAAAATCATCAATGGAAGGAATTGGGGAACTGTCAAAATATTTTATCAAGGATTGACAATGGCACTTGAAAAACACGCTGACAAGCATAATGTAATGTCATACTGTTATTATCCTTCATATGTCTTCATTACCAAATACCAGTACTTTCCTCCTCATGATGGGATTCTACACAACAAGTATTCATGCTCATTTACTGGCTTTCACATCTCCCTTGTTCCAACCAAGCTTCTCAGACCACACTTGTTACTGTAATACCCAGCTCCCTCCCAGCAGTGCATTAGGCAGTGCAGGTAATATCCATTACGGGCTTGCTGCTTCTCTCACTGTCTCCCCAAAGGAGAAGATTGACCATATAGAGCAGAGCTGGTACAGCTCTCCACAAGTAGGCATTAGCCACCTGCCAGACAACAAGGACATACAGACTGTATATATAAACTACTTTATATTCAAAGAAGACACATACGGTACTTCAAAATAAACACATAGCTGTTACCACACATATACCCCAGGAGTGCAGCTGAAATAACTGTGCAGTTACAAGCAACGAGACAATAAGTAGGAGAAAGGATTTTAAAAAAGTCACTGTCAGACAAATTAACGTTGAAAGCATGGAAAGGAAAAAAGCACCGTGAAAAGTGAGTTAGGAAACAATTAAACAAGTCCTGAAGCTGAAGGATAGTGTTCACAATTAGTTCAGTAACAGCCTTAAGTCCATCCAAGGCATTATAAAAAAGAGTGAGAAACAAGATGACAGAAAGGGAATTATTTTATACAGAGGCTTTGAATACAGACCAGTAAAAGCACTAAAAGGAAGATATAATTACAGTGAAAGATGACCAGGAGAGGAGAAGCTGTGGTCACTGCCTGGTTTTGGGAGTGAGGGTGGGGAAAATGGAGGAGATTTTCCAATTTATGAGGGAAGGTTTAGAGCAACAAAAATGAAAGAACAGATTTGGGAAGTATCAATGATATTTCAATACTGAAGTATTTTAATAGCAAATCCAACTACAACCTACTGTCTCTATGAAACAGCATTTTTGGACTACAGTGACTCTACTTTCATGGACCACAGATGCAGTCAAAGTGGAATTAATACACATATCTTAAATATACTAAGATGAATTTTATAAAAGATATATAACTAGTGTATGCTATATGCTTTAGTGCCAAACTGATAAAATAATTTCTGTCATAACTTTGATGCTATCTTTTCAGGAACTTCTCATTTTATGTCAGATAAGTTCAGTGAATGACAGAGTATGCAGTCTTAAACACATGTTCAAAAAAAAGATTCTGAAGACTGTCTTTGTTCACTTTTTTAAATACACCTTTCATACGAGCAAATTCTGAATCACAGGAAATAGTAGTGACTGAAACGTCATTAAGAGTGACAAGTCACTCAAACAATCTTGACAAACATTGTTCAAGCGCTTGCCACCACAAAATCAAGTTTTACTAAGTTTATGTGAAACACAACCTAACAAACTTAATTTATTCTGCCTTCTATTTATTTATTTAACCACCTGCATGCGTAAACCTGTTCTGGAAGAAACATCTGACTATTTGACTTCAGACAGTCCTTGACTTCTTAAAAATAAACAAATAAATAGATGCAGCATAGGCCAGGCTAAGCCTCACATCTCTTCACTACCCCTGACTGACAACAGCAGAAGCATTAACGTAATAGGACAAAACTATTTAGCACATGAGATTGCTCAAGTCACCATTAAGAGTTTATGCCTGTAAACACCACCTTACCCCTGCTTACTCCTACTTTCTACCCAAAGCAAGCATGGGCTCAAATTCTCAAGATGGCTCAAAAAAGATAACATAAATCCACCCCACCTCACCGAAAAACAGCAACAAAACCAACTTATTTGCTTCATAATCAGCAATCAGTCCTGGCATGGCTCAAATTAAAACAGTAATTTAAATACAAACAGCTTTGTTTCTGTCAGCATCTCTTCCCATTATTTTAAATGGATAAGAGACACGTTGCACTAAACATCATTACACTAAACATCTTGCACTCATGCACAAACAGCTGAAGAACTAATTGCAAATACAGTAAATAGGTACAGGTGAATATGCAAATATTACCTTGTGTTGAAGGAGGAGGATGCTCCTGTGGCTTCTCTTGTGACAAAAGTCCCAGGTAGCTGAGAACTACGTATTTTGTTTCATAGTGAAATCCTACAGGCACAGCAGTAGAGGACGCCATTGGGTTGGCTTGTGATGGCTGGCAGTACTCTTATGGGGCACCTAGGGTTTTCTCCAGGTAACTGAGGAAGACTGTAAGGAGAGAACAGTGTTTTGTTTGGGGTTTTTCTTATAAGGCTGCAATAGGTCATGAACTCAAACTTCACAAGGAATTATGTAACAAACATGAAGTAATATCCAGGGTTTTGCCCTGATATCCTATGCATTTTTATTTGAATAAGAACCATGCAGAGTAAAACCAGCTGCCCCCCAGCCCAGCAGCCTGCCTGCCTGCCTGCTGCCAGCAGTGGCATTTCTCACTCCAGCCTGGCATACATACTTTCACATTAAAGCAAAATGGACAGTTCCTCACCATGTGTCAGCCTCCTAATGCCTCCCAACTCAATCACACGCACAAATACACATGTATTCATGCAGAGAGGTTTTGAGGGATTATAAAGTCTTAGTTAACTAAAATTTGAGGTAATAAGACAGGTTCAGAGGAATCTATCTTCCTCTAAGCCTCTGATAAGTATTTTTCTGATTCTCTGCTTTCTCAGATTCACTATCGTAATGCTACAAAATTTTAATGCAGAAAAAGTGACCACAATTGCCTTGAATTCATTTTACTGTTCCAATAGCAATGGAAAACATATGGTCAACAGAGGAAATTCCACATTTGTTGTAGGGATTGGAAGAACAGATGGTAGCGTGTCCTGGATTTCTCACCTAGACGTAAAACTTACAAACTAGAAATCCACACCTACCAGCAACATTTGGGCAAAGAACTTCCCTGATTTACTGTAATTGTTTTGCCTTTTTTCCCCCCCAAACATCGAAAGCAGAACATCAGGAAAAACTAATGTGGAGAGAAATTTATATAACCCATAAAGAACAAGGTAAAAAAAATAAATCTCAGAAAACAATATGAAAGTGGGGGGAAAAAAGCCATACAACAGATTGAAAAGAAGTTGCAGATTAAACAACATGCCTTAGCTCCTTCTATTAGGAACAGTCTGGATAACTACTTCCAATGTGCTATCAACTTGATGAATCATAGAATCATAGAATAGTTAGGGTTGGAAAGGACCTTAAGATCATCCAGTTCC